>JAUMHM010000016.1:23310725-23332333 GCA_032362435.1 Melikaiella ostensackeni | reverse complement strand
TTCAGCGACCTCAAAAACGTAGGGTAAGCCTATTCTGGTTTCTGGGGCTGACAACTTTTTTTTGTGGAGCTGTGTAACTCATGTGGTGGCATTGCCCTCTCTGGAATGAATGCTTTTCCCCTACATTTTTGGATTCCAAACTTAAAACTGATTGTAGCTTTTAGTTGTTAAACATCGCAGTCGTTCCAAATTACAAAGTAAAAACTATTTAACTTTACAATTAGAAGTAGTTCCTGGGGAGAATAATACTTCTTAAATGTAAATTGTGTCGAATCAAAAACAGCATATTCCCACACTCCTTTTCATCGTCCTTACCAATACCAAAAGCTACAAATTAACTAGCGAGGCACCAAAGCAATTTTGCGTCACTGTTGCGAACTTTTTCATTCTCTTCGTTCGACTTTGCTGGGTCGATTTAAAATCCTGCCGATTTGAATCTTATAAAACTTTGCCTATAAAAGTCGGCACAAACGACAAGAATAAAAGTAGAAACGGCACAACACTCACAGCGCCACCAACATTCTGTCGATATTCGTTATGCGGCGACAAAAGCGAATTTCTTGACCGATAGCCATTTCCTCTTGCAAAACTTTCTGTCTTATTCAAAGATGAACGGGTCTGGATCTAACCATTCTGCCAACACTTTTCAGAGAAATTTAGCGGTTGACTTCCACAAGGAATACGTTCCCTCTTTTGTTAGTTAAAGTATTCAATCGTTTTTCACGAAATCAATAATATTATCTCAACACTAGCCGCAATTATCAATTATATGAAATAGAAGGTGCAATTATCTGCTTAAATAATTAGAAACTAATAATCATGCATATGGTGATGAGTAGATGTCAGGATAAATATATAGTTACACTCCATTCAGTAGTAATGGACGTCAAGGATCAGACAAGTCGAGATGAAAAAGTGATCAGCGTCAATCAATGTTTCTGAAACGAATATACGGCTTTGCGCATCGATTAATCAATCACATGGCAATGTAAAAGCGATATTTTTGGTATCTACACGGTATTCTACAGAATAATTTCCAAAAAATGTAATTCTCAGTGAATAGTTCAAACAATTTTTGAAAAAAATAATGGAAAAAACTCGATTTGAAGGAAAAGTTTTCTTTCGTAGTCAAGTCACATGCAGCATGTCACCCTTGCGGCATGTCTATTGCGACATGTCTAGCTTTCGGCCTGTCTCTCCGCGGCCTGTCTACCTTGCAACATGTCTACCCTGCGGAATATCTGCCTTGCGGCATGTTTCCCTGCGACATCTCCCTCCAAGAAAAATTTTGAGTCTTCCTCCAAAATAGCAAAAGTGCGACAGGTCTCCCGGACTCATTTGCCGCATCTGCGGCTAATCTACCCATCCGAAAGCCTCTCTGCGACAACTCTCCCCCAAGAAAAATTTTAGTTCTTCCTCCAAGGAAAAAAAAGTACGGCAAGTCTCCCCAACTTAATTGACACATCTGCGGTTAGTTTTCCCTAGCCGCAAGTCTCCTTTGGCATCTCTCCCACAAGAAAAATTGTAAGCCTTCCTCCAAGGTCACAAAAGTGCGGCAAGTCTCCCGAATCCAGTTTGCCACACCTGCGGCTTGTATCCCCAGTCGCAAGTCTCCCTGCGGCTTTCGAGGGAGACTCGAAGTTTGCTTGGGTGAAAGATGCTGCAGGAAGGCTTCGGGTGGAAAGACTATCCGCAGATGTGGCAAATTGAGTTCGGAAGGATTGCTGAGCTTTCGGCTCCTTAGAAGAAGACTTAAAATTTTTCTTGGAGGAGAGATACCGCAGGGAGGCTTGCGGCTGAGGAGACAAGCCACAAATATGTAAACTGGCCTTGAAAGACTTGCTACAAAATTGGTCATCTGCGGCAGGCGTGATACGCCGCACTGGAGACATGCCGCAAAGGAGACATGCCGTATATGACTTGATATGCATCAACTTTTCGGAATGCACGAAATAGGAAAAAACGCTTACTTTTTCCTAGCGTTATCCCGGTTGAAAGTATCTGACTTCCCTCTACTTTGCCAAAAGAAATGGCTTCCAACAACTCGAACAATAACAGCTAACTATATTTCATAGAGGATTAAATGGAGCACTAAGGCGACCCGTTTTCTACCTCTTGAGAAGTGAAAATACGCGAAACTTATTGCTCGTTGAATCGTCGTGAGAATGCAGCGAACAGCGTCAAATTAATGTAATTATCCAGCTCATCGCTGTTGACATTATCGTCGGCATTGGTTCTACCAGGTCGACCCGAAACTGGCAACTCGAGACCTGTGTTGAGCTTCATCGACGAGATATTGGAGCATGGGATATTAGCCGTGCAGTGGAAGATCGACGCGACGTCTCTCGTGGTCACGATTGGCCGAGTGTTTAGCCTAGCGTCGCACATGTCGTGATAATCCATCCACACACAAACACAAAGGCACGTTCGTTCTCTCATTTACGCATGCAAACTACGAAATTTGTGCTGGTTCCTAGTCCCAGCCGCACGACCATTGGTACGATCTACGGTTGGCCAGAAAGTGGAAGCGTCACTGGCTGGTTTTGGGGGAGGAAATAGATCGGACAGTCCGACAAATGGGGAACGGGTGGCCAGAATATAGCAGTCGAGGATTTTGCCTCGTGAGGGGCACGTACGTGTTTGGGATTACGGCGATCAATGCGGTAAGCCTTGTTTGTTTTAGGCTGGATCCCATCCACCCTGCAACCAATGTAGCAACGTTGGCCCTCTGTTGATTTCAGTAATCGGCCCTCTACCGAAACTAGTCGCAAATAAAAAAATGGGTACATTCTTTTACAATGTATATCATATATATATCATAAAAGGAAAGATGTAAGAGCGAATTTTTTTTATATGTCGGACTAAAAGAAAAGCTTCCAGCAAAGGTGTCTAGAAGACGAAATTTTCTCATTAGACTTTCGTAGTCCCGGGCAGAAACTCTCACGGTTTCGGTCGCGTGTCGGTCCGTCGCATAAAAAATGGAAATATGTTATATCGTAATTTCCTTGAAACCATTACTTTCTTCCCAATAAAGGAAAGAAGGGGGCTGAAGAACCTCCTTTCCATAAAAGTCCTTCCTCCTATTTGAGTATATTTCAAAAACTTAAAAGATGTCCGTTTACAAAATAAATAATCCTTTTGTCGTCCACAGCAGAAAACTAGACTTGACCATTAAAAAAGTAATTTTACGAGCCCGGAGTTGAAAGGCGACAGAGAAAATAACGGCGCAGTTGCAAGTGTGAACTAAAGGTTTTTCATAGGAGACCGTCGAGCTTCGCAAAATAGAATGTACTCGGCATGAACCGGTTAACGAGGAGCAGATTGGTTTCGGGTGCAAAACTGCGAGAGGGTTGCTCGACCCTTGCGGATGAGAGGTGCGCCTGTGTCAGAAAGAGAGGCACCGGAGGAGTAAAGGAGAAGGGAAGTAATGTCAAGCGTGTAAAACGGAACGAGTAATTAAGGAATCGGTTAATTTTAGGGTCATATTTTACCGCCTCCACAACCCTTATCCACGTCCGTTACCTCTGCTTCCATATTTTCGAACTCTCTTTAATCTAGAATATATTTTCGAAAATAAAACTCGAATTGCGCATTCATAAAGATAAATGTTCCAAGCTTTTTTAAAATGAAAGTAAAAACTTTTATACGGTTAATCGACATTTTTTTCGAAAATGAGTTGGTGAATAAGCGAATAGGTAAATAGGTCAATCAATGAGGATCAGCACAGTAAAAAAATGTTGCGAAATGCTTTTGCTTGCATAAGAGGCAATTTTTTAGAAAGCCAAATAGCATCGGTATTTTATCTTAGAGGATTTATAAATAGGTCAATCGAGGTGCCTTGGCCCAAAAAATAAGTTGATGAGTACAGCAGCGATGTAGTTTATTATTGTCATCATACCATTAAGCCAAATCCCTTTCGGGGTACGCGTAGTTCGTTCGGCTTTAGCCTCATTGTATTACCGGGGATCCAGGAATATATGCGGTAAGGGTCAGTAGGGAATATGAAGAAGGAGGGATAAGTCTTAGATGAATCTAGAAGTCGTGTGTTGCTCACTCATAGATCGCACTCTTTTCACAATACGGCTCCAGCACGGTTCGCTGATCAATCTCTCTAGCAATCATCCCAGGTGAGCTCCATAGAACCATCATACATCACGATTCATACATAAATTCTCAAAGTGACTGATAAACCCATAGGGAGATCCATATTCTTTACCCCAACAACATCCACTGTGCAAAGCTCTTCACGAGGGCCCATGAGTGTCCAACATCTTTCGTTTCAGGCATCACTCTTCTTCTTATAAGCGATTGTCCTCCGCACATCCCTATCCCCGCATATATCTTTTGTTTCCTTTACATCCATATATATTTTTATGCAAACTTTCGTGTTTCTGTCTCTCTTTATGTCTCTTCGCTTTAGAGTCTCGTTAATACATTTAAACCATTCTTTCTTCGGTTTACCTCTGGGTACGCTACCAGTCATCTTACCTAAATACACTTGCTTCCTGCATTCATTCTCTCAACATGGCCAAACCATCTCAGTAGATTTCTTTCACTCTTTTCAATCAATGTTTCTTCTACACAACATTCTTTGAGAACCCACTCACTGCAGACTTTGTCCATTAGCGTTTTGCCGCACATATTCCTCAGCCTTGCCTAACGCATTACCTAATATCAAACCAATTGTTCAATTGTCCATTTACCCTTATACTCGCTTTACTACCATTATACTATATATTGCTTTTATAGCTTTTAGAAGCCAACCATTCAGTTTATACTCTTTCAGGACTTCCCAAAGTTCAGTTGCTCTAGTTTCCTAATTACAGATATTATGTCGCGGATATCGATTTTTTTTCGCCATACGGATACGGACAAGGAGAAAGACTCTATGAGTGATTTTTTCAAGAAATTGTATGGAGGTCAAGCTATGGAAAATTACGAGTAACTCAGTTCCAGTATTTCATTTTCTAATCTTCGTAATTCGTTTCCAAAACAATTTTTTATTTACTTCAAAATCATTTTGCACTTTTTTGACTTCTTCCAGTTTGATTTCATCCATGCTTTCTTTGAATAGTATCTCTGCTTTTCTGCTTTTATCCCTATAATCATTTTGTAGTCTAGTCCTCTCATCTCCTAATACCTTCAATTTTCAGCTTCCTTGATCAAGCTTGCTTTTGCTCTTTAACAGCCACGTGGATCTCATTAAGCCACCAAGCGTCTTTCGTCTTTTTCCCTACAACCGCAGTACCGCACACTCCAGGAGCACGCTTGAAGATGCTACCCCGTAGCTTCATCCATGCACCCTCTATATTTTCATTTTCGGTAAATAATAAATGTTTGACTCATAGAAACAGAAAAAAAGTTGTTTAAAGCTATATATCATTCAAAATATTTTATTTAAAAAAAATCAAGATATCAACACTGGATGATCAATAGGTCAGTCTATGCGTCTTTTTACACTGAATAATTCTCACTATTCTGCGAAGGTAAGATCTAAAAAAATTACTGTTTCTTTCTTGTCACTTAAATATTTTTTGACTATTTCTTTACAGATTTTGGAAAGCTGATTCCAAATCCAGCAACGGAAATGCTCCATCACGTCATGTTTTGGAGAAAAACGGGGTTCAATTGACGAAAGAACGCGTTTATGGCCATATTTGATTGTCTGTAAAGAATGAACAAGTGATAGAGCCTGCTTTTTGGGCTTAAATTAAAGCTTGAACTTCCGATTATAACTTCACGCAATGGCAAGTGTGAGAAACGGAACTAGATCCGTTGAAAACTGTTTCTTCAGAAGCGCGCCGTAGCCCATGCATTAAGAATGGCCTCAATTGCATGGGCTACAGCGTGCAACTGAATTTTCGTTGGCGGATTCCAAATCAGCGTTCAAAAATCTTATGAAAATGACCAGAAAAATTCCAGATAAAAAATCGTGTAGGACAGTAAAAGGTAGCAATTTCAAGGAGATATATTTGTTTAATCTTTCATGTATTTAGAATAAGAAATTTGTAACTCTTTTACCAGTCTGTACTTCTTTGTTTTGAGAACAATATATGCATTCACTTCCATTTCCTTTTACATCGTTTTATTCGAGCCCAGTAGAGCGAACGTAATACCTACGTTGCATGTCCGTTGCTTTATTTATGACCCGCATTTCAAAAAAAAAAACCCTGAATCCAACGTCTTTCAGTGATGTGCTAGGATCGAAGTCCTGTGGGATTATCCTACGAATCCCAGGATTCTCTACCGGATATCGCCTCGGATGCTGCGCTTTGCGATGCTCCAGTTGTCTCAATGCGATTTCCGTGACTCCATTTTCAAAAGCTTCTCAACCCCGAGTGGATGTTGGCAGCCTTAGGTGAAAACGATTTTCAATTTCTTATTTTGAGCAAATGAAGTGGAGAATCAGATAAATATAAAGAAGAACACTCCGAAGATATACATTTCTCTCAAAGTGAATCAATACATATATTCTGAAAGGACGACATCCAAAGTTCATCTCTAGAATATTTGCAAAACATTCGAATTTTAAAAAAAATACATTGATCCAAAAATATTTAGTTATTGTGCAACCAGGATAAAATAAAGGAACCTCAACTTCTACAAAAGCTATAGTAACAAAAATACAACTTATGATTTGGAACACACAGTTGTAATGGATCTAAAAGCATTTAATTCAATTTCTATAATAACACGTTTTCATCAGCAGCATCTCTATGTAGGTATTTCTCTCCAGAATAAAATAAGAGTATAACTTCTTCTGGAGAAAAGCAACACCAGCAGCGGAACCAGAAAAACCTGGGATGTATCTTCCCTTCCCTTTCTCCCTATCACACTCCTCGAATTCCTTCTGGTTTTCATTTTCGTGCATTTCTCCTCTCTGTTGTTCTACCGCCTGTCAGAACGATTCGGGCCGTTCATTCGTTTCAGCTCACAGGAAGAAACCACCCCTAGCCTTTTATTTCGGGCCGACGTGTTTTTCTCTTGGATCTTAGCCGTCTTCTCCATTATCCTGAAAGTGAGCAACGAGGAAAGACAAATCGCAAGACGCGAGGACAGAGTGATGAGTTAATGTATATTCGATGAACAGGCGCCGTCCGCCTTCGAAACCAATGAGTCGACACATTTAACGAAAACATCTATGATATTGGTCTTCGGAAATCAGAGACTAATGGGTAGAAAAAGGGAGGCTATTTATGAAATCGCAATGCGCATCGATAGAAGTCGTCTACCTCATTTAAAATCTTAATTAACTAAGCTTAGTGAGCATACAAACTACACCAAAATTGTATCCTGTAAGTTAAATCCTCTACTATATATTTGGCTCTTCTGTTAACCCCTCACATATCGATTTTTATTTAGACTTCAATCTTTGAAGCCAATAGTTTGATATACGTAACAAAAACGTCAATGATATTGGTCTTCGATAGTTAGAGGCTGAAATTCGAAACTCGGAAAAAGTAAAAACATTTATGAACTCGCATCAGTATCGGTCGACAAGAACGATCCGAGTGAAGCAAAGTAAAGGGCACGTCAAAGAAAGAAGGACGCAAAGTTTATCCTGGTCGTAGTCAAGAGCAGTAAAAGGGAAAAAGAGATTAATAAAAAGAAAATCGTAGGACAGGGATAAAGAGTTCGTAAGAGAAGAGGAGATGGAAAGAAGGGGTGAAAAGAAGGGGTAGAACAACTGTCGGAGCTCTACGTTTCATTAGCCCCGGGGGCTAACAGTTAACCGACAATTTAAACAATTTTTAACTTCGAAACTTCTATGTCCTCTCTGCTCTTTTTTTTCATCCCTTTTAGCCTCTCGTTCCTTCTTCTTCATTTTTCTCTCTCTTTTTTTTCTTCTCTGTCCTTTTCTGTACCACGACGTTGCTTCTCTTTCCAGGATACCGTGCGGAACGACTGGGCTCCACAGGGTCGAACGAACTTCGCAATATGTAATTATAAGGATAGTTAAAGTTTTAAATCGATACGGAACACGGGAACTCGCGAGACAGGCGAAGTAAGTCGCGGAGTTTACCTTGGCAGATATACCGAGCCATCCTGCTATCCTGCATCCCCTCCCAAGTGAGGAGACCCTCACACCCTCATCCTGCTTCTCGAAGCCATCATCCGGATACCCATCTATCCTATACCACCTACCTAGGGAAAAATTCAATCAGTATCTCTCCGAGCTCGTTTACCCAACGGGACAACATCACCGCTTTAGCTATGACGAAAATGAACGGGTCTCGCGAAACACGTCCCTTTCAGGGAATTCGACGCAATGGCTGGATAAATGAAACGAATCGAGCGACAATCAAGATAGGGTTCCCGCAGTTTTTAAATTACCATTCCAGGAGGAATGTATTCAAACGGACATATTCATGCATTTATTACAATTTTTTAAATACTAATCTTATTATGTTCTTGTGTTATGCATGTATTTTTTAAACTGCGAAGTGAAGTATGAAAAATTAGAATGAGAAACTTTTCAAAAGTTTTTGCTACATCTGTAAAATGTAGAAAATTAGGAGACAGAAGCAGTATTTTAAGTTCAGTAGCTGCTTCACAAAAAACGTTTTATCCACTGTATTCGTTGTATCTCCACTAATCATTCATCAACGCAATATGAAGTTATCCTACCCATTTGGAAGTTGCTGAGACTCTAAGTAAGGGTACTATAAATATGTTTCAAACTATACCTGACGTTGAAAATTAAGACTGTATATTCTAGAAAGCACAAAACTTTCCACGCTCTACAGCTAAAATTAATTTAAAAGATCTGGTTCACTATGTGAAATCGGTACAAACCTCCAGTATTTGAACCGGCGAATAATACTTTACAATAAAAGTATTTAATATCCTTGTACTCAATTTACCTCTTAGTAATAAGATTCTTGGTGTGTTGATATTGAACTGCTTCTGAAGTTCTGTAAATAGAAATAAGGATCAAAACAACCCAGTGATTTCAGTATAAAGAGTAATTTTCAAGCCCCACTAACTGCAAAAAGAACGGCTTTATGGACTGCAAGAATCATATTCATCTTTTATTTTGCCCCAAAAATTGATTTCATCTTCCAGCGAAATTATTGCGTTAAATCCGCATGTTTCTCTCAAAAATAACAGAAATGAAAAACGTCAAAAGCCGTGGTATTTGTTTACCTCCAATTACGTTAACCATTCATTCCTCTTTTTCTTACTTTCTCAATATATTTTGATCCGGCAATTCTATGATGAACAGTAGCAATGTATCGCAAACGGATGTATCGCGATTGAAGTCCGTATACGTAGAGCTCCATGAACCACAGTATTGAAATTTTTGTCAGAGGGAATACGAGGAACGCGTTGCTCCCTTTGACGAGCTAGGAAGGAGGAATTTCGATAGCCTGTTGCCGGTGCACCCAGCGGTAATATGCAAATAGCGTAGCTGAAGCGCACGGCTGATGACAGAAAGCGAATAAGAGCGAGGGTATGAACGAGAGAGCGAGCGAGAGAGAATTGTATAGAGGGGAAAGGTAAGGGTGGTACAAAGAGAAGAGGAACTGGACAGAGATGTTTCGACCAACATCATACATACATGTGTGGAAACCTGTAAGCTTTGATCGCAATATCATTGATTTACAATGGTGTAGGGTAAGCTCGATTAACAGACTCCCGATATTCTTTGAGATATCCTTAGGACATGATATACAAATATTTAAGGCAAATTATACAATTACTGCTCGTTCCGAATTTCCGGGTTTAGCTTTCGTTCGTTTCAAATATAAGAATAAAGTGATAATAACAACTAGAGGTCCTAATTCAGGCCTGGGAAAAATCAAGATTCAATCAAAGCATCAAGCATTGGTGCAAGCATTGGAAAATCAAGCATTGGTAGTGGGGACGCCAACATGTGCTTCGTGAGCAAATTTCTCCTGCTCAGGCCTGATCTAATTGTTTGCGACTCAAGTCAGAGTTAGGTTCTTTTAAAACTGGGGTTTCTAGTCAAACCGAGTATTCCTGCAAAAGTGGTGCTATCCAGAGCAACTCGAATCATTCTTTTGATTCTGACAATTCCATTGATCCTCTCTAATGGAATTGGGATTCAAACATTTGGTCTGCAAAGAGAAATTTTCAAAATCTACAGCTATTTGCTAGGAGTCTTCTGAGGTAAAAAGTGGAAGGGAATTTTTTTATGTAAGGGTGGCATGTGGACAGAAAAGAAAAGTGGTGTAATTAAAATAGTTTACAAACATGCAGAGCCGAGGCTCTGTAGAACATCGTGGACAATACTTTGCCGGAGTAGATAGCGGGTTACATGCGAGGCACGTAAAGACATCTACCATTTCCTTTGTGGCGGATGTGAGCGGACAGATTGGAAAACATTTGTCCTGGCAGCCCTTGAACTAGCTTATGTTCCTCATTCGCTGGCTCCACCGGCACGACCACGACCGCGACCACGTTGGCCGGCTCGTTCGTGCCACTGTTCATCCCAATCTTCACCTATCTCTCTGCTGATACACCGAACCAGAACGATGCTCACTAATATATAACGTCACCCACAGTGGTTTCCAAAATTACCACAGTTGCTCTGTTTTTGGTCAGGGCTTTGACAGACAATGCGGATAATCTTTAGATACAAAAGTATCAATTTTTGTTAGAAAATTTACATTTGACAAAGAAAATAAATTGATTCAGAATTTTGATTCAAAGGCCATTTGATACTTGACCGATTCTACCTTACTGACATTCCGTTTAAGAGAAATCACCGAACTCCGGTCAAATATTCTCAATTCATCTAAGGCTCTGACCAGCGTTACAGAATCTTCCGTATGACTAAGCCGGTAAAGTATAGCGCTAGGGCTAGAGCTACAAAAAATTCCGTAACTTCAGCCCTGAACGGGAAATTCCGTAATGTTAGACAGTTCGTTCATCTAAATACAAATGACAACGAGACCAAAAGTATTAAAATTTAATCCTAATAAATGCGAATGTATTTTATTAAATTCAAGTACATCAATTGGATTTAAATAAAATAACTTGTGGTTGACTTAACTAAATTAGTTCAAATCCAGGTTAATTTAAACAATTGGAAACAAATTATACTGAATCTATATGAATTCCAGTACATTTTTTTTCAAAAATCATAGACCGGTGGATGAGTTAACTAATTATACATTTCGTGTCACAAGCGGAGACAATTTCTTTTGTATGTATTTGGCACCCTAAGCAATCGAGATAATGGACTTATTTACCTAGGCAACATTTAAAATAGTTATGTGAACTTATGTTACACTTACTAAACAAGAGTGGTAAAGATAAATCCCTATTCACTTGACGTGTATATTGATCAACTAAATCAATGCTAGGGAGTTAAAATAAGGGCATAATTATAGAAAAGTTTCATGATTTATGTAAAAAAAATTTTATCAAGTTTTCGCAAAAAAAATGTTGACAAAAAATGAACTTTTAAATGAAGGAGCTGGAAATATTCCTGCAGCTTCTTTGACAAATTTTTTTCATCACCATAATATTAAAACATCTAACCGCTGCGCAAGCACGTTCCCATTTTTCTTTTTAATGTAATTTTTACGAATAAAGCAAAACATATCTTTTTATTGAAAAAAGTTTCGATGAAAATTTGTAAATCGTTTTAAGATAAACAATTTCGCCTAAGAACATTTTTACGTATCTTGCATATTTTGGCTAGAAAATGGGATATTTTTATTTTTAGTAACATTTTTCACGATCAAAACGAAAACTATCTGAAATATTAAATATTAGTATTTTGCATACTTTGACTGGAAAACGAAAATTTCTATTTTTCATAACATGCGGATGTCTCCCATTTCCAAACCGTCTTTTGAGAGTTAATATTACTTGAAAGAATAAAATTACTCGTGAGATGATTTGAACAATTTAATTAAAAAGTAGGCACTATTCGCTGGATTATCTAGGCAATTCGTAAATATGAAAGGTGAATTCAGCTTAATTCAAAGTGAATTAAAATATAAAAATGAGTTGAAACGTACTGCACTATAATCAGTTAAATAAGTATTAAATTCCAAGAAAAAAGGTAAATTTAAACGATTTCAATTGAGCTTAAATTAATTCGAATTTTGACTTAAATAAAATTATCTGCATCAAAATAATTCATATATCGACCAGATCCATTTCAATACAGACAGGCAGGTACACTCTTAGTCATCAAGTCTGTTGGCAAGAAAATATTTTGTTTTCTACTGGAAATTAGGCGACACGACGTATTTTTCTGATTGAAGAATAAAAAGTTTTCTACGAAATTATGAGTATTTGAAGTTTAAAGCTTCTTTTTAACAAAAAATACAAATTCGTACTTCAATCAATTTTTTCGTAAATATATAAAGCTTATTTTCACAAAAATCCCAATTTTTCATTTTCAACCACTCTTTTGTAAAACAGTTTGCTCATTTGAAAAACTCCTTCAAAGAATACCTCTTACTCTTTCGTGATATCTTTCATCATTCGTGAGAAAATTTCGAAAATTAAATTTTATCAATAAAAATTCTCGTGCACACAAAAATGGTTCGTCATGTATCAAACTTACTGAATATCTTTTCTATATAAGCATCAATTGAAAAAAAATTTATCAGATAAAAAAATTGGTGTTTTTTATCAAATTTGACTTTAATTTCTCAGATTAAATTTGAAAAGAGAAAAAGCTGATTATATGGAAAAGCCCGTTTCATAATTTAAGCCATTTTTTGAATTCGTACATATATAGAGAAGAAATTTAGTTAGTTTCACGATGCAAGATAATTGAAGGAATAAGGAGGTCTTTTTTGTTGAACTTTTTCAAATGGACAGACGTTTTTGTTAAAATTTTTTTGTATCTGCATCTGTTTGCTGTGAGGAAAATGCAAAAATTCAATTTTTTGAAAAAAAATTCTTGTGGTCACTATAATGATATGGCCCGCATAAAACGCATAGGATGTTTTCCTTACAGAAGTTCAAGTATTTCAAAACAATGACAAAAAATAAAAAGGTGGAATTTTTTTAATAGGCCTTACATGTTTTCAAAGATATATATGCCATTTTGATAATTTTAAACATTTTATAAATTTTTCGACGGGTTTTAAAAGAGGATCATATATGTCATCACATTCTGAAAATAAAAGTTCAATTTTTCAATTGCTTCAAAAGTTGCAGAGATTTAAAAAACTAATTTGTATTGCCTTGAAAAACAATCTCCTAAGTTAAAATACTCATAACTTCGTAAGTAAGGCTGAGTTTCCGTCAGTAAACTGACTTTAAGCCGAATGTAAGTGAATTCCAGTCGAATATTCTGCAACTACGTAAATTCAACTGAATTCGAGAGCATTCAAAGTGAATTTTTAAGTGAATGTTGATAAACATTAATTATTACCACAAAATTCAATCAAACGCTCTCAAATTTAAAGTGGAAGGAGCTGACTTTAATCACACTTATGCAAACTCAAGATGAATGTAACTGAATTAATGTAAATTTAAGGAGAACATTCTTAATTTTCGTGAACAAATCGAATTATATTTTAGCAATCTCAAGTATTTAGCAGGAGTCAAATCAATTGAAGAGAACTGATTTCCTTAAATTTTAGGTAAATTATCAGAGTTAAATTACGATTAAATTCCACCTTATTTGTTTTTATAGGGTTCCTATTAACATGATATTGACTTCCAAAACCTCAAAACTATAAAATGTTTCAATTTTATTGTGAAACTTATTCAAACTTTCACAACAAGAAAATTTATTTCCCAAAAAATATTTTGAGAAACGTGATTCCTACTTTAACCACCTTATGTGATGAAATACATAAAAGGATATACCAGAAAAAAAGTATGCTTCTAACTATCCACATATCCGGGTTATTCTCTGATAAACCTTTTCATGTATTTTATTACATGAGATGGCTTAGTTAGGAATTATGCTTTTAAAAACCTTTCTTGTTAATTTTGAAATAGAGACATTAAATCTTAGAATCGGTTTTTTATATCAACCCTCATAAATAACAAGAGACATTTTCAAATAAAAATCTGAAGCAAGTCCTTCTGAAATTATATTACTGAAATTTGAAATTGCGGAAATCTTAATATCATACAAATGTATCTAAGATTTGAAAATACACATCTTTTCCATATTCATGATGTGTCAGATAGTGAAAGTTAATGACTTAAAAATCGTCTTGAGAAACTTTTTATGAATCATATACAACCTGCACGGACAAGAATGGATATTTAGGCTTGGAATATCAAAATTCAGATGGTCAGTTCGATCTAGATAGTACCAAGCACCATCCATAATTTTTTTTTCATAGTCAGGCATACCATAATTTTATAGTCTGTTTGAATATCCACAGGTGATCAAACTCACAATCATGATGATCAAATCGACACTCTGAGATTGTCAATTTTTCCACCATCCTCAGAGTCTCAATCTATAGGGACTAGCAAGCCAATCAGAAGTGGCAGCTTCACGGCTTCTACCGAACGCCAAATGAACACACCCAACACCGTAAACGCATTTTTGGAGCGCGTAATACATAAGAAGATGGAAGTAAATGAAGAGAACAAGATGAGGAGTGGATTGGGTGTTTCCTGTATGTTTTTGTACATTGAATTCGATGCTTCCAAGAGACTAAGGATCAAGGCGTCGCTCAGCAATCAGTGCGTATTCTCAACATTCTCGACCAAAAATTTGCTCCAAATTACGTCGTTCGTTGATACAGGAACAAAAGTTACGAGATTTGTGATTCGCATTTACATCGATCTATGAATTTTCCAGTGTTCAAAATATTTCAATTCAGTGCAGTGATGCCGTTAACTTAGCCTTTTGTTCTTGTGCTTATGCAATCATGGCTCATACGTCTAACGCTTCAAAAATAATAGAAAATGCTTTCAGATTTGATGGATGTTGTACCAGTTTTTAGGTTTTGCAGGTTTTATTCAATTATTTCAATTCCAGTTTCTTGCCTTTCTTACTTTCACGAATATATATTTAGGTAGGAGGAGGATAGCAGATACTGAAGTTGACCCTCTTAGTATTGTTAATATTTTTCAAGTCTGTTTAGTTTGATTAGGTTTCAATCTCAATTAAGTTTTCTAATTGAGAGGTATTTGCTGTTCCTAATGGGGTTTGTGGTTCTTTAAAGTTTGTCCCTGATGCTATTGTTCCAAAATAGAAAAGGGGGAATGATGGGGTCCCCTGCCATCGCCCCGTACAGTGAGGCCTAGTCACGAGCAGGAAAATGTTCTCCCCTGTATGCGGGAAGCTGGAAGAATCGGGAAGGAGGTATTGATGTGCGTTACCCGCCTGGGCATTTTTACACGATCGGATGAGTAGAAACATGGTGGCTAGAGCAGAGAAATGACGATAAGTGTGCGGCAAAAAAGCCCGAAAGCAAGCAAAAAATCCACTAGTATCTAAAATACTTAAAACTACTTAATTTCTACAATGATCAAGTTCGATGAAAGGGTTGGGGTGAGTGCGATTGGTTGTTGTGCATATGAGGATGAGGAGAATGTGCGGAAGCGGCGTGACTCATTTCAGGAGGAAGCCTTTGGGTTTTGTGTGTGCACACAGTGGATCGAAATTATAGTGGAAATTATAGCAAAGAGTTAATTATTATATGGAAATTAAAGATCATTCATAATCCACTCGAGTTTTGATTAATGACCAGATGTAGACGATAGATCACCCCCATGGCTTTGCTCTTTACATCTTCGACATGTTTATTAAATCTACCGAATCTCAGCAAGCTTTGACTAAGGTATTTGGCGAAGTTCTTTCAACTGATTGGTTGCACAATCATTTGTGGTGGTTCTGGAATTGATGCTCTTCTAACAGTGAAAAGCACCGATTCACATTTTGCGGTGTGGATTTCAATTCTCTACAGCAGGCGCCTGTTCTCAATGGCCCTGAGTGTTGCGTTAAGATGATTCATAATATTCTTATTACATTTGCAGTTTACATATAGAACCGTACCGTCGGCATAGATTCCCAAAAATACTCAGGGAATTGTAGGCATGTCATTGATATAGATGATGATAATAACTGGCCCAATGATAATAATGTAAAACTCATCTGAAAGGATACTGTCCATCTTAACTCTGAATTTTCTGTTCTTGAGATAGAAGTGTAAGAGGCGATCATTCTACCAGGAACTTTAAGATCGACCAATTTTGTTGAAAAATCCTTTGTGCCAGACACTGACAAAATCTTTTTCAGCATCGAGGAAAATGGCTTCTGTATTCATTTTTCAGTTTTAATAATGAGCTACATTTTCTATAAATTTGAAAATCATAAGCTGAGTGGAATGTTATTTTCGGAAACCGAACTGTTCAGATCCCAGGATATCGTTTTCCGCAAAAGTGTTTGTTTACTCTGGCGAGTATAATATTCTCGAAAATTTTACTCATCGTATTAAGGAGGTTTTCCAATAGTTGGGTGCTTTTTGAGAATTGAATTTGATATCGAATCTGGTCCTGGTGCCTTATTGCTTTTAGTGGCTCTAACGCACTTGGAGATTTCCCTTGGATTGGTCACTTTGATTTCACTTTTGTCAGTGGAGGCCAGGAAGTCATCTGCTTCCTTCGTGAGTTTGGGAATGTAGGATGGTCCAAGGGGAGAGGAGTGAGGTGAAAATTGTGCTTCATATGTGGAGGCAAGGAGATTTGCTTTTTCCTGATCGTTAAGTGCGAATGTGAGATCAGGCTTCTTTAGAGGAGAGATAGAAGTATATGGTTTGTTGGAAGCTCTGCACATACGTCAGAAAGAGTTATCTTTAATTTGGAGTTTAGACATTAATCTTTTTCAGATATTGTATCTGTGCACAAGGGTTTTTGGCGTCCATGGGTTCACGGAGGTGATTATTTAAATTTTTTCAGAAGACACATTTTTATTTTTGCGATGTCTTCGTAATAGTTTATGCTTAGTTGCAAGTATATGGAGTATTTTGGGACTCAAGAGCGCGTCGCGTTTTATAAGTGTAGTCTTGGGAAGCGCTATATCTACTGTTGCTGTTATGTCGTCTGTGAGTTTAACTATGGCGTCGTCTATTTCATCAGTGTTGTTCAGTGTGTTATTTGTACTTGTCTTTTCTTCTGTGTGATTGAAAAATTTGGACTAATTGGCTTTCTTGAAATTGCATCGTGGTTTTTCGTGTATGGGGAGCAGTATGTGTAGGTATCCGGGTCTACAACATTCAAGTTTTTCTGTTTCATAAATTCGAATAATTCTTTACCTTTTTAATTGATGCATGTGCTGTTCCACGATGTATGCTTAGCATTCAAATGTCCGGCTATTATTACAGATAGAGCAATTCTGAGGGGCTTTCTATAGTCTTTTTCTTTAAGCGGTTTGAAGGGTGTTTGGCATGCTGAGACTATGGCGTAAAGTTTACCGTGAATTTTAATTTGAATTGCGGTTTCTAAGGTTTTGAGATCTGGGATGGGATATTTATTATTTCCTATAGTGTTTTTAATAAGAATTACCGTTTCTCTGTTAGTATTGTTACTATAGTTTTTAAGTCCCCTAATTTTCAATAGTTTTCCGTCTATGAGAGTTTCGCTCAACAGATAAATTGTAATATGGTTTGGTAAAGAAAATTCGTTAAATCGTGTTTTTTCCGAATGATACCGCAAGCAATCTAGAAAATTATTTTAAGAGGATGTTTAGTGTATGAATTGTCCGTTCTTCATTGCGAGGTTCAGTATCTGTTCAATAGTCTCGGAGGCGTAGGTGATGGCGTTAGAGAGCGTAAGTGTTCCAGATATGATTCTGGGTACTGTTGGTAGAAGACTGAACATTTTCTAGTCAGGAGGTTGCTACTTTTGAGGGTTTTTCGCACATAGAAGATTTGTGTGCTTTCACACACTTGAAACGTCATGGACTTTCATGGCAATTGTCCGATACGTGATTGAACCTTTGGCAATAGAAACACTGTTGAGGCTTATCTCGCTTTTCAAAGGGTTCTACTCTGACTCGGATGAAAGCCAAAACCTTAGGGTTTAAAGGCTCAACGGCTTTCTGGTTGCTGGGTACTGAAATCATGATCATATGAGGTGGAGTTTTGTGACAGCGTTCCGCATTCTGGTGCATGAGTTGACTGTTGAGCTTAACTCTTTGAGATCTGTGATGACTGAATCTTCAGGATAGGATAAAGGGACATTCCTGATGATAAGTTTAATAGAGGAAGTCGAATCTTGACTTTTGTATAGATAATATTCAAAGCCCTGATCACTCAGGGCTCCGAGAACTACCCAGTAATCTTTTTCGAAAGAGATATGAATTGTGTAGACGCCGCTACATTTGTAAATTGTAGGAGGGAATTCACAGTAATTTATGCGAATTCTGTGAAGACCCACAAAAGGATGATTTAGTTCGTCGACAATGACATTGATTCGTGAAATTTTTATTCTGCCTGTGATTTGGCAGTGGTAGTGGGAATCGAGGCTTGAGTTTGCGCATTATTAATGAATGTAAACATATTGAATACTGTTATACTCATTACTGATGTTCTTAACGTTTTTCTGCCTTCCTTGAGGGAGGTGACCGATGTTTGACCACTGCTGACGCTGGCGGAAGCATTATCGGACAGCTTGGTGAGCTTACGTTTCTTGCTCCTAGATGACAACAGAGAAGTTACTGTCGTTATCTTGGTCCTTCCTGGTGATAGATGCTCAGCTGGTGCTACTGCTGCTATGTTCTGCTGGGCCAGAGGCTGGATTTTTACCATGTAACATGTTTGTCACAGAAAGTACAGGTATTGACTTTACCTTTTGGGGTCTGTCGCTCAGGGCCTCTCGGCCGCTGGTGTAAAGTGGTATTGTCGTTATTGTGATGGCTCGCTCGGTCAACGTCCAGCTCTCTCTTCTTTGTTCAGTTGCGACTTTCGTGCTGGGCACTCGAGGCCATTTCCGAGACCGAGTTCAACGCGCTACATTCCTTGAATTAATACTATTACTGATTCAGGTTTTCAGCATTTATCTCTCGGTCTGCTTTTGACTCTCACTAGTAGAAGTCGTGAAAAAGCCAAATTGAGACACAAGTCTTACTCGTGCCGTGCTCAACGATTAATTGTATACTCTAAAGTCAAAATTCATACTTTACTATAAAGTGTTCTCAATTCTAATAAGCGATTAAATCACAGTGTCAAGTGTTTTTGCATTCTTCCGAATTATTGTGAAGTGAAGTGATTTTCCCGATACGATCGTCTTCTGATGTTGTGGAAAATGACGATTCGGATGACGTGTTACTTCAAGTGGCATCGGAATCAGTCGTTACGAAAGGGAACTTGGTCGTAGCTTTCGGAGGTTACATCTGTTCTAATTTTCCGAATAACCAAAATATTTTTTTTGTAGATTACAAGTGACGAAGAAATACGGTTGATTTGGATAATAATCAATATAAGTTGATAGAATCTCGACTAGCCTATTTAAATGATGGTTGATTTTGGTTTTTTATGAATAACCATTTGTTGTTTCATTGACTTCAAAGTGACAGTATGTGACAATATGATCGTTAGGTTCACAATTTAGTATCATCAAGCTGACACTGGGTTGGTCCAGCTGAACACCAATTTTTGACATTCCGCGGATATAAAGTTACACTATCTATAGGGCTGCCTTATAGTTAAACCTCCAGTATAGTCAGTTTGACACTCCAGATAGTCAAGCTGACTACCCATTTTTCTCCGTGCGGGAAAGCATGCTCTCAATGCTGCCAAAGATATACGTAGTATTATGCTTCGTGGAGGCCTTTTTATCCAATACGTTGCTCACAAGTCGAACGATGTAAATAATGAGGTAGCAAAAGCATCGGAGAGAATGGGGGGTGCCATCCTCCTTCTGCATACTAGAGATAGTGTCTGTAGTAATACGTCGTTCATGCAATAGAGTGTTACTTTTACGGTTAAGATGAGATATCGCTTTATTCGATTATCAGCTATATTAATAATGCTCAGTTACGCTTCAGTGGGAGGAACGATGTTAAATGAGTGGAATAAAAACCCATGAAGTAGATGCAATTTTACGTCAATACAATCCAAAGTCCTTAATTAATCTTTAATTGCATTCCATTTAACCTTCTAGGCCCTAGCGAGTTTTGCACATTTGAAGAAGAGAAATTCCAGAAAGAAGGTAAAAGTAGATTTACAGATCATGGCTTCTCAGAAAATCAATAATTTTCAAATGCTTTCATATATCAAAGCACAAGTGTAATTTTTTATACATACAGGAATCTATATTGAACATATTCTACAAACTGGACTCACCTAGAACAGACAAAAGAACATTTGTTCATCTCCAATATAAGAATTTATAATTATAATTTGATAGATAAAAATTACAAATACCCCTCAATTTCTCACATAACTTATCTTGTAACATTTTTAGTATGCCTATAAAAAGTTGCAGATGTCAAATTATCTCTAAAGCACTTAAAAATAAACCTTCAAAAACCTGTGCTTAAAATCGTGTTCTCTATCTTGTGGAATCAAGACGAGCAATGCTTTTTCGTTAACTGTCGCGATAACGAGAAACTTTTAAGAAGTAACGCTTGGAGTCCCGCGTAATATGTATAACGTAGGAAGGGCGAGAAAGTCTTGAGAGATGGGAATGTTGAGAGGCTGCCAGGGAAGGATGAAAGAAGACGATGTTAGGGTGAGGCGGGCCGATCCGGCCTCCGTTAGCAGCATATTGTAATGCGTCGAGAAGTTGGCGAATAAATCGAAGAAGCGTTGAGAGTAAAATTAGATAACAACTACCGCTGACTGCCGGTGTGGAAGAACGAAAAAGTGAGATGGAAAGGTAAAGCACCAGGAGGAAGAAGGATGTGCTCGTGGAACTTTTAAGGACCATCCTCTTATTTCCCATTCCTTAACCTACCGTGGCCAACTCGCCCCAAGCCTTCACTTTTGCTCACCTTCACCCCCTACTTTCGTCCCCACCTTTCGCACCTTCCAACCAACTCGATTGGCTCTGACTTCTCCCATTCCTTTAACCTGGAGCTTACATTATTAGACGTTACTTCCGTTTCAACATTTGTCCGCTTGAGAGAAATAAATTATCCCCTGGAAGAAAAAGTCTTTTCTTACCGGCTGCCCCTCCTTTCAACGTACTTACTCCCCTTGCATTCTAATTCCCTGATCTTCCAGTTATGCTCTCTTTGTCCGGAGTTTTCTCTCTCCTATCCCTGAAAAGATCTCTGGAAATGCTTGCTGTACAATTTATTCCCTAGGGAGTTTGTGGGATATATTGCAGCAAATTACCAATCCAGATTTAATCTTCGACTTTTAGCTTGACTACGTTTATATGCTCCTCTTATTATGAATTTATAATTATAGATATAAAATGGGAGTACACAGAGCGGAGAATTTTTATATAGAACTTCTACTAATGCATTAAGTTTCTTATAGTATGTTTACTGTGAGGTGGGTATCAATCTGATGTATTTAGTGAAATTGTTAGTAGAACACACAATAATTGATGAAAACTGCAAGTATGCATGGCGTCTGACCAACAAAGGAATGTAAAGGATGAACCATAGAATGATTGAGTTTGCAAAAAGGGGTGATACATGTTAGAACTCGACGTAACGATGAAGATGGAGAACAATGATAAGGGCCTGT
>JAUMHM010000016.1:23291123-23310625 GCA_032362435.1 Melikaiella ostensackeni | reverse complement strand
GAATTCACCTTTTTTGTTTAGAATTAATCTATTTTGCTGAAAATTCGTTTTCTTTGTAGTTGAAAATTATTTACTTGAAAATTCATGAATTTTTTCTAAACATCTTTTTTTCTGGCAGAGTTATTAATCTTCTTGTTTGAAAATTCAATTTTTTGGTTCGAAATCAAACTATTGTGTTTAAAATAGGTTCGTTTTTGATGAAAATAAATTTTTTAATTGCAAATTAAACTATTACTATTTTAATTATAAATTTACCTTTTTTAGTTGAAAATTCAACTGCTTGTTTCAAAATTCATGTTTTTTGGTAGAAATACCTTATTTTTAGTAGAAAATTGATCTTCTTTCCTGGAAATTTATTTTTATTTTTTGTTGAAAATTAATTTTCCTAACTGAAAATTAAACTGTTTCATTTTTGATTGTAAAGTAATAATTTCTTGTTGGACATTCAACGAATTGTTTGAACATTCATGTATTTTATCAAAAATTATAATTTTTTGTACAAACTCTCAAATATCGAGTCGCAACGATCACAGTCGACATAATTTTCTTTTCTGTGCAAAAATGTCAGATTTGTGTAATTAAATGTAACATCTTTTTATACTCATTTACATAAATATAACATTGATTATTATTCATGTTTCTTCAGTGCATATGCATTTATTTTAATCGACTCTAAGTTTATACAATTTATTTTTTGCAAGTTGAAAAATTATTTTGATGAAAGTACCTCTTCTTTCACTTTTCTTCTTCATAAAGTTTTTACACAAACAAAAATTACGAAATCCGCCTTATGGTGTTTCTGCAGAATTGAATTAGTTTTGTTTATAAAAAATGAATGTCTAAATCAGACAAAAATTGTAACCTGTAAACTAATTTTTTCAAAAAGGCATTTTTTTCCCATTGTGCGAGGATCCATTATTATCCAAATTTTTTCGCTTCACGCGTCACTCTTTTTCTTATTAACAATTGTCCTCCATACATCGCTATCCTTGCACACATATTTTGCTGCTATTACATCCATACACCTCTTTGTGCAAGCTCTTGTGTTTCTATGACTCTTTCTGTCCAACGAAAAAGCCTAGTAAGTGACATTTGCCATAGAGGTTATTTCCCCATGCATATATGCCTGAGAATAGTCACTATTGCAACTGTCACTTACTAGATTTTTCCGTGGGACAGCAGATTTGTCAATCAATGTTTCTTCTGCACCACATTCTTTGAGAACCCACTCATTACTGACTTTGTCTATTAGCGTTTGAGAGCACATATTCTGCAGGAATTGCATGCCAACCGCGTTCACTTTACTTCTATCCTTTTCTTGATACGTGCACGTAGGATGGACATGAAATTTTCAGCTTAAATCGTACTAGACCCAAAAATAACTACCTACATCAGACATGGGCTCAATCGAAGTATTTTTCGTGTTTCCGCAAAAGCGCTTTGTTATTTTTTGGCGAACGCGCATGATGCGATTGCAGTTACGTTATGCCACGAACGTTCAAGGTCGAGTAATTATTTGATTTTCAAAATTACCAAAAATTTAGATGATTTCCTAGGCTGCAACGCATTTAACAATCAATTTCATTCAGTTTCCGAAGCTGGAGTCAACTTTAAACTTTAAAAATTGAGAAAATGATATCCCTTTTTTAGAAAATATCTAACCCTGGTTTTTTTATCATATAAGAAATTTATACCATGCAGTGTTACGTAGAATTTACTTTATTTCAGAAATATTTGGAAACAAACTTTGAAATATAAATTTTATAGTTCTTTTGCACTATATATGTCTCATTTACTTCAAAATCATTTGGCATTTTTTCATCTTCTTCCGCTTTGATTTTATCATTGTTTTCTTTACATAGTATCTTTGCTTTTCTGTTTTTATCCCTATAATCATTTTCTAGTCTAGTCTTGTTCTTATTGCTAAGACCTTTGACATTCAGCTTTCTTGAGCACGCTTGCTTTTTCTCGTTGACAGGCATGCGAATTTCATCACTCCACCAAGTATCCCCAGTCTTTCTTCCTGCAGCGGAAGTACCGCGCACTTCAGATGCGCCCTTGAAGATGCTATCCCGTAGTATTATCCATGCACCCTCTACATTTTTATTGCCCAATTTCGCCTGCCACATTTTTTATGATGTTTCAAAATTATTTTAATCATTCATATTCGAAGCGAAATGCGTTAGTGTCATAGTTGTACTTAGGCTTAAGAGAAGGGAACGTTATATGTGATAGGGGAGGATCAAACAAGCTATTAAACCTACGTTACGTAGTTGGACTAGGTCGGCATCAAACCTAATGTAACCTCTGATCATCTGCCCATGCTACACCCTTGGGGAGTCCACGTCTCATCAATTACGTTTCGCTTGTCACCACTGAAAACGATAAAGCCATACTTCTTTTAAAGATTTTTTTTTATCAAGATTTTCTTTCATATTGAATTATCAAGTCACTTTATTTGCGTGAGCTCATCGGTTGATAACATTCCCGCCAGATGTAATAAAATAACGTGAAATGTGTATTTCAAAATTACTTTTTTGAGTCTCCATAAGAACCAAGTGTGAATAGTTATCAACAGTGGTAGCGATTGGGCATATCTGACAATCTGGAACATTTTAATCTTCCCAAAAAATCAATTTCGGTGTACGATCCAATTGCCCTTGTACAACATAAGCCCCGGTTATTGAAAACTGAATTTTTCGATCTGAAAAATAAAATAAAATAAAGGAATGGTTTTAATTAAGGGTAAAAGCCGGAAATTCGATAAAGGTGTTCATCAGAAACAAGAGCTAACCCGCACGTCTGCAAATAGGGGTGCAAAATACACGAGTGTTGTATTTGAAAGGTATTAAAGAACGAATTTCCGGGTAACACGATTGTCATCGAGCCAACCAACACGGTAGAGTAGGGCTAACGAGATCAAACAGGGGTTGAGCGACAGGATTGGTGCGGATAGACAGACGTATACGAACTCAACGGGGTGCAACGAGAATGGCGAACGCAACGCGGTTTCGTGGCCAACCGCAGGTGGGCTGGCCCCGACGGTTTCCGAGTAATCATTTGCAGCCTGAATACATTACCCATGCAATTTATTTTGGTTTGTTTCACTTTTGTTTCCATGATTTAGTACTCTCGCACAGGGCTCGATAAATTGTACCACAATCTTCTGTCTTGCTCTCTCAACTTTCCGAAAGCAGATCCGGAACAGCGTGTACCGACCGAGTGCGTCTATTGATTTCTGACGAGAGAGTAATGTTCATCCATTAATGATCGCATCCTGAATAAATCATTTGATAAAATGGACCTGCTGTCCGCTTTGTGCGCCTGAGGCTGATATGTCACATTTGCATGAGACAACAACCAACTCAAGTGCTATTCTCCTCGATAAAACAGATTAAAGCGGATTTATCAGATAAATAATGGCTTGTGGCTTGTGAGGCACGGGTATTTTTTTAGGCAAATATTTGAAGAACAGTTGTTAGAAAAGAGGATCAAATATTTGATCTTTAGTTCTGTGAATCAATTTCTTGTGAGACAGAGAATTTAGCTCGAGATGTACCTCCGATATTCTACGTGCAGCAATTACACAACTCAGTGTGTTTGCAAGTGATATATAGTGAATACAAAAAATGTCAAATCACTATGATAATTCAAGAACTAAATGATTGCACAGTTTTTTATTTAATCGTCTCAAATTCAGACAACTTGTATAAAAAAAACTCCAAACAGTGAGTTTGAATTGAAGTGTTAGAAGTACCAAACAATGTAAAATGAAAGAGCATAAAATTGATCCTAAGTAGCTTAAATTATGTTAAGGAAATATAGTGCGATAATATTGAGAAGTTCAGAGACAGAAAAAGTAATCTTTTTCTGAGACTGACTTGCAAATTTCCTCTACAGTTTGAAGGTCAGAGGCTTCTAACAATAAGTAGTAGTCGTTATGAGAAAGCCGAGAGTGCGATTATGCCATTGATCCGAAAACATTTTGATTTATGTTTCTAGGCAATCAACCGACTCTCATTTAGATGGATATAGTTTCGGCAGTATACGAGAATCCGATCTTTCATTGTTTCGACGGCCAGAATATAGAAGACCCCTTTCTACTCCAAAAATCCAAAGCAGCACTTCATATCTCTCTTAATGTCATGCGCATATGATTGCAAGATACTTTTCCGAACATGTAGGGCATGTAGCATAGAATTTGCAGTATCCAATTTTTATTTGCAAAAGGATCAAATTCATCTTCTCTATTTATTTGAATGAATATGAAACCGTCTGTGAAATAAGAGTCACAATCTTTGATTCGACAGAAGATAACTGAAATGCGGGTCATGTTCTCTAAAAGTAAGTCTCGGGTGCATTGATATATCTTGCAATTGGAATCGGCGTCTCAGGAGACACCAACAATGAGTCTGCATTGAGACAAATGGAACGACAACGATGAATCATCGTATGTCAAGAACAGGAAATACGAACCTCTTGTTGTAACTACATCACGAAACTTCTCGAGACCTACAAACAGAGAACATAGTATGCGAGAATGAACTCCTTCTTTCAATCCTTGGAAAAAATTCTCACAACAATCTAACGTTAAATTAATTTGAAAAAAGTAACTTGAATTAAAACTGAAAAGGGTAGAGGGTGTTAAATTTGTACTAATAGAGATTTCTCATTTAAGGAAGTATTAAAAACCCGGCACCTTTATTTAGAATTCTACTTCTACGTCAAACTGGCTTACGCTGCTCTTTTCAAGAAAGAAGCAGGTCCAGACACACTGTTTAGCAAATTACGCTTTATCCTTTCTGAATCCTAAGTGGCCCCTACAAACACCCAAACCATCTGATGTGTTTGCAACACCACGTCCGCTCTTGATTCTCGCCTGATTAAATGCGAAATTCTGCTGGGCTCTATCTCTCGTCCGTCGTTTCTGAAGCCCTTTTCCTCCCCTTTTTGCCCAGAACCCATAGAGTTTGAATCTTCCTTGTCCTTCCAAGTGCTCTCAGGAATGCATTACCTCGCCTCATCGCCTTCTTCTTCATCCACCCGTTGTTCCTCGCGTTACTTTGTTCACGCTCGTTTCCATCCTGCGACCGGGCATCCACGCTACTTGCCTGATATTGCCTTTCGTTAAAAGAGTACTCTCCCTCCAGTGTCTAGTCCCTTCTACTATTGCCCTATTGCTGGCCTTGTTTCTCTTTATTTCTATCCTTCTCCTCTCTCTCCAATTCGCGTAGATATTTGCTTAACGCTAATTAGAAAATGCTTCCTCCCTCGTCTTCTTGTATATGCCAAACGGAGAATTAGAATGCAAGTAGTGTATGCAACCAGCACTATCTTTCCTTCTTTGTAAACCGTGTCACGAATTTCTTGCTTTTCTTGTCATTTAATACAGTTCTAGCTGAATAGACGCACGGTACAGTTTCTGTTCGGAATTTTAGGAGAGGAAGAAGGACCTATATTCAAGAATGAACTGTCATATTGTTTTCCTTAGACAAAAGTATCTTAACTTTACTGTTAAGTTATTGATTTCTCAAAAAGTGCTATATCTTTTAGCTCTTAATCTATTTCTATGTATTTTATTTAAGCCTGCTCAAATTTTGTCCTTTTTCATTTGTATATGCCACACAATGTAGAACGCCGTTATTCTGGGATAGTTTTGCGTATTCGAAATATGTGCATGCTACCTACTTTGGCAATTGACAGTTTTTGGATGTAATCATTGCAATATATGTACTACTAATCGCGGTTATTTTGAAATTCAAATCTGTAAAACCTTTGTCTTTTTATTTTCGAAGCTAAACAAATTTAGCATTTGAATGGTGAAATGGTGAAAGTATCTCACAGCCACTCAGACAAATTTCCAGGCAAACTAATCATAATTAAACAAATCAGCACTAAACAATTTTCAAATGAGGAAAAATTTCAAATTTAAAAATTAAAAGGTACAAAATAGACATATACATTAAGGAAATATTTTCAATCGAAATTTGTGAAGCTCGGGAAAATAATGCACAGTAAATCTTAGAGATGTTTTTCACCTGAAGCTGGATGGAAACGCTGCACACAATTCACAACTGCATATAAAGTTGGGAATGTGGTTGTGTATCCGCCTCTAGATAAAAATTATCTGACGTCGGATAATTGTCAATTATTTGCAACGTTTGCATCCAACTTCAGGTGAAAAATATATACATGGGTTTACTGTGTGTTTATACATATAGGCTCAGATGGTACCTAAAAGTAAGCACACTGTCGATTAGGCTGCAAAAAAGGTTTCTAAAAATGACTCCTATGCCTGTTACAGCGGTCTAGATGATTTAAACTACTTGTAACCAAAAAAAGAATTTTCTTCAACATATGCGTGAAAACTGCGGGTTTTCGAGAGTGTCAAGCGGTCTGGAAGTTGCTGTTTGTTGACCGGGGAAAAAAATTGCAAATAAACTCCTAACCAGAAAAAACTTCTTGAAGAGAGAAAAAACTCCTCACAGGGAAAAAAAAAATGTTCGGCGCTCTTTACATGACTCGAATCCGCGATTTTCCATCATGCGTTGAAGAAAATATCGTATGCATCACGGAATAAAGCAGGCGAATTTCCCTGGGGGCATAATATACTATTTTCCCACAAATGTTCCGTTCCTCATAAAACTAAACAAGTGTACCATTTTTGGCCTTCAAATATCAAAAGCTACTGACCAAGGAGTCAAAAAGGAATTATGAATGAAAATGTTCGTCTAGCGGAAGACAAGCAATTTTGAAGAATAATGATCGTGAAACTCCGCTCCCGAATTTAGGAGTTGAATTTTCTAATAGAACCAAACAAATGTCATCTTTCTGGCCGTCAGCTATTAAAAGCTATTGCCCCAAGGAGTTAGAAAAAAATTATAAACAAAATTTTTGACTTCCAGAAGACAACAAAATTTTCGACTATCGGAAGGCAACCAAATTTGGAGAAAACTAAAAGTGAAATTCCTATTCCAAACCTAGAAGTTGAACTTTTTATTAGAAGCGAACAAATGTCCCCTTTTTGTCTCAAGCATTCAAAAGATATTTCTCCAAGGAGTCAGAAGAAAGTCATAAACAAGCTTCTCGAATTTCAGAAGACAACAAAATTTTTGACTTTCGGAAAACAACCAAATTTAAAGTAAACTGAAAATGAAATTCCGGTCCTGAACCTAGAACTTTAATTTTCAGCTAGAACCGAAAAAATTTTCCCTTTTTAGTCTTCAGATATCGAAAGCTATTGCCCCAAGGAATCAGAAAAAAATATAAACAAAATTTTTGGAAGACAACAAAACTCGAAGAAAACCGTAGTTTAGTTGTGCAGTTCAAAGTGCCCATCTGATTCCTGCTGTAAAAAGTACTAGCTACATAAAGTGCTACTTTACCGAGCGAAAATAGGCATCATAAAGCGACTTCCTCATACCTATCACGAAAAAAAACGTTTAATTGTAATGTTTTATTCCATAGAGTCCATGTATTTTCGTAAAACACATTCGATCCCTTTATGTTTCGAAAAACGTTTTTCAACCAAATGCGTCTAATTTTTCTCACGAGCGAAATTCGAATTGCGAACAAATTTCCATCCATACATCATGTAATTGATGTTTTCGAATAAACTAGCAGTGCCTCCTGGGACGATCAAATCCCATCGAGAGCTCGGGGAATAATCACACGTCCTTTTTGCACCTACCCCTCCCAAATTTCGTTTACGGTTACGGGAAATCGTGGATGTGAGGTGACACGAGTTTTGAAAAAAGAAAAAAAGTGACACCCGCGGTGGTGCTCGAAGCGCATGGAAAATTCGTCAGCAATTGAGAGTCCTTTGTTTTCTCCTATGCTAAGAGCAATGAATAGGTTTCTGTGCAACGAGCGAAACTGGAAGTGGGTTTGTGAGTATAGTGCACAGGTCCATAGTAACCAGAGAATTACCGTTAATGGTAAATGGATTAGCGAGACAGATATTGCGAACTCGATCCCTTTGATGATCGACAGTTAGTTTTTCGTTAATTTACAATGGATGGAGTTCCCTCTCGCTCGCGTGCGATTATTCGCGCACACCCTATTGGGCTGTCCAACACAACCCCTGATTTTGCATAGCTTTGTGTGAGACGATCGGGTCGAATATCCGTCGATGCATGGGAAAATCACTCTCTTTTGGTGCTGTGGATGGACCACCAATTATTACGCCGTGTAATCGATTGGATTATCGAAGTTTTGATAATGCACAGAGCTCTCCTCTCTGTCGTTCAGTCTCGTTCCGAACTTGTCTGTCCCTGTCCGTGACTCTCTGTTCCTCTAGAGCTCGTTGTCTCCCTCGAGTTGCCATCTCTCTTTCTCTCTTTCGCTTTCTCTCTTACCAGCTTCCTTCCTCTCATTCTCCTCTCGTTACCATATACACAACTGTGTTCCGTGCCATGGCAAATTATTTGCTCCGTCGGAGCATGAATTCCAACCGTAATTACATTTTGCCTGATATTCAATTAGTATTACCCACCCGGCCTTGCTACACGTGCCTACGAGATATAAAAGAAAAAGACGAGAGCAAGAAAAAATGTCAAAGTGGACACAGCCCTTAACGAGATAAACGTAAAGCGCGCAAAAGACCCTTAGTTTAAATTCTGGCATATTTGAACACTCCAGATCTTAGTTCTGCTCTATTTTGGAAGAACATAGATAACTAAAAAAATCCAAAAATGAGTTTTTCATATCAATGAAGTCATGAAAGAAAGATACACTTAATTATGCGAACCACTTTTGAGAATTGTTATTACTGTAAAAAATAATTACTGTGTAATTATCACAAAACAATTTTAACTCAAATATTGTCGAGAATTGTTTCGGAGGAGTACTCTAGCTCGAGAAAATGGACCGTAACTTGGCGAATTAGAAAATATACGGCCGAATACGCCACACAAAACTTTACAAGAATTACGTCAACTCGGAGATAACGACATTTCCTAAAATATTCGATGACTTTTTAGCACTAAAATAATTTAGAAAAACACCGTAACGAGTTAAGAGCGTTTTTCCGTAATATTGAGCAGTCAGAAGAAAGTTTTTATTTCGAGAAACGCTTTAACCAGATTAATAAAGATTATTAATTTGAAACAAAAATATTACAACTGTTTATTCGCCATTAAGGAATTTCAAAAACATCCATCGAATAAGAGTGCACATATTTCGATTTATTTAGTTGTAGACTTTTTCAGATTAAAAAGTTACTGTATTTGAAAAAACTGGTTTTATAGCAAATATGTTTGAAAAAAAAAATTAATTTGAAATGTATTCACTAGTTTAGCTTTTATGTATATTTTTTAATACCTTGAAACATGCTTTTGAATATTTATATATGATCGATGTGTTTTTTAGCCACGAAGCAATATTATGAAAAATATCAATTTCATAACTTGAAACGATTAATAATTTAAATATCATTATCTAAATAAAAATACCTTCTTGGCTTGAAGTTAAGATTGAAATGTTTCCAATTTGAATATTATCAATATTATTATTTGTTCCCTGATATTTTATTCATTTAGCGAATAAGTTGATAGTAAATATTAATATTCATTTATAATAATAATGAAATAATAAAAACGATTTGAAGAAAAACAATCAACACATTCAAAAGCACATTTTAATAAGACACATTTATACACGTTTTCAAACGCCTCTCTTCTTCAAACAAATTTTCTTTAACACATGTTGAAATATTTTTATTTAATTATGTTACTATATCCATATTATTATTATGCATTTCTGAATATTCCAAATATTTAATAAGAAATATTATTTCAGAACTATAAAAAATAAATTCACACTAATTATTAAACAGTATATTGAATAATAGTGAAATAATTGATTAGATAATAACTTAATTTGTATCAAATTACGATAATAATTGATAATAAATATTATTTTTATGTTTTTGCTTTCAAATTCGTACCGTCAACACAACTTTCGACTACTCATTAACACCTCAACAAATTTTTGTTGTCATAATTGTAAAGAACGTGGTCAAATTAGTCATTAAAAGTTAAAAAAAAAACCTTTAAGTAAGCGTTCCGAGCAGAAGAAGGTTCAAACAGTTTTCGTAGAATTTCTCGGTTTCACTCGTTTCTGAATTAACGGTGTTTTTCCAAAACAGGGCAAAGTTCTACTCATGTACAATTTTTATAACAGATCGAAAGGTATCAGATCGCAACTCAAAAACCAAAGTCTGTCATCTGTTCTCAAATTGATTATTGAAAATGAAAAAAATTTCATAAAAAGAAATTCCTTCGAATCAAAGAAAAAATGCTTGGTAAAATTAGGTTTCATCTAGTGCAACTTCGCCAATTAATTGGGAATTGAATGCTCAACGGACGACTTCATCATATCTTACTTATTTAAAATTAACAAATAATTTGATATATATATATATATATATATATATATATATATATATAATTAATTGTGCCTGAAGAATGTTTCATGATACATTTTTTCCAAGAATTCAGTTACTACATAATTTATTTCCAAAAGTTAAATATAATGAAGTTCTAAGAAAACTTTTTACTCAAAAAATAGGCCAAATTAATTGAAATCGTGTGATTTCCAAAAATTTGGTGAAAATCGATGTGAAAATACTGATGAAATTTTTTCAATACACAATTCGAGGTTTTTCAATAAATAAACACTGATTTAAAAAGTATATTGAACACACTGAACGTCGTTTAATAATAGTTGCGCTGTTGGGGGTTCGAATCCCAACGAGATGAGGTGAAATGAAACATTTAATTTCTCTTCTGTGAAAGTGAAGTTTTAAGTCATACGGTTAATTGTAAAATTGTAGGCAAACTTTAGCACCTACAGTGGCATTCACATTTTCATTAAGAATTTAATATTTCATAATGGAAATTGAGCGAATTACATCTAAAAATTTAAAATCCATAGGGGGTACTTCTTATTTGAGAAATAATAATGAAATTCGTACATGAATTTTCGACATTTTCGTTGTCCAAATGATAATATTTTGAGCCTAATTTGATAGAATCTTGCATTAAACGATATGCTTAATTTATGACTAAAATGACAATCAGTATATCCTTGTACAAAGTGAGATTGAGACACTGTACGGTAATTACGTTAGGGGTGTTCTTATATTAAATCGGAGTAAGTAGGAACAAACATCAGAAAACAATATGAACATTTCGTAAAGAACGATGATAAGTTTTTATAAAATAAAAACGAAAATCGGAAAGAGTTTCTAATATAATGTTATATTACTGGGACCTTGAGTTTGTCTTCTATTTGACAATTACCCTCACACATTAACAATGGCAAATATATTGGAAAGACAAATTTGAGTAGTCTCCTTTGTTTACTACAAAATAAAACTATTTATGCTTGTTGAAAATTGTTCACTCTAATTTTTGTTTTATGTTGCGTTTTCTTTGTGTTCCCCTATACATTTACAATGTCAAAGTCTTATCATAACTTCATCGATTTTTCGTACATCGAAACCTCTAATTCTAGTCAGGCAAATATTTATTTAATAGGATCGAAATATCAAGTCATATCACAATAAATATCGATTTCATCTATGTCAATGCAATTGATTAAAATCGAACAAAACAAAGCTACAAAATAACTACGGGAAGTAGAAAGTACTGCAGGACGTAAACATCTAATTTCCCTGCATTTACGCTCTGGTGGTTTCCGAGCCTCAATTCTCGATAATCGGATTCTCTTTTCATGGACCCAGTGAGCTCGTATCACACGGGAGCAAAGAGGATCGAGAATAAAGTTTCGAATGAAACAGAAATCTTTAAAGTGCGATCCCCGAAGAGTACATGAAAGATCAGCTCTTATCCCAACTCTCTCTATATCTTTCTATATCTTCAGGTTTCTATTAAAAGAAAAAACATCAATTCTGTATTTTCACAATTTGAAATTTTAAGCCCTGTTACATCTTCCCTGCCCTTAACATGCAATTTCCATCACACAAAACGCTCAAACCTCGAGTATAATCAACTTATCTAAGGAGTGCAGCTCAAAAATTGAAAACAAGGTTGATGAAGTTCCATCGTCTAATCACCTTGGAAGATTGCTCGAATTTGGATCGACATGGGGGACGGGATAGTAAAGCGTGCGCCCCGTTGAAGTGGTATTCAGGGGTGGCAATTGAGCGTCAAAGATCTTTAAACGTTCAGAGCACCTCATCCCATCCTTGTCCCGAATCGGGCAGAAGCTCCGAAGGGTGAAACGAGCCCGCCCTATTGACAAGCGGAAGCACAAGCGATCGAACACCAAACGACCAAACTAGAAGTTCCGGCTTGCAGCTGCTTTCGACCTTTGATCATTTCTTTATTTCCATTGTTTTTTTAGATCTTCAAGCACATTTCGATCTGTTTTTGATAGCCGAAACCGAAATCTCGATTTTCCGCATTTTCATTTTCTGTATTGAAAGTTTCTTTGAATAATTTCAGTCATTGTAAGTTTCTGAATCTCATTTTAATGAAAAGAACCTGGAACATTTTCTGTAATCTTTATCTCATTTCTCTTGCAATGATTAGAAAAGTATATTCTTGTTTGTTATAATTATTTTCCTTTTCGACTTAAACACGGTTAGTGCCTTCCAGGGATTCGAAGTAAATTATGATTTTAAAATAATATACCTTACATTCTCTACGTTTGCAGATTTATGTCAGGAAGATCATGTGCGGATCAAATAATTTGTTTCAGACAGATCGTAGAAAAAAGTTTGAGAGTAGAAAAATAAGTTTTCTGTGCTTATGGTAATCTGGAAAAAGCCTTCGACAAGGTAGATAGAGTTATACTTTGGGAAGTTCCGAAAGAGTATTAAGTCAGTGGTTAGCTTCTAAAAGAAATATAAGCAATATAATATGAAGGTAGTGAAGCGAGTGTCAAGGTAAATAGACAACTGAGTGATTGGTTTGACATTAGACAGAGCGTTAGGCCAGGATGTGTTATGTATTTTCTGTGCTTTTCTTGATGTAGTAAAAGCCTTTGATAATGTGGTTAGAGTTAAACTTTTGGGAGTTCCGAAGGAGTATGAATTCAATGATTGGCTTCTCAAAGCAATAAAAGCAATATATGAAGGTAGTAAAGCGAGTGTAGGGGTAAATGGACAGCTGAATGGTTTGATATTAGGCAGAGCATTAGGCAGAAGCATTAGGCAAGGATGTCTTATGTCCTCTTGGTTATTCAATATATACATGGACCAATGTCTACGAATGGCTCACTTAAACAAAGAAGGTGTCGATCTCGGGATGGTGAAAGTGTGTGGGTTGACGTCCGCAGATGGTGAGGTTCTTACGGCAGAACAAGTCGATGATTTGCAGAGAATGTTGATCGAACTGAATTTTGTATTAATGAGAAAAGCCTGAAACATTTTCTGTAATCTGCATTCTCTATAATTATTTTCCCTTGTGACATAAGCAGGTTTGTCTCTTTCAAAGATTCCACGAAAATTACAATTTTTAAATAATATAACTTACAGTCTCTATGTTTATCTTTAATCCAGCTTACTTAAACTTACCCTATTATACAATTTTTATTCCACTTTCTTCTTGTTTCAAGACTCGTAACTAGTATTTCTAAGTCTGGACTCATAGTTTCATAGAGACCGTAATATTCACGAGTCAGTTATTTCAGCGTTAACCCTGAGAAAAAGCTCTTTAATACAGGCCACAAGCTCTTATTTTTATCCAAGCATGAAATGAGCAGCTTTAGAAAATGGAAAATTACAGGCAGCAGGGTTTCCGCGTAACGCTGTTCTGAACATTTTGACGTTGTTTCTCCTGATGAAGGGCTAGAGAAATTTCCGTCTTGAAAACACTGTAAATCTTTCGCGGCATATTTCTTGTGGCGTATAACTACTTTGCGGTACGAAATTTCGTCCGAAACATTAATGAAATCCGAAGGGCACGAGCAATTTCTGAAGGTGGCTTACCGGCCATGGCTTAATCTAACTCGAGCCAGACTTTACGCCGCGGGGGATGGGCTCGAGGTTTGAAGCTGAGTTTCGTGAGCTCCTGGCTTTCGAGGAAACCATCCAAGAAACTTGTCCCCTAAACGGGAAACATACGTCACCGACAATGAAACTTTCTTCAATGAGAAACTTCCAATGTCGATCCTTTCCAATCATTTTATATTTTAGATTCATTTCAAATTTTATTGATTGAAAATTTGAAAAAAGAATCCATTTTCAATAAAAAAACTTCTTTTTACCTGTATAATAGGCTGCTTCAAAAAAATGTTATCTTAAAAAGTGATAACGCTTTCCATTTTTTTTTTAATTAAGGTCAACTGATGAATAAAAACTCATAGAAGAACTTGATCGGTAGATTTTAAGTGCTGCCTCAAGAAAATTGTTGGTACTATCATTTAGTACATCTATTAGAGTTATGAGAAAAAAATTACAAAAAATTTTTTATTTGAGATTTTATGTCTACATGAAATTGAATATTATTGACTTTCTGCTAATAATTAGAGATTTCCTTTTAGCATGATTTTTGTCAGCATAATATTCCTATCAGAGCATACTCCTCGGTTGTTCATGTACTAAAAAGTGAAAAAAACATGTAAACAGTTCTTGAACGCAAGGAAAATAAGGCCAAAAAATTGTAATTTTTAAATATTTTTACTGAAAAATTGAGATCTTTCATCTTTTACAGGTCGCGAAAAATGTCTTAAGTTTTCTTGACTGTACAGTTAGGTTCTAATACATATTCAGCCAGTTTTTCTGCAAGTTGCGTATTGCTTAATGGGAACGTTCTCTGATTATCGCCATTGAAATTTTGGAAAAATGCTTTTCTTAATGCCGAAAGCTGTTTTTCTTGAAACAGTCTTATCTTATCTTAAAGTTTGCAAGGTGAAAACTATTTTTCAGGTTTGTATCTTAAACCTCCATCGACATTTTTTCATCCTAAAATGAATAATTATGACAATATACACGGAAAATGATTAAAAACCAGAGACGCATGATTTTTGTATTGTAAGATAATTATTCAATTTAATATGATGTATGTACGCTACACTGATCCTTGAATATAAATAAAAAATATTTTGGAGAGTTATTGAGCATAATAAATATTTGAGTGAATTATTTTATACAGCCGAAATATCATATAGGACACTGTGATTTCCAGTTATTTTTCTTATGTAAAAAAAAATCTATTTTTTAGTAAAAATATGAAAAATGTCAATTTTTTGTGCTTGCATTTTTTGCGTTTAGAAAATTTTGACATTTCAATTCTTTTTTAGTACATTATCAATCAAGCATTGTGTTCTGATATCAATATTATACTGAAAAGTCTTGCCGAATGGAAATCTTCAGCTGAACGGTTGGGTGCAATTCCAGTGTACTTGCATTTTCAGAAGTCACTTGTTTTCCATATTTAATTGCTACAAACTTTGGTTCTTCACGTCCGAATAAAATAACACAACTTCTGCACATTAAAAAAGACGTTTTGGCCTCTGACTTCACAAAAACCATTTCTTATTTTATTCTTAATGAATCTTTGTGAAAAACAAATAAAAAATAAGTGACTTCTGAAAATACAAGTACACCGTTATTGCACTCAACCGCAACTGCTCAATTATAAGGAAAAAGACAATAATATTCAGTTGCCTATAGACATAAAAAATTTAACAAACAAATTTGTCTTGATTTTTTTATAACTCTAATATACGTACTGAATAATAGTGCCAATAATTTCTCATTCACCCCCTACTACGAGTAGTTCTATGGGATCTCTCGAAATGCATGAAAAATTTCGAAAATTCATGGAAAGTTATGAAAATTCATGAAACTTTCCGGAAATTTATTGAAAGTTGTCAAAATTTATTTAAATTACTGGAAGTTTGGAATTTTCCGAAGTTCTATTTGATGTATCGCAGCCAAAATATTTTCCAAAATACTTATTGGTAAGGTCATCGAAATAACAGAAGAAAAGATCTCGGAAGCCAAATGATGATTCATGCCAGAAAGATCATGAGCGGATCAGATATTTATTTTGAGACAGATCGTAGAAAAAAGTTTGAGAGTAGATAAATAAGTTTTCTGTGTTTTTTTTTTTAATTGGAAAAAGCCTTCGACAAGGTGGATAGAGTTAAAATTTGGGAAGTACTGAAAGAGTATGAAGTCAATGGTTGGCCTCAAAAAGCAATGAAGGCAATAGATGATGGTAATAAAGCAAGTGTAAGAGTAAATGGACAAATAAAAGATTGGTTTTTTATTAGCAGGGCGTTAGGCAAGGATGTGTTATGTCCTTTGGGTTATGCAATGTACACATGGACAAATATCTAAAAATTGCTCTCTTAGACAGGGAAGGTGTTGCTCTCGGGACACTGAATGTACGTAGACTGGCGTTGGCAGATGATAAGACTGTTACAACAGAATCAGTCGATGATTTGCAGAAAGTGATCAGCTGGCTGCATACCAGCATGAAGAGTATAGGTTTCAAGATTAACGTGAATAAAATAACAATTATCGTGTTTGAAAGGAGGGGTAAAAAAACAGAATGCAACATTTGCTTAAACTAAGACAGGATAGAACAAGTTGATGATTTCGTGTATCTTTGAAGTTTATTTACTGCTGACAGAAAGATAGAAATGATTGGTAGATTACTAACTACTAGATAGAAGCTACTAGTAGGAACATTATCGGCAGTGTACAAATTATTACTGGAAGTGATAATTCAAGGAATAAAGCTAGAATTGCAATATATGCTTGCACCCACTGTGCTGTATGCTACCGAGACTCATACATATCATGAAAAGGATAGGAGTAAAGTGAACGCGATTGGCATGCTACTTTAGTGGAAAATGTGCGGTAAATCACTAATCGACAAAGTCAGTATGGAGTGGGTTCTCAAAGAATGTGGTGTAGAGGGAGCATTGTTTGTCAAGAGTGAAAGAAATTTGCTGAGATGGTTCAGTCATGTTGGAAGAATGAATGAAGGACGTTTAAGAAAATAAACATAATTAGCTAAGGTGAATGATAGCAAACCCAGAGGTTGACCAAAGAAAGAATGATTGGCATGTGTGAGTAAGACCCTAGCGTGAAAAGATATAAAGAGTCGTAAAAACACAAGAGTTTGCATACGAAGATGTACGGGAGTCGGTAAGCAAAACATTTATGCAAGGACAGGGATATATGAAGAACAATTGTCTATAAGAAGAAGAGTGACGTCTGAAATAAAAGATGTTGGGTACTTATGGGCCCTTGCGAAGAGCTTTGCTTAGTGAATGTGGCTGGAATAAAGAGTATGGAAATTCCTATGGGTTTATCGGTCAGTTTGAATGTTTATATGTGAATCGTGCTGTATGGTAGCTCTGTGAAGCTCTAAGCCTGGAGTATGATAATAATAATTACTATAAAGACAAGATCATTTTTCGACTTTTTTCATGTTTGCAACTTAAACATTTTTCAGGTAGCACTTAGAATCACCCGATCGAGTTCATCCCTACTGTCGAAGTTTCTTACACAAAACATGATCATGTGCCAATACAATTGAATATTTGACATTAAGAGGTGATTGAAGAATTTCGGGAGAAGACTATGTTTAGGACTGACAGAAGTTGTCAAGTGCCACGTTTAACCCTGTTTGACCCAAAAGGGTAGTTGAGACACAGGGGAAACACGAGAGTAAGTTATACTAGGGAGCTGTTAGCCGTGTTGCCCTATGTGAGTGATACACTGCTCAAGTTCGACTACATCGCGAGGAACAAACTTCAAAGGAATCAAAGCATGTCTACTCTCACTCACTGATCTTGACAGCTGATGTAACTTACGTCGTTCAATGCTTCAGTAATTTACTACCCAGCGTTTGCTCAAATGCGACGCCCTCATTTTAATGAGATCTTTAGCTCCACTAACAGGTTGCTTGCAATTCGTGAATTATGTGAATAAACCCTGAAAGGTATCTCGTTAAAATACTGATGTTTATCCCTAAATGTCTCGGATGTTACAGTTTCAATTTGCATTTTTTCCAATCGTATTATATATAAAATTAAATCCAAAAATATGGTATTGATGGAATGATAATACTATCCTTGGAGAGATAAGAGCGAGAAGGAATATATGAAAAGAGACAAAGAGCAAAGAAATTCCACTAGATTGTGGTACGAACGCAACTGGTAAACAATTTTAGTCTTTTTAGGATACCACCTATATCATTAGTGAGATGAGTGAAGGTGGATAAGAACGATAATTCTTGCCAAAAAAGGCGAGGGGCTATTCACTCTGAAGTCGAACGTTTGAAGTCCTAACAAAATCAAGTAATGATATGAAAAGCATAGACTCGTAACCTTGAAGTCGTAGTAGTCATGACGGAGTCAGTAAAACTATGTTTGAAGTCGTAAGCATAAAAAAAGAGTGGTCATTAATTGTAGCGCGTCAGCAGAGATGAATAGAGCATCGTGCGAAGTCAGTAGGAAGTCAGAACGAAGTCTGGCGAAGTCAGAAGAAATCGGCGCATCCGCGCGCTTAAGTGAATATACCTGTACATCGATCAGAGTAGGGATCGATTTTTCCAAAGCATTGTTTCTTCAAAGCATGATTTATCTAACGACAACTATTTTCAGAGAGCAAAAACTTGGGCGCGTGTTATGATTGAGATAAGAGGCGCGTGTTGGTCAAAAGTGTCAAAACGGGGCGAATGTCGGTAATGTTAGAATCTTCAGTTGAATTTAAGCAATAGATGGAGCTGCAGAGCAATAAAATTCAAAATTCAAAATGTTAGTACCAAAGACGAGTACATATTGATTTGAGATAAACCGCGACTGCCATCATATATTGCAGCAACAGAATTGAATAATGAACGAATGAATTAATAAACTCGCAAATTATAAAATTGTAGGTTATATCTCCTCTTCACGGTCGGAAATGAATATTTATTGATTGAGCACGAGTAAGTAACAACCAAAATACACAAATTATGTTAAAAAAAACTTACAAATTTGAACATTTGGTGGTTATATTAGTGGTTTTTCACCAGAAATGGGTATTTTTAAGAACAAATCTTCAAGTATTGGAAAAAACATGCAGGTTTCAACATCTTAAGGTTATTTTAGAGTTTTTTCATCGAAAATGGGTATTTTTAAAAACAAATCTTTAAATATTGCAGAAAACTTACAGGTTTGAAGGTTTCCACGTTATGTTAGATTTTTTCACTGGAAATAGGTATTTTTATGAACAAATCTTTGAGTCTCTCACAAAACTTACAAGTTTGAACATTTTAAGCTTATATTATGGTAATTCCACTGGAAATGGGCATTTTTCGATAGAAATCGTTAAGCCTTGGAGAAAACTGCCAATTTTGAATATTTTAATGTTATGTCAGGGTTTCTTCATCCGAAATGTTTCATCAAGTCTGGAAGAATACTGAGAATTTTGAAAATTTTGAGCATATGTTGGGGGTTTTTCAACAGAAATTGGTCATTCTCAGAGCAAATCGTCAATTCTTGAAGAAGATTGAAGATTTTAAATATCC
>JAUMHM010000016.1:23280250-23291023 GCA_032362435.1 Melikaiella ostensackeni | reverse complement strand
ATATGTTGGGGGTTTTTCAACAGAAATTGGTCATTCTCAGAACAAATCGTCAATTCTTGAAGAAGATTGAAGATTTTAAATATCCTAAGGTTATGTTATGGGTTTTTAGCATAAAAACATATTTTTATATTCTCTTGCAGAGTTTCAAGAAACTTTACAATTTTGCTTATTTTTCCTCAACAACCGTTACCCTGAACTTGGGTGGAGATTAGGGCGATTCAACAGATTTCGATATTTGTCTGACGCCTGCTCTTACAGCCTTAAGGATGTAAACTATCTCATCTAAAAAATGAGCATTGTTAAGAATGATTTATAAAATCGAAGAAAATATTCTGATTGTTACTTGTAATAAATTTGGGAAGAAAATAACTCATAGCGGATTTCAAAAAAAAAAATTTCAAGTTAAAATTATGAATGTGACAACAGTTATTAAGTGTTATAGTTTTTGCTTTTCCTTAAGGTAAAAGGTGCATTCTTATCTAATCCTATAGTGTTAATAAGCAGTCCAACTTTTACCCAAAAAGAATGAACAAACTAAAACTCTAAATACCTATTGTTAAATTACCAATTATGATATTTTCCTCCATTTTATAAATTATTCTTAATGAATTTCATTTTCTAGGTGAGACAGTTTACATCCTCAAGAGCGCTGGAGCGAGGTACAGAAAGAAAGAGAAATCTGTTGAATCGCCCAAGTCTCCACTTAAGTTCAGGGTACGAATTTTCGAGGAAAATGATGCAAAATTGTAAAGTTTTTTGAAGCCCAGCAGGAATGACCAAGAATGATCAATTCCCGATGAAAAAACCTTGTCATCACCTTAATGTATTCAAAAGTTTCAGTTTTCTTTGACACTTGAAGATATCTTCTGGAAAATACCAATTTCCAATTAAATGACCTTGACATGAGTTTAGAATGTTCAAACTTATAAGTTTTATAAAACGCTTAATGATTTGATGTAAAAATACCCGTTTCCGGTGAAAAAACCATCACATAAACTTAAAATGATCAAACCTGCAAGTTTTCTGCAATACTTAAAGATTTATTTTTAAGAATACCCAATATCGGTGAAAAACTCTAACACAACCTTAAAATATTCGAACTTGTAAGTTTTGTAAGACACTTAAAGATTTGATCTAAAAAATACCCATTTCGGGTGAAGAAACCATCACATAATCTCAAAATGATCATGACTGTAAGTCTTCTGCAATATTTGAAGATTTATTCTTGAAAATACACAATACCGGTAAAAAACTCTAACCTAACCTCAAAATGTTCAAACTTTTAAGTTTTCTGCAATGCTTGAAGATTTATTCTTAAAAATGCCCATTTCCCTTAAAAAACTCTAACATAACCTTTAAAGGTTCAAATTTGTAATTTTTCTACAATACTTGAAGAGTTGTACTTAAAAATGCCCATTTCTAGTGAAAAAATTCAACATAGCCTAGAAACGTGCCAATTTATAAGTTTCCTGCAATATTCAAAGATTTGTTCTTAAACTACCTATTTTCGGTGAAAAGCCGCTAACATAACGTTCAGACGTTTAAATTGGTAAGTTTTTCAAGCATAATTTGTGTATTTTGGTTGTTACCTACTCGTGCTTAATCAATAAATATTCATTTTCGACCGTAAAGAAGAGACATATTCTACAATTCTATAATTTGCGAATTTATTAATTCAATTATTAATTATTCAATTCTATTGCTGCAATATGTGATAGCAGTCGCGGTGTATAGTTTGCGCCGAGTCACACCGAGTCATGAAGTCAGGATGAAGTCAGATCGAAGTCGACAGTCATCGCTTGAATTCGTCGAAGTCAGCAACGAACAAATTTAAAAACTGGAGTCAGATGGAGTCACAAAACAACACTTGAAGTCACACGACATTGCTAAAATAACGTTACATTGATTTCAGCGGACTTCGGAGTGAATGGCCCCTCGAAAAAAGGTATGTTTATTTTAAAAATCAAATGAGAATTTCCCTTACAAGATATTGATTGCAACAACAAGCTCGTACATAATGCAGATTGCAGGATGCAAACTGCATTAGTTAGTATCACTAGAGCTTGCCTGCACTCTCGTAAATTGTATACAAATGACTGATCACCCAGACTAGACTCCAGATCACTTACTCGATAGCTTAGCCTAATCGCGCCATCTGCTCCAAGATATATCGGTGACAAAGTGAATCCAGATGGCGGATATCCCATAAATAAGAAGAGGATATAACACTATAACAATATACCATAAACCATGCTATAAACCATATCGAGTCCTAAAGTTCAGTTTAGGAAATTTTTAATTTTGATCTTAGGTAGAGTGCAAGAGATGAAAAAGGGAAATTAGGTACTTTGGTAGGAAACCATCATATCTGTCCTTCTGAATCCACTAATGAGGGAAGAAGAAATGAAAGAAATTTGACAACACCCGTCTTGATGAGGGAAAGTGATCGAGTTGTGCATCGAAAAGAGTGGAAGAAGAGTAGAAGAATGAGAAAATAAGGAAGAAATAACGTGAACAGGAGAGAAAACGCACTGGTGATAAAGGGATATTGTTCACTGAGGGGCGTGTGTGTACGAGAAGCTAGATGAACGGATAAGCTCGAGCTGAGAACTTCTGAGAGGCAGACGGTCCCACAGTGACTCGCAAATCCTTTACGGAAGCCTAATGCAAAACCCAACATAACCCAACATTGGAAGGCTTAAAAAAGTATTCAGGTTGAGAACCATTATAGAACGCCGCTAGGCAGCCTCATTGGCTTTTAAGACTGGCGTAATTAAAATGTAAAGGGTTGTCAGCTACCCCCAACCCCATCCTTTCTGCTCAATCTCACTCTGCTCTGTTATACAAGCAGCCGGCTCGGTCAGGCGGGTCTTCTAGTTCTAAAATTGAAGAATCAACCCTCAACGATGATCAAACGCAACTGTTCCAATCAAGAATATTAGGAAGATGTTATTTAATTGCCTTTATTAAGAATTTTTTATAGATATAGAATCAAGGACATTTTTTTCACTGGCTTGTATGAAGGGATTGCTGAAGATAATTGTTGAGACTCAAAATAAAAAATATAAGAATAAAAGGTTATCAAGTTCAAAGGGTTTGAAAGTTTTGCAAGGCTGCAAAACAAAATTAACGGAATTTCGGTGCATTTCTCACCTCTTGCGTATTGGCGGCGATCAAAATTATCTCAAGCCACCCTAAACTAGGCCAAACACTATCGAAAACCCACAAGTAATAACTCATAGTCGATTACCCATTGCCTCTCACTAACACTTTATGTTTCGGATGGGTTTAGAAGTGCTTTTGAGAGTTTGTGATGGAAATCAAACACTTGATGAAATTTGATGGTTCGTGTCGTGAAAATAAGAGTCTAGTTCTGCCAAATTTTTATATATTTACGTTTTCATGAATGTGTTTTAATAATGAGTTATATGCTATTAAAAAATGTTTAAATAGTATATCATAAAATGGGCTCAAGCGACATTTTTGCAACTCTATTTTTTATATCTAATTATCTCTTTTTCTGAATGAGAAAATTTTGCGATGAGCGATTGTTCTCTTTATTGAAAATGTTAAACTTTATTTTCACGAATAACAATAAGTTAGAATTTTAAGAAATACGTGGGCGTGCGCATGAAAAGGGACCTTATAGCGGGTTCAAGTTTAGAAGATGTTGGCGTTTAAACGGCAATAAATTTTGACGTTGAAACGAAGATGTCAAATGGCCCGTCTTAGGAACCCGGTTCCCCAAGAGGGGAAATTTTTTTTAAAGTATGAAAATCCTTTTATTTAATACTTGATATTGATCAATTTTATTCGCAGTATATTATTTACACATTAGTGATAATTTTCTACTAAAAAAGACGACTTCTCAACGAATCAGTTGAATTTTCAATCAAGATGATGAATTTTTAACTAAAATGATGAGTCTCCAAACAAAAGAATGAATTATGTATTAACAAAGTAGTTTCACTTTCAACCAAGTAATTGAATTTTCAACCAAAAAATATAAATTCTCAACGAAAAATGTAATAGTTGATATTTAAACCAAAAAATATTTACATTTTAAATAAAAAACAATTCAATTCAACCAAAAAAGACAAATTTTCAACAAAATACTTGAATCCTCAACTAAAACAGATTAGTTATCACCCAAAAAGTTGCTCCTCAACCAAACTGTTGAATTTTTAACAAAAAAGATGAACTTTCAACGAAAAATGTAACAGCTGATTTTCCAAACAAAAAAAAAGCATTTTTGAATCGAAAACAATTGAATTCAAGAAAAAAGTACGAATATTTAACAAAATGGTTTAATCCTCAACTAAAAAAAAAATTTTCCACCCAGCAGTTGCATTTTTAAACAAAAAGATGAATAATTTTTCATTTTACTTTTGCCGAATACTGATCGTTTTTGGAGAAACGAATTTTCAAAATATAGGTAATTTTCAGCAAAACAGTTGAGTTCTCTAGAAAATTAATTTTCAATCAAATAATTGAATTTTTAACCAAGCAGTGAAATTTTCTACCAAACTATTAAAATTTCAAGCGAAAACGACGAATATTCTACGAAACAGTTGAATTTTGATCCGAAAATATGAATTTTCAACAAAAATATGAATCTTCATTCAAAAAATTAATTTTCAACAAAATAAATGAAATTTCAACCAAATAGTTGAATTGTCAATCAAAACAGATTAATTTTCTACCAGACAGTTGCATTTTTAACCAACAGAGATGAAATTTCTACCAAAAGAGATAATTTTTGAAACCAAAAAGACGGATTTTCAACAAAAATGATGAACTTTCAACCGAGCACTAAAATTTCCAACATGCTATTAAAATTTAAATCCAAAAAGACGAATATTCTACAAAACAGTTAAATTTTAAACAAGAAAATATGAATTTTTAAGAAAAAAAGGAATTTTCATGTAAATAGTTGAATTTTTAACCGAATAGATGAATGCCCAACAAAATAGTTGAACTCTTAACTAAAATAGACTGATTTGCTACTAAACAATTGCATTTTTAACCGAAAAAGATGAATATTTTACTAAAAGAGATCAATTTTAAAACCAAAAAGACGAATATTCTACGAAAAAGTTGAATTTCGAACGCGAAAATATGAATTTTTAACAAGAAAGTTGAATATTTTACCCATTTAGATGTTCACAAGAAAGAGAGAGAGTAATTCAAGTATTATGTAATGCTTCGAATTTGAAATTGTGTAGAACCGATTGCTTTAAAAAATGCAGTAATTAATACTATAAAAACTAGAAATCCTTGGAAAAAACCTGGAATTCTCAGAGAATTTTTTTCCAGGAATCCTGTGAGGTAAATATATATTTGTTTAGATTATATACTGTTTTACGAGTGAAAAAATGTCTTTTATCACCTGGACCTCTTCGATCATTTGAGTTTAGCGCGCTTCCTAATTTGAGGAGATACATTTTCGCGCGAAATTTAAATACTGTAATTATTACTTGAGTAATTTTCAATAACTTTAGCTGTTGAAGTGATTACAATTTGAAATAAAACGGGAAATGTAAACAAGAACACATTTTTGCTTTGAAAGTTAATAAACATCGAAAGCGTGATTTTTTAAATCCTAATTGTAAATGCTCAAAAATGCTCATTAAATTCTCAGAGCACATAAAGGTTGAATATATTATTCTCATGCTCGTGAGAATTTCTCCAAGCACTTAAACTCTTCAGAACATTAGCCTCGTCTCAGGATTCACTCATCCTTTATGTTTTTGCGCTATTTTTTAAACAATATAAAAAGCCGCTGCAAAGTAGTTTGATGGGCTCATTCCTATCATTTGGTGTATCTTGATTCTGATCGTTTCATGAACACTGTGCTTCCTTGTAGAGGATTATTTTGTTATAAAGAAATAATTCTTTGACAAAATTCGGGCTGATGTACTTTCTATGATGATAATGAAGGACTGCTATGATAAACTTCTCTATTGAATAAGAACGAAATACCTAAAAATTTAAATTTAAACTCATTTACTTACTAAATTTATATTGGTAGCAAAAGTTATATTTTCTCAAGCTTTTTTACATTCTTTGTTTTACATTTTTTGTTTATCTTTATCGGGGTAAAAGTACTTTTACTTCGGTGATGCAGGAGCAAAGGTGATTTTATCGTGTTGAAGATGAAGTTTTCAGTGGCGCCACCTGGCACCGTTTCGGAGAAGCCTTTAGTCAATTTCAAAGCTGCAGGCTATTTTGGCATGCAATGTTTACATAATGATATTTCGTCAATCGGTCACAAATCGACCTTCTTTTGACACGCTTCACAAACTTTTAAATTACCAAGCGCACAATATACTATTACGAAAATGTTTAAACAAATAAAACTGTCAATAATGTTGGCACCCATCAAACAAATTTCTTTTATTGTCAAAATTTAAAAACTTCAACGGCTATCTAAAGCCTAGAAATAACATCTAAAAAATTTGAAATAAAATCACTTCGTTATAATAAAAAATATTGACTGACAGAGATAACAATACCACCAAACTCGGATTTCTTTAAATTTCAAAAAACCCTTTGAAAACCTATTTCAAATTCAGTATGGAATCAAAGGGTGCTGTCGATGTCTGCAATCATACGTGAGAGCGAATTCGAGAGGAAACGGTAGAATTTCTTTGTACCTCTTGATGTCCAGCCGTATACGTCGCATAAAAGGTGACGACGAAAGGCCATCGAGGATATACGGTGGTGTGCTGGCCGTCGGTCCTCGATATTTATTGGACGTATCCGGGGCCGGAGGGTTCGTAAGGAGGGAATACATCCGGTATAATAATATCTCTTTTCCAGGCGACGACGTGGAATGAGTAGGAGCATGACATTCTACGACCAAGCGAAATGGAACGGGCACTGGTCGACTACTCTTGTTGTGAATGGCCACTCGCATACAAGAAATAGAAATAAATAAAATTAAAGTGAAAGAAAACAGAATGCGAGAAGAAGGCAAAGAGGTAAGCTGAGAAAGGGAGAAAGACAATGCGAGAAAATGGAAAGGGGGAAAATGACGGTCAGTTCGTAGGTGTTACGTGGCTGCCATACAGATGGTTCTGGTCGCTCGAATGTGCACTTTTCGTCCAATCGGCCTTTGTCCTATTCTCTTTTCTCATAGCAACAGCCCTCAAAGTAAATATATGGTATGTAGCTACAAGTTGTACACTGTACGTTTAGAAATTGTGTTTGCTTGATGGTTTTAACATCTACTTGCTAACACATGGATTTCAATAACTGTCCTCATAAAACCAAGAGAAAAATATATTTATTTTTAGGTTATAAATAAATGAATAATTAAATGTAGGATACACTTTTTGATCTACAATGCTTCGTAATCGAGACATTCTTCTCTTTAGGACGTCTGAAAAATGAGAGTGTGGATTTTCGACGTGTCCTTGTGGTCAGTGTTAAGTTATGGAGTGGAAATTTGGGGATGGAAGGAGCATAAGAAAGTAGAAAGTCTGCATGAGAGGCTTCTGAAATGGGTCACGGAGGTGATTTGGAGCTGTCTGCTATCAGCGAGAAAATTCGAGTCCTCTGGCTTTGAGGTTAGAAAAGTAAGTGAAGAAAAAATGGTAGCTCAATAATTGAAGGATCATTTTAAAGGTCAACAGCTTTTAACGACAGTGAACTTTGAAGCATAGTTTCTTATTGAAGGAATAATAGGAGAAATCTGCAAAAATTCACGATGGTACTTTAAACATTTCTCAACAAATTGCCGTTGAAAAATTTGCAAAATATAACAACTTATTCATTTTTTGAACACAAATTTACAACTGATCTTTCTTCAGTTCTAATAAAGATCATCTGCTAGTGTCTCAATCGCAAGTACGCTTTCCTAAGACTGATATGAACTTTTTTCGCCTTGTGGCATAAAAAGTCTTTGCATGAAGTTACGAGTATTTGAATTTTGACATATACTTTTCGAAGTCCGTTCGAAAATTTAAAAAAAAATCAAAATTGATAACATAATGACTATATACGAAATTCATTGACAGAAGGTAGCGATAAAAAAAATTGTTCTGACCGATAACCAGAAATTAGTGGTACAGACAAATTTCAAACAGAATTGAATTGATCTTCAAAATTGAAGAATTCTTGAAGGTTTTGAAATAAGATTTTGAAGCTTCTAAAGGGTTTTGATAGTCTCAAAAAATCAATTTTTTTACTTAAGATTGCAAGGAAAATTATTATTTTTATTAAATTAATTTGAAGAAAATGTTTAAGAAGATTTTATAAGATTTGAAATGATTTCCAAAAATTTCGGAAAATTATGTAGAAGGTTTCCAAGCAAAACTGTTCAGTTTTGCATAATTGCAAAATAGTAGAAAAAATTCGAATCAAGTTAAGAGATGTTTACAAGTTTTAATTCAGAAGCTTTTTCGGAATTTTGAAAAGTTTCAAGCGAATTCAAAATTTTTCTTAACGTCTCTGGGATATTTTAAATAATTTTTCATTTTACAACATTTATTCTGAGAAAATAATTCAAAAGATTTTAGAACATTCAAAAAGATTCCCAAAATTATCAAAAAAGAATCTGGAAGATTCAAAGGTACTTTTTTAATTTTGCAGAATTTTTACAAAATTTCAGGAAAAATTCGAATCATTTTGAAATATATTTAAAAGTTTTTGAAAAATTTAAAAAGTGATACAAAATTTGAAAAAAACTTTCAAAAAATGTAGATTTCTGAATATTTCTAAATAAAATTCTGAAATTTTTTAAATAGTTTAAAACGTTTCAAGACAACAAGACAATTTTCTTCAAATTTCTGGGAATATTGAAAATCAGTATTTATTTCTAAAAATCAATTTGAATGGAATATTTGAGAATATTTTAAACATTACAGATGATGTCTAAAGTTGTGAAATATATGTTCTGAAAATTTAAATACATTTGCAGTAATAATTCGAGTCAGTTTGACAGGTATTTAGGGATTTTTGGAATTCTGAAGAGATTAAAAATATTTTAAAACTTTGAAAGCCTTTCAAATATTCACAAAACATTTTTCAATTTTTTCCGAGCGTTGAAATGTCTTAAATATCGTTCATATCACTTACGTTTTTTTCTGCAATTCTGTAAAATCTTGTAAAAAAAAACAGTTCTCAGAAATTTTCTAGATACTTTTTCGACATATCTCAAATCTTTAAGAGTTTTATCAATTGAAGAATTATCCCGGCCTGGAATGCATGCATATTTTGTATTACTACAAACTTTTTAAAAATAGTGTAGAAATTATGGAAGGTAGGGTTTTCCAGAAAACATACTTTTCATGTTTCCAAAATTCAAAGAATCCTATCAGCGTCATGCTACCCACATTTTCTTGTACCTTTTGTTATTTCTGAAAAAATGTGAAAATCAGAATTTATGAAAAAAAGTCTTAAACTTCCACGCATCCGAGAATAATTCCTAATCGACTGAGGATCTGAAAACTCTGTAGAAGTATATACAAAACCTCCATCTGCAACATTTAATTTGTATGTTAATTAATACCCGGCTGTAAATCACGAAAGAATTTTACTTTACATTTTACTTTTCCAAATTTTTTACTTTATTCCCATAAACTACGATACTAATTTTGGGCCATTTTTAACCTTAACCCCCCCCCCCCCCCACGTTCACGGCCGTAGATTTTCTTAACCCCAGCCCCTCCATCCAACCCGAAAATTAAAGTAGCTAAAAATTCTCTTAAAACAGATAAAACAGGGTCATTTTTCACAAAAAAATGAGGAATAATAGAAAAATAAATTTTTCATGAAAATTTCTTTAAAGAAAGAAATATTCCACAAAGAAGATTAATTTTCTATCAAAAAAGATCATTTTTCCACAAAATTCATCAATTTTCAACACAATTGGTAATTTTGGAAGATAGAAGGACGAATTTTTTCCAAAACAGTCGAATTTTGTACCCCAAAATATTATTCTTCACAGTTTATGAAAATTTTATCGTCAATTTTATACAAAATGGTTAAATTTTCATAAAAAAGTTTAAGTTCTGAAGTAATAGTTAAATTTTTAGACACAAACAAAATTTTCAAGAAAACAGTTAATTTTCAAGAAAAAAAATAGATTCATTTTCTAACAAATTGTATAATTCTTATGCCATTAAAATGAATTTTCCACGAATCAGTTTAATTTTCAGACAGATAATATGAATTTCTGTATTAAAATTATAAATCTCTAACGAAAAAGCAATTCAATGAAACAAAAATAGTTTTGATTTTTACTAAGCAGTTAATTTTGCAACGGAAAAAGATTGCTTTCCAACAAAACATGTAATCTTTTACATTTCAAGAGAAAAAACATTTTAATTTTGAATAAAAAACTGTTGAGTTCAACAAAAAAAAGAGTTGGCAAGATAATAGTTAAATCCTGAAACAGAACAGTTTAATTAAAAACCAAACGATTACAATTTTAACTAAAAATGATTAATTTTCAAGAAGAAGATTACTTTTGTACTAGACAAGAGGATTTCTTAAAAATACAGGAGCTTTGAACCAATTAGTTATATTTTCTACTAGAAAAGTTCAATTAAAAAAAATAATGGTGACTACAGAGATGAACAAAGACATGAATTGTCAACTAGAAAGACGAATCTTAGAAAAAAAGGAATTTTCAAACTTTGGAAGTACATGCTGAGAAAAAACGAGGACGATCCCATGAAAAAAGGCACCTCGCTGGTTTCTGACACTTGCTTTCCAGTATAAAAAACTGACTTCAAATATCGCAATTTGCACGAAGACAAAAAGAAG
>JAUMHM010000016.1:23251054-23271614 GCA_032362435.1 Melikaiella ostensackeni | reverse complement strand
GAAAATACAAAAAAAAATTAGATTTAGAATTTTTCACAAAAAGCCATTTACTGTACATTTGGTGCGGGGTCCTTTGATTTCTAAACAAAATTCTTATGATTCTTCCAGCTCTTGCCAGTTTAGCAGCCTGCTATCTAGTTTTTTTATTATTCCTGATTAAAAATTGTGTAAAATTAAACATATAATATATTATTGAAAATAATATAACCCCCTTTCACATTTTGAATAAAAAAAGCTACTGAAATAATTTTTTTAACAAGATCATATTAATCGTTAATTAGAAAATTAATTATATAAAATAAATAATCTAAATATGTACTTACTTTCTATATACTTCAGTTTTATTTTATTTCGGCTGTTATTATTGAGGGAAAAAAGGAAAATTAAGAAATAAGAATAAGAATCTTCATTAATTGAACGTACCTACCTTACTAAAAATATTCAAGAAAACATGAAATCCCACTAAAAACTCTGCGATGCAGAAAATTTACTAGGTAAAACTACATGAAATTGTGAAATCGAAGATGGCCAAGTGATTAAGAAAAAAATATTCCTGATAAAATATATTCAGAAACTTCTTTCATAAAAGACCCTATAGAAAATTTGAAAATAAATTTCAAAAAGCTCTTTCAAACATTATAAAACTTGGCGGGGTTGAATGTATAAGCAGAATGATTTTCAGAAATTGCTAGATATTGGAGAGAAAATCCAATAAAGATGTACATGAAAGAATGAAATGCTATTCTATTCACACATTGCTAAGTTTTATAATGTCTAAAATAGCTTTTTGAAATTTATTTTTAAAGTTTTTATAAGGTTCTTTATAGAACAAGTATAACCTAGACAAGCGTTGCTTAGCTTTGGTGATAGAACAAGAAACCTCAAACAAATCCATGTGTCTGCTTGGATGCATGGAATGATAATAATATGATCCGAAGTAACAATTTCAGTAGACTGAAATTTGATTGAAATGAATTTCTCGAAATTTAAATATTACAAGCAACAAATTTTTCAGTCTCATATTGAAAATTAATAGATTTATATTGGGAACATTAAAGTCTTCAACCTGATATAAAAAATGAATGGCATCCATTTTTGATAATATTACAATGAAAATATGAAAAATTAAAATTTAAAAATTGTAAGGTCCAGATACAAAATTTTAGCTCTTCAACATTTAGAATCTTCAAGATGTTTGAAAAATAAAACCGACTTTTAAGCAAAATCTATTTTTGAATGAATTCAAATGTAATGATTTCGAAGGAAAAATGTTAAATATTTTTACGCTTTCCTGAATCTGAGTTTAGAAGTTCAATATTGTAAGAATGGAAGGCTTTCAAAATTTCAAGTATCAATACTTATGTTTAGTGGAACTGAGATTTCGGATCCCTTATCTATTCCATAACTTTTTTTCTGTTTTCTTTTTATTGCACTCCTTTTAAGGATTGCTTCAGTGACCATTTTTTTTACTAATTATTAGTAAAAAATTCGCAATTGTCAGTAAGATTAGGTGCCCGTACTACTAGAGAAAAAAGTTCTTCAAGTACTCAAAGCCATTGTTCTTGGTGGTCCGGAACCCACCTTAAGGTGCAGATCCCCTCCCCCACTACCAAGTGAATGTGTGGTGGGGTATGTAAAAGAATAGCGGAGAGGTACAAGGAGAAATGTAAACCCTTAGGGAACATATTTGAACCTTCTATTCTAGATTGTTAGGCAAGGAAGGGAGAAAGACAAAGGAGAGAAAAATGAGAATGAAGGGTACGCGTCTACGCAAGTCAAAAAGGACAAGAGAGAAGGACGTGAGGAGCGAAGGAAGAAGATAGAGACGTGAAAGTGGCGTACTAAAAGGTTTCAGGGTTAAAAAACAGGGATAAGGGTTTTTGGAGGGAATTAAGTAAATGGGACGAAATAATGATGAGTGAAATATGGGCGGATGAGAAAGATTTGAAGGGTATGGAAAAAGATTCACAGAAAGGTATATAAGGTATAAATAAAAGTACTGAAGGTGCAAGAAGCAAGGAAGGAACATGTAAGAGGAAGAGGGGTGGGTGGCATTCTTACAGGGGTGAGAAAGGATCTGACGGTAGAACAGGGAGAGAAAAGAGAAGTGGCTGATGTTGATAGCGGGTGACCTGAATGCTTGGACTAGGGATCAGGAAGGAAGGAAAGGGAGGAGGGAAGTAAAGAAATGTCAACATGGAGAATGGGCGAGGGAAGGATGGTCGGATGAGGAATGTAAGGAGAGTGAAGAGAGAATGAATAAGTTCGTATGAAAATGTAGGAAAGGAGAGATTGAAAAGAGGGAGCACAATGGAAGAATACTAGAATATGAGAAAATGTTGGATAAAAAAAGGCAGAAGAAGGAAAAGGAAGTTACATGGGGGAGGCAGAGAAAGCTTTAAAGGAAGGAAGAGAATGGAAGGTGATAAATAGGGAAAGAGGAAGAAGGAAGGGCGTGAATGAGGAGATAAAAATAAGTGAGTCGACTCAGTAATTTAAAGGTTTGTTGGGGTGAAGAACAGAGGATAAGAGATGAAACGAGAAAGATATCAGAGGGAGAAGGGAAAAAACTGAATGTTATATGCAGAGGAGAAGTGAACGAGGCAATAGCAAGGCTAAAAGGAAATGAAGAAACAGGAGAGGATGGCATGGTGAGTGAAGCGCTGAAGTATGGGGGAAAGGAGTGTGAGAAGGGATGTGGAGAGTCTGTAACAAAGTATAAAGAGGTGCAGGATGGCCTAGAGGATAGAGGGCGGGACTAGTGATACCACTAATGAAAAAGGAAGCGGGATGAATGGTACAGAAATATAGAGGAATCACGTTCAGCTTTGTAGGTTACAGAATCTATGCGATAATTCTCAGGAACAGGTTAGAAATAAATGTAGAAGAAAAAGGAAGTATTCCACACAACCATGCGAGCTTTGGGAAAGGAATGTTTAGAGTGAGGATAGGAAATGAGAAAGAAGAGGAATTCTGGACAGAAAGAGGGCTCAGGCAAGGTTGCCCGTTGAGTCTGCTATTGTTTAGTATAATTTTGACAGATTTAAAGGAAAAGTTGAAGAAGAAAGAAAAAGAAAGTACGGTCCTACGTAGGAGTGAGCTTTTTTTAGGAGGAGGAAAAAGGGCGAAATTTTTTATAGACGTTGTATTGAGTTCTCCTAGGACGGGCCTAGGCATACCAATTAAAACCAAAAACCTCCTCTTTCGAACCCCAGTACTGCTTGCGGAACCGCCTTTCGGCTTCAAACTTCGCGGGTAGTAGTTAGCTTTACTCTTCAGAATATGCGGTTGATGTTGTACTATTGGCAGAGGACGAAAGAGGGATGAACATGATAGTGAGATGATTTGAATGATACGTATGAGGAAAACATTTAGCGATAAATGTAAGTGAGACCAAGATAACGTCCTTCAGAAATAGAAGGAGTGAAGTGGAGTAGGAATGGAAGGTTAACAAAGAATAGGTGGAACTACAGAAGGAATTCTGTTACTTAGGTTTCTGGTTTGAAACAGGGGGCGGCAATGAACTGAAAATGAGAAGAAGGATTAAGTGCGCGAGTGAAATAATAGACCAAGTTTGGGTCATAGGGAAGAGAAGATTCGAGAACGAATGGAGGATAAGAGTATGGATGTTCGGTGTGCCAGTATGGGCAGGCTTGTGTTAGGTAGTGGAGATTTGGGGATGAAAGGAGCGAAACAGAGTGGGAAGTCTTCGTGAAAGATTCCTGAGGTGAGTCCTGGGGGTGAGCTGGAGTGGCCCAGGATACATGTTGATAGAAGAACTAGGAAGAGAGAAATTGGTCGTTAGGCAACTTAAGAGAGCTTGGAAGTTTAAAGAAAAGCAGGAGAGGGGAAAATGCAGCAAAATTGCACAAGCAAGCCTAAGTGAGATTTGGAAGAAAAAGAGAAGATGCAATACAGATGGTTCAAGGTAGGAGGGTGAGACACAGCAAATAAGCAAAGAATGTAATACTTAAGAAGAGAGTATATACTGGCAGGAGATAGGATTGGAGATGCTGGTGAGGCGAGGAGAGAAAAGATAAAGGAAAATTGTATAATCAAAGTACAATAAACGGTATAAGATGGTTAAGTTCTTGGGGGAGACAGAATACCTAAAAAAGTTAAAGAAGGAGAGTAAGTGGAATAGGATGGTGTGATCCAGAAGGCAAATGGGGGAGGGAGTGAGAGCATGTCGATACTGGATAGAGGAACTGGATAAATTATGTAGGGTTTGCGATTATGATTGTATTATGATTGTATTGGAAGAATTCTGAATGGAAACGGTCAGGGAGTAGGATGTAACAAAAATGAGTGGTGTAACAAATGCCTTCTGGGATTCGTTAAACGATATTCTAGGTATTTGTGATCCTGGGGAAAGAATCATTGTACTCGAAGATATGAATGACTGAGTTATTGTGCGACGCGAAAATACGGACAGGGTACTTGATCATTTCGGAGACTCAAAAACGAACTGGAGGAATTAAGGGAAAATAAGGGTTGGGCAGCCAGATAAAGCCAAGAGTTTGTCTAGAGGAAAAAATAAATTAGAAAGGTAAAGTAAAGAATCGAGAAAACTATAAAATTACAAGATGGTCATAGGAAATGAGAGCCCTGGAAGCTCGGTCGTGCGCATATAGTTTGTAAATAGCAGTAAATAGCCAAGAAGTTAGAATCTAAGCTATATAGTTAAGTTAAAATAAGTAGATTAAGGTACTTATGTAACTGATTGTAAAGGAAACGGAGGCCCTCAAACCCGCAAACCAGAGGGATCAAATACACACATAGCGAAAATTCTTACTGAAATCAGTAGTAACCGACTTGGCACTGAATAATCAGCAATTTCATATTATTCATTCAAATTTAGATAGGTGAATAAAACACATCAAATTTCTCCACTTTGAGTTTTAAAAAGCAAAAAACACACTTTTCCAAATGTTTTTTTTAAAGATGTCTAAAAAGCTATGATCACCACCTTATGTTAAGAAAAACAAATTAAGGTTGTACTGGATTTTTGCTCTTTCACGCTGCAAATAAATATTTCGAAAAATCAAAACTTCGCAACAGTAACCCAAAAAGTCGTTTTTTGGAACACATTCCTTTTACTCGTTAGATAAACTATTCTTTCTGATTGAAATTCTGAACCTGATGGCCTACTAACATTGAGTAAAGAGAAATAAAAAGTAGATCATCATTTAAGAATGAAATTGAGTTCTCGTTTGAAATAGTAGGTTGGAGTGGAGAATTAAATTGATTCCGAAGTTTGGTAGTAAAGTGGAGCTACTTTGGAAAGGGGTATCTGAACTCGCATGTCCGAAAGAAATAGTGAGCACACAGGATATGGGATGGATGTAATGTTATGGTACGTTGACCATCACGGCTCATGTGGCTTCCAGCACGCCAGCCTTGCCACGCCAACCCTGAATTTACTCTTTTTTTTCGATTTACCCTTGTTCATCGCTCTTTCCTTGGCATATATACGAAAAATGTTCTTGTGTTATTTCTTAAGTCTGCAAACACACTAAAGAAAGAGCATTACATTTTTTGCAGACGGTATATTTCGGCTTTAATTTTTACCTCTTTTTTTGCTCTGATACTCCGATGAAAACAAATAAAAATCTAAGCAGTCAAGGTTTAGAATTCTCAATTCAAGTCACCGATAGTTCCGGATTAATTTTCAAAACTCCGGGCCAACTCTTTTCAAATTGTTTAATTGAATACCAAATATAATTATATCCTTACGTTTGTGTGTGTAATTTTACAGTTACAAATTTTAAAGTTAAGTTTCAAAGCTTGTCACGTTCTATTCAAGGTTGATAATTCTTATCACATTTCTGAGATAATAAATAGCCCTTTCCCCTCTCAAAGATCAAAATGGGGGAGTCTGTTGCCCTCCTTATTATATAAGACAACCCGATAATGCCACCTTTGGTTCTGACTTTGACTTTCCTATGCATGACCGAAGTCTGGTGAAACTGACGTTATGAATGAACACATCACCTTATGCCGATTGGATGATTTTATACTTATGGAAAACACTTATCGTATCAAGTTGGTAGTTGCGTGCAAACTTTAAATAATGGACAATTCAAGTAGTAATGTGGCCTCGAATTGGATTGACACTTTTGTTAACGAAAGGCATGCACTCAGAAAAGTTTCAGGCGAATAATGGAGACTGGGTGTTTGAAATGCTATAGTTGTAAATGATCTTAAGGAAAGGGAATTGCGGGACAGAACGCTCTTGAGGAAGCTTGATATTTCATGTCAACCTGGAACGAAGAAGAAGGAATGTGAGACAAGAGATCGAAACTGTACTCGAACTATGGTCAGGAATAAATGATGAATCACATGATAGCCAAGGAGTCGCTCTGATTATGAATGAAAGAGGAAAACAGCATGTCAAAAAGTATAAGTTTGTACCTCCTAGTTTATTATGGGTTATAATCAAATATGAATCAGGAGGCTAAATATTATAGAATGCAAAGCTTCAGTTGATGGTGATAGTGGTCGTGTGACAAACGCCTTCTGGGATTTGTTAAATGATATTCTAGGAATTTGCGATCCTGGGGAAAGAATCATTGTACTCGAAGATATGAATAGCTGAGTTAATGTACAACGCGAAGATACGAACAGGTTTCTTGGCCATTTCGGAGACCCAAAAACGAACGGTAATTGGGCACGCCAAGCCTGAAATAATTTTCACTCAAAAGGGCTTGCGCATTTCGAATTCTTTTTGATCATGTTTTCAGGATGCATCTTGAGTATTTTAGGCCTAAGATGAAAAAAGTCGTTTTGGCCATTTTTGAAAAACCTCCATTTTTTCACAAATTTTTTGGTATGTTTGCGTAAAGCCCAATGAGGGAAGAAACTGTATTGGCTGCAAAACTTTCATTTTCCATTTAAAAATGAGATCCATGTGTTCAACATCGTGCGATATCTTAACATCTTCGAAAATACTGAAATTAAGTGAAAAGGTGAAGTTCTTTGGTAATTTCTACATTTTAAATTATGTTTCAGCATTAATAAGTTCCAAGTTATGGCTTTTACTCAGAAGTTTGGGATAACTTGAAATTATAAGTTTTTATTAAACATATAACTAACTCAAATAATAATTGGTCACAATCGATCGTAAGCCCAACAATGATTTATTAATTGTGACAGCGAAGAGAAACTGTAATAGTATAACATTCAGAAGAAATAATTGGAACGGCTAAACATAATTTACCTAGATATCCATTTTAACATAGGGTTCAACGAAATCAAGATATTTCAAAAAAGCTTAATGTTTAACAAAACGTGTTTTCCTTTGGACGCTATAACTTGGAACTAATTATTTTTAGAAAATCGTTTTTTAGATTTCTTTGGAATTGAGTCTACTTTGAGCGAGATACAGACAACTTTCATCTAAAATGCATATGAGAAGAGGAGAGATTTTTTAATTTATAGATCATTTCATATGCTTCAATTTCTGTTTGGACTACTTTAGGCGTTGAATGCGCTAAAATAAAAAAATCACCAAAAAACTCCAGCAGGTACAGCTCTTTCAGCAAATGCAGTTCCTCTTCTCATAGCGTTTTACAATGTCATACCAGGAAATTTGAAAAACGTAAAATAAAAAATGGAGATTTTGAAAAAACGGCCTCGAAGATTTTTCTTATTCGAGGCTCAAAATAATCGAGAGGCACGTCATAAAGAAGACTGAAAGATGGAATTAGGCAATTAGAATGTCGAGGGTGCATGGATAATATTACGGAACAGCTTCATCAAGAGTGTATCTCTGAAGTGCGCCTTACTACGTCTGTAAAAAGAATGACTGGAGATGATTAGTGAAATGATAAAATCTGCATGGCTATTGAGGAGAAAAAGCAAGCTTAACCGAGAACGCTTAATAACAAAGGTACTTATTAGCAATAAGGAAAGGACTAGACTAGAAAATGGTTATCATGATAAAAACAGAAGAGCAAAGATAGTAGTCAAAGAAAGCTAGGATAAGATCAAAATGAAAGGAAATAAAAAAATGCAAGAAATATAAAATGATTTTGACATTATTTAGCAAATGGGTTAAGAAGATCAGGAAAGGAGGTACTCCCACTGAGCTAGCCGGAATTAAGAATGCTGATGGTAAAATTGTATGGGATACGGACAAAGTGAATGACTGAGTGAACGATTTTCTCAAGAAATTGTATGGGGGTCAGACTACGGAGCATAACAACTATGTCACAGAAGTGGATACGCTAGACAATGCCGTTGCAGGTGGTAAAATAAGAGTCAATACCCGCGAAATTATATCCGCACTCAAGAAACTGAAGAATGATAAGAATTGGTGGAGGAAGGCGATTATCATTCCACTCTACAAGGGAAACAGTGTGGAAGAATATGGAGTGAATGGTTGGCTTCTAAAAGCAATAAAAAAAATTTATAATGGAATTAAAGCAAGCGTAAGAGTGAGAGGACCACTAAGCGATTGGTTTGATTGCAGCAAGGCTGCGTTATGTTCTCCTGGATGTTCGGTATATACATTTTCATGAAGAGTAAGGGTCTTTAGATTAACGTCAGTGGAACAAAAATTAATGTGTTTGAAAGAAGGGGTGAGAAGACAGTGTTGGAGCGTTGTTGTGGGAAGATTGTGTCGTTTGAATGAACAACAGGCGACTCCTAGATTCATCTACTATAGAATCTATTCCTTCTCCTACACATCGCTCACCTACCCTTACCACTTGAATTCTCTGATCCTCGGCAGTCTAAAGAGGCTAGAACCGAACAAGTTGCACTTACCCCAAAAGGGATTTCGTTCAATTGAATAATAATAATAATAATTAATTATAGTAATAATGAAAAAATCAAAATTTTACCCCATAATGTTAAAAAGGAAGATAAAATAAATAATGAAAGACACTAAATTTCATAGTTATCGTTAAACTAAAATTCAATTCTCTTACCTATCTACTAGATGAAAGCAAAGCCTCATAACAATTGTTAATGCAGCCACTGTCCCGGTTTAATCCGATCCACCGTTTCTCTTGATGCTTTGGTATTGTTTAGACCGCAGCATCTCCGTCTCCCATGGGCTGTAGAAAGGTCCTAATTTGCATTCGTATATCCACCATAAAATAAAGGTTATCCTGGGCGCGAAGCACGTTCCGTAACGGAATCCCGCCTGCGTCGGCAGATATTTTCTTCTCATTTCTCTATTGCTCTTTCTCTTCTTAGTTCAACTCGCGAAGCGAACTGTTATTGCAAATAGGTGAAATCCCGTGTTCTATGGGGATATCATGCGGTTCCATAATATCGCGACGAAACGATGAGAGGATAATTTTCCCATAGGAACCTGAGCCGCAAACCCATACACGACTTTTGAATCTCGAAAGCTACCAACATCTTTCCCTTGAACGTTTATTCCCAAAGTCACGTACGGATACGCGCACCTTACTTGATCGTTCGATCCGATCATCTGGACGTGCTTCGTAATAATAAGTTATAAAGCTTCTAATCTTTCCAATTTCCTGCTCGCAGATTTCATAATTAATAGTAAAATAATGATTTTTTCTTATTTTAAATTGAAATTGATGCAAAGAAATTTCTCAGGATATGTACTTGTTAATGAATTTTTTTTTCCTACTTTGTAATTTCGCTTATATACCACATTGAGATCATTACATAAAAACTTCCTAATTTATCGCCCAGCAAGTTATTTTCTGATGAGAAGTCAAAGAAATCTACGTGTTAAAATGCTAGGAACTTTAAGTTAGAAAAACTCAAAAATGGAATTTTTTAACGAGGAAGCTATGTATTATAGAAGATCAATTCAAACTATAGTAAAGTCTAGAGTACCATCCACACTATAAGTTGTATCATTTTAATCCAAAAGCATTGATCAAATGAAAATCGTAACAACTTGAAGGATTTTAAATACTGATTCAGAAGTCTTTGATTGCAAGTGATTATAAAGTGATTTTAATTAACGACATATACCGATTTTTCAGAATTTATCTACCCATCAATTGTCAATACTATTTTGCAAATTGAAATGGAGTAAAAGTAAAAAGGGCATAATCTAACATCAACGAGAAAAGCTTTTCTAAAGGACTGGCTGCAGGAGGGATTCTACCCTAGGAAAGCACAGGAGTTCGTAAACGAGCTGCGCCTGACAAAACACGTTGAAACAACTCGACCGCCGAAGGGTCGTGTTTTTACAGCGGCTTGGTCAATAAGTCTTGACGCACCATTCTCTGTGTAGTTACCCTGGGGCGCCAAAGCGACCCAAGGAAGATCAGTGAAGTATAATCCTTCCATAAGTTCCAACTTGAGGTCAAACAAGTCCACCCAGAAGCACGATAAACCCATTACAAACTGAAAGTTAGTCATCATCTTTATAAACCACTATCTCATTCTCTGGCAACTATTGCACCCATCAATTAATCTATCCTACTCTGTCAATTTGAATTAGAGAAATCACATTGATTCATCTTTAGAAAGTAAGCCGGGGTAATATTGGTACATTCAAAAAATCATTTCTTCCTGAACTCAACCGACGATGGTGACCATGCTTTTACTTCCTTACATCCATACATCTTTCCATGCGTGTCTCTGGGTACGCCACCATTCACCTTACCTAAATACACTTGCTTCAATAACGGTCCTTCATTCACTTTCTCAATATGACTAAACCATCTCAGCAAATTTCTTTCACTCTTGTCAAAACATGTTTCTTCTACATCACATTCTTTGAGAACCCACTCATTACCGATTTTGTCCATCAGCGTCTTACTGCACATATTCCGAAGGAACCGCATACCCAACCGCTTTTACTTTACTCCTATCCTTTTCTCGATACGTCCAGGTCTTGCTACCATACAGCACAGTGGGTGCAAGCACAGAAATATATATTAGAAATTTAGCTTTATTCGTTACATTTTTACTTCTAATGATAGCTTCTATACTGGCGATAATCCTTTTACCCTCGTCTGTACGTCTGGATATCCCTGCATCAATCTTTCCATCAGCAGTAAATAAACTTCAAAGATACACGAACTCATCAACGTGGAGTCCATATATACGTTGAACATCCAGGAGGACATAACGCAGCATTGTCTAATGCCCTGCTTAATTTCAAACCAATCGTTCAGTTGTCAATTTACCCTTATACTCGCTTTACTACCATTATATATTGCTTTTATTGCTTTCAGAAGCCAACCATTCACTCCATTCTCTTTCAGGACTTCCCAAAGCTTAGAGATCTATTTACCTTATCGAAAGATTTTTCCAGATTAACAAATGCACAGAAAACTCTTTCTTACTCTCAAACTTTTTTCTATGATCTATCTCAAGCTCAATATCTGATCCGCACATGATCTCCACGGCATCGGTCAGTTTCAGTCAAATTACACTTCCCAGATCCTTTCTTTAGTTATCCCCATGCCCTTCCCAATAAGTATTTTGGTAAATATTTTTCCCACGAAACTTAGAAGGCTAATCGCTCTATGATAATCACAGTCACCTTTATCACCCTTTCCTTTGTAGATTGGGACAATCTTCGCTTTCCTCCAATCACTTGAAACTTCATCATTCCCAACACACATATTCATGAATTCGTTCAGCCACACAAATAAATATCCACCACCAATCTTAAGCATTTCAGCGGTGATACCATCCACACCAGCAGTCGTACCATTTTTGAGTTTCTTAATCACGGATATAATGTATTCGACATTGATTTTTCTTCTGCTACCTACAACAAGATTGTCTAACGTATCCTTTTCAGTGTCACAGTTCTTATGCTAAATAGCTTGACCCAATTTGTGTCACCCCAAAATGAAATAATTTGAAATTGAATCGCCCTCACAAACTTCAGAAGAACGAATCAACTTATCGACTACTTTTTTTTTAATTGTGAAGGAATTGACTCTAAAATTTTATCTCATAGCACAATTCCAATTATTAAGATAGGAAACCTTCAATGTTTTTTCAGGGGAGACTCTGCGTTTCCAGCTTCTTTATTGAAAGAGTCAGCGAGTCACGTGGACTACTTCTAATGTTTTCTTTCCGCGAGTGTTCAGAAAGAACAAACGGCTTCAGGCTGTACACGACGTTTCACGTGACGCTGAGCTTTTCAAGGTACCGAATCATGTTCGTTCTGTCCTTAAATCGTATTAACCCCATTTCGGTTCGTTCGTCATTGGGGATTTCGTCGAGAGACTACCGATCACGTGAGCTTGGAAAGAATAGCTATCTTGTGGACTGAAACGTATTTCGCACTGGGATAGATAGGAACTGAGAAGCCAGGTTAGGTTACAATAGGACGACCTACTTTCATGCAAGTCTCAAAAACGGAAATACCCACCTACAGTTAACGACTCTGAGGACTCGTACTCCCTCGGTAAATCATACCTTCCAACCCCGTCTTCCTGTGTACTTAAAGCAGTGCACAATTCTAACGTGCATTTAATACGAAGAAGATAGTCTTCGTTCAAAGAAAGAAGAGTAGTTAACTTAGCTTTGACCATTTTTACTGGAATTGCAAGGTCATGAAATTTCCAACAAAGAACTAAACTTTGGTAGAGTGAAATTGTTAACGGTATAAATTTTATTCGATAGAAACCGTGAACCATTGTCAATCAAATGAAACTTCGTTGACCGACTAAGTCATTCCATGTAACAGAAGTTTGCAACGTTTATAAACAAAAATATGAATTAATCTTTCTGAATTACGAGAATAAACTTCTTAGCAACAGCATAAAGTAATAAATCACTTTAGATGGTAATCACGCTATGACAACTACATTTCAGCCATCCAGGGAAAACTACCACTCAGACAAATTTATTGAATTTGAATAATTAGTTAGAATAAGAAAAATTCCTCTAAACGCTTGGTTCTCGGATTCCATTCACAAATTACTTGCATTTGATGTAGGACAACAGCAAAAAAAGTTTCATCCCAATATCATTATCTAATGATTTCGTTTTATCTGGGTGGATCGATCGCAGTCTTCTGACAGTGATATTGAAATGAAATTCTGTCTTGGCGTTTCCCAACATGAAATACAGGAAATTAGTGAGATGAAATTTGAGGTCTCAGTGTTTTAATAAAAGTTAGAATTTTTTTCACGTTAATTTTTTTTTAATTTAATAAATTTCTCTGAATGGAGGTATTCCGATAAGGATACTCGGATCTGAGAACGAAGCGTTTAGAGAAAAATTAAAAATTCTTTAATGCTAACAAATTTTTCAAATTTTTATGAATTCATGTTAATGGCAGTCTTTAGATAGGAATAATGAGATTAACCTTTTTTTGCTATTATTCAACATCAAGTACACGTAATATATGACTGTCTAAATGGCAGTCTTCTGACAGAGATGCTGGGATAAAACTTTCTTTGCTATCGTCCAACATCAAATGCAAGTAATGTATTAAATGAAATCCGAGCAGCGAGCGTTTAGGGGAAAGTTACAATTTTTTAATTTCAAACAATTTTAAATTCAATAAATTTATCTAAATAGCAGTCAGATACAGGAACGAATTATTTTTTTGCTATTATCCGATATCAAATAAAAGTTATTTGTAAAATGAAATGCGAAAACCGAGCATTTAGAAAAAAATTCCAATAAAATAAGAAATTGTATAGGTGAAAGTTAGGGTGGTTCTTATTTTTTTTTAATTCGTTTGCTTTCACTGACGAAATTCGTTCGTATGAAAAGAAGTAATTGAAATTTTAGCCAAATCGGTTAATATCGACATTCATTCTATAGCTGTGGATGAAAATTCGCATGGGATGCTTAAAATATCTTTATAGTCGAAAACCCAAAATTTGAAAAAATCGTAAAATGGCGGCGATCTAAATAGCCTAGAAAATCTATTTCTTGAAGTTATTAACAAATATTGAACAATAACTGTAGAAGAATTTAATCATTTATTCTCAAGAAAGTGCAATATCTCAAAATCCAAAATTAAAATAAATGCCAATTGGCGGCTAATTCAAAACTCAAAAAATATCTTTTTCCAGAATTTTCAACGTAATACTTTCAAACTTCAGGAAAACAAAATGTTTGGCTTCAGAAACTGCTCGATGAATTTTAAATCCAAAATATTGAAAATTCTTTTTAAAATAAAATATCGCCGACGAAATATTTATTTATTCAGACATCTAAACTATACTTAAGGTAAACACACCAGTTTGTGAACGCGTATCAGTTTGTGAATGCTTGTTCATATTTTCATCCATTCATGTAGCGAATGATGGAAAACCTTACGATAATCATAACAAAAAGTCCAAATAGAATAAAATGTAAAAATCCTAAAAGATTCAGCATAAAATTGATATGAATTGTCAGCATGAATTTCGGATATGTTTTTAATAAACTGCTGTTTTTGATGTGACTGTCACTGTCAGCGTAGTGGTAGCAATGAAATCGCCTCCATCTTACTAGAAACTGTTTCGACAGTTAAATTACGTTCATCCATGAGGAACGGAAAAAAGACAAGGTACGTTAGAAAAAAAAATCAATCAAAGATTTTCATATTTCACACAAGCGTCGCTGAAAAGTCTTGATATTTTATTATTTGTTGTTAAATACAGCCGCCTACAAACTAATACATAAAGTACGTACATGTACCAGTTTGTAGACATTCATGTAAAAAAATTAATTTCATCTTGTGTTTCAAGTTGTCTCAGCAACACATTAATTGATTAACGATTCTTCGATTGTCAAAAAATTTTTTTTATAGATTATAACCTCAAAAAGTCGATGAAAGTAAACTACCTCGAAAAACTTTTTAATATACTTGAAAAAATGTTATGTACGTATGTGATAATAAATAATTACTAAAATACAGATATAAATAATTCTTCAATAATATTTTTGATGCTCTAATTAATTTGCTTGCAAAAAACTGGTCCTTTTTTATGAAAATCTTGCACCTTCTACTCGTAATACAAAAAAATTTTCTATACTCGAAAACTTTATTATAAGAAGTTCATTTATGAAAAAGTGACACAATTAGGAATAATAATATGATTGTTTCTATTAAAATATCATGCAAGTTGATATGAGTGGTGGTTCACAAGGTAATTCAAAATCAAATTGAGCGTTCACAAACTGATGCAGCGAAATAGCTTGCGAAGAAAATTCACATTAAATGATAAAAGCCTTCAAAGACTCATATAAAAGTATTTTCGACAACTACAATGAACACCAATCACATGAAAACTTATTCCGCATCTCAAACACGCATTAAATTTATTTTATTCCCCATCAATCATTTATGAATATCTTACATGTTCACAAACTGGTACGTTTACCTCAATAGTATAGTTTCAGAAATTCAAATTTTTCAGGAATCTATTACGCTTATATGCAGGACTGCATATTCGACACTTCATTTTATATTTTCTTTATTCTGCAGAAGTGTCTCCTAAGATACCGCTTACCTTTTCGAAGAAAGCAGATTGAAATCCATTATCTTGGGTTGTTGCTCTCAATATCAGGCAAGTTGACATTACGTCCAACGAATTCACCGAGGCATTAAGCGAGCATAGGTTTACACATCTGCGTGTTTGTGTACGCGCAAGTAAGCACAAGACTCGATCAGATGGCCAAAGCTGAGGGAACGATGGAAGGCAACATGCCAAACTGTCAGACAACTAACAGCAAGCTGCTTTGCTACACATGTTCCAGGAACCAATCCCCTTTCCCTGTATAGATCGTTGTAGCCATCGGCATGCCAATACAATATACTCACTCCTACTGCTATCTGATAACCCTTTAGCGTCATGGTGACCTACTAGGCTCCGTTTGCACGCATACACGATACCCCTCACTACCCTGCAATAGCTAAATGCGAACTATGATCTTAATAGCCGTCTTCCTACCTTTCCTCGGTACTACGGGGTACCAAGACTCACCTGGTGAACTCTCAGTTTCATAATCAAGAGGGAAGTAAACGAGTATTATTTCCTTACTATTGTATTTTGGGCACAAACAGTTCTTATTAATAATTAATTTCGTGACTTTGCAGATTTTGCAAGGCACAAGAATCAATGATACACATAGAATAAATGGATCGAATAAATGGATCTCTAGCAGTTCAGCAACCGCACGATGCTCCACAGCTCTATTTGTTAATATTTTCACAGTTTAAACTTAAACTGATTCGTTTCGATTTTTATTTGTATTGTATCTACCGCCTGATGGGAATCAACAGCGTCAAAGGACAACGAGTAACATCGATGACCACTACTTGCAGATGAGTGGAGGCAGAATTCAAATAGTCGCGCCATGGCCCGCCATCTTTCACTGCCGCCAACGTAACCCACTAATCCCTCTAGACTCCCTAATATCTCCAGTTCCATCATTACTGAGATGCCGATGGCCTGAATTACTCAAGACGAGCTACGAGGTTCTGCAAACTCCTCTATCTGGCGTGAAACTCTGGAAGGATTCTAGATACGAGAAGATTTCATCATATATACCCTCTATACGTGAGGTAGCTCTATAGACTCCATGGCGATAGCAGCGCTCCCGACATTTGTCCTCCAATCATAGTCGAGCCTCCCTCACGCATCCTACTGGAAATGTCCAAGGCTGTGACCAATCAGAACCACACATAAGGCTCGAGGGGAATACGGACGTGGTGAGCCAAATAACAGATCGAGACTTGCCCTCTTTTTGAACCGGTCATTGATATGTCAAGTTTCTTTTATTATCGAGTTGAAATTTCGATTTTTGAAAAGAAACGTAGTCACAGTTTTACTCACATTCCCTGAGAAACCGACATCGAGGCATTTGGAGAATGATCCTAAGAAAGACGAACCTTTTTATGAATCACATGTCCGTAGAGTCAGCCCGGCATCTAATCTTTTTCAACTTCGTGCGAATCCTCTGGCGCTTTATTAACTTGAGCCAAGAGAGTGCCAATCCAATTTTAGTTGACCCTAAAAGTCAAATTTGTTCATTCATATTCTTAGAGACGCAAAATTCTTGTCATTAGTTAACTTCGTCAAATTCATTGAAGTTTTGTTGACTCTGAAAGTCAAGTTGATGGCCAAGAAAGCCAGAGTCTTGTTATAGAATAAATTTACTCGAGGTCAAGAGGTTTCTCATGACTAGTTCTATTTTGGGTAAACTGTTTTTTTGTCTGAAATTTATTATTGTGAACTACTTCTTCGAATTTATATTTGAATTGTACTTTGCGCCTCCTCTTTTAGATCACTAGTGGTAGTACCCCGCCCCAGTGCCCTTTATGTCACAAGGTTTACAGCATTTTTGAGCTTTCGCACTATACACCATTCCATGGTCCTCATGACTAGTCTGTCGGCTCGGTCCAGTTCCTCATTCCTTTTCCTTGTGCCCAAGGAAAGCCACATGGTGTATTGAACTGAACTAAATATTTTGATAAAAAATGGGAAAATATCACCTCCCTCTAGACGAGGAAGGAGAAAGCATTGCAGATAAAAAACTGTTTGAATTAGAAAGAAAATTGAAGGCGAAAGAACGAGAAATTCAGCGAATGAGGTAAAATAGTAAGTATATAACCTAAAAATTTTTTAGGGTCATCTCGAAGAAATCAAACATTCCAACATTGTTGGGACTTTATGTGAACTGTTAACTAAGAGAACAAGTTTCCTGAATAAAAAACAATATTTTTTATTATTGTTAGTCTATTTTGGTTTATGGTTTTTTGGTTTTTAATTGGGACAAGTGCCCCTCCAACAACCTTGGATCGTGGTCTGCCTCTATCAAAGGAACAAGTTTCCTTGATGAAAAACATTAGGAACAAGTTTCCTCAATGAAAACAATGTTTCTATTAAGATAAAGCATTTATTCCTCACATAAAAACATTTATGTTGGGATAGGGACAAGTTCCCACAGAAAACAATGTTTTCCATCTGACATTTATTGGAGGTTAGGAAAAGATCCAATAACCTATGAAATTCAAAACATCAACTAGGCGAGACAACCGAAAACAGTTATGTGTTTTTACAGGATACGAGGCGCCACAAAGCAGCCGACATGAAGGAACTTCGAGGAAACGATACGAATGAAGATCATACAGCCGTTCTTGGAGATGGCAGAGGCACGAATCACGCAGTCGTTTTCCCACTTGGCATACACGTAGAGCACATAGTCGCTCTTTGTGCCGACACAGATGTAGATCGCGAAGTGATTCATCTCGACGGTCGCGATATGATAAATACAAACGTACTCATGAGTCGAGGAGTCGATCGCCAAGTCGATACTCAAGGTACATACAGCGAGATCCCTCACATGAGTCGTTCACAAAACGATCCAGAAGTCGTTCTCCCCATCATTCTCGCAGGTACTCATCTGATAAAGGATCTAGGGGAGGGACTAATTCACCCATAATTACGCAAGATAACCTCCAGCCGATTGAGAAAGAGGGGGTTTTGGATAAAAATGATCTCAATATCTTGAAAGAAAAACCAGAAGAAGCCGCCAATACTTACAATACTTAGCAAAATGAGCTAGACGATTCTTCAGTAACTCTGGATCCTGGACTTATCGGAGTTATCGGAAAGCGGCTGGATTCTGATACCAAAAAAGGCCCACCAATCCAAACTGACATTTTGGTTCGTTGGAAGGACACTACAGAAAGGGCTGCCTAAGGATAAAATAAAAGAATTGGTTAAGAAATACGCAATTCCCGAGAACTGCAATTTGCTTGATCCACCAAAGCTCAACGCAGAAATAAAAGTCTTTCTTTTGGAGCCATTGCTGAAACGAGATATTAAAATTATGGAAAAACAACAGAAGGTGGTTGTTTGCTTGGCAGCCCTAGGGTCGTTATTGCCAAAACTATCGAAAAAGGACGAAATGGATAGAATACTGCTCATCGCAACCCTAAGCGATAATGCTCGCTTGTTGGTAGACCTGCAAAGAAACGAAACATTGACACGACGTTTACCTATTATTTCAAATTTGAATACCTCGATTTAAGAAACTTTAAACGAAAGTAAAGCAGATGAATGGTTATTTAATAAAGATCTCGGAGAAACACTCAAATCTGCAAAATCTCTGGAGAAGTCTTCAAAAGATTTGAAGCAGGTGAAAAAATCCCAGCCAACTGGCTATACCATTCCCTTTATCACTCCTCCTAATCAATCCATACAACACAGGGAACAAAGTTGGTCGAAAAAGGAAGAGGTGTTGATAAAAGATCATATTGATCAGTTATTATCAAAAGGTGTGATACAAAAATGTACAGAATGTGACGATCAATTTCTTTCTAATATTTTCTCAACCCGAAAACCCGACGGTTCAAGTCGTTTTATCTTAAACTTAAGAAATCTCAATGAATATATTCGAACTGAACACTTCAAAATTGAAGACTTTCGTATAGCACGAGATCTCATGGAGCCAAATTGTCTCATGGCATCACTAGACCTAGAAGATGCCTATTATCTCATTTCCATCGCGGAATGTTCAAGGAAATATTTGAGATTCAGGTTCAAAGAGGATACATATGAATTCAAATGTTTACCATTTGGTTTAAATACGGCTTCTTACGTACCATATTTACGAAGGTGATGCATCCGGTAGTAACTCCACTAAGAAGTCGCGGTTATACATCTGTTATTTACCTTGGCGATATTCTTTTAATTGAAAGCACGGAGCGAAAGTGTAGAAACAGTATCCAGAACACAATTTACCTTCCAGAATAATTGGGTTTTATTACTAACAAAAAGAAAAGTCAATTAGAGCCAACACAAAAAATAAAATTCTTGGGGCTCATACTAAATTCCATTGAAATGAAAATTCAGTTGCCAAAGGACAAAAGGATAAATATTCTTAGCTTATTACAAAAATTCAAGGTTAATACTCAATGTAAAATTCGACAGTTTTCTTCTTTAATAGGTAGTCTAAGTTCCTGCTGTTTAGCCGCAAGATACGGTTGGGCTAATATGAAAGATTTAGAAAAAGAAAAATTCCTCACTTTGAAGAGTCATGACGACAATTTCGAGGCAATCATAACTTTAAGCTCAGAAGTGCATGAGGACTTGTCTTGGTGGAAGTCAAATGTTCTACATGTATACAACCCAATAACTACTCCGCGATTTGTAAAAGAAATCTTTTCAGACGCATCACTTACAGGTTGGGGACCAGACTGCGGTAAAGAGATGACCCACGGTTTCTGGAAGCCTCACGAACGCGAATGTTACATAAACTATTTAGAACTCAAGGCGGCCTTCTTTGCCTTGAAATGTTTCGCTGAACATTTAAGTCACTGCGATATATTACTTCGGATAGATAATACAACAGCATAGTTTATATCAACCGTATGGGAGGTATTCAGTTCAAAAGCTTGAGCAAAATTGCCAAGGATATCTGAAAATGGTGTGAGAGTAAGAACCTCTGGATTCACGCTTCTTACATCCGATCAGAGAAAAATACGGTCGCAGACAAGATGTCACGACGTGTAAAAGATGACACTGAATAAAGCTTATCACAAGAAGTCTTCGAGCTTCTCTGTAAAACATTTGGATTTCCTGATATCGACCTTTTTGCCAGTAGAGCAAACGCAAAATGCCGTAATTATGTGTCTTGGAAAAAA
>JAUMHM010000016.1:23216112-23250954 GCA_032362435.1 Melikaiella ostensackeni | reverse complement strand
TAGTGATCTTTCGGAGGAGGCGCTACGTACAATTATAATAGAACTTCACTCAGGTAAGTTCATTTAATTATTAAATTATTGTCTGTTTGATTTCAATATGTGTACTGCCCGTTTTGTAGTCGCACTCCGAAATTGAACCCCTGATATTTTGCTCTTCCTTGAAATTTTTGCAACATAAGTCAAGTGAATTGTGCTTTATTTTTGGAATTTGTTGCCGAACTCCCACTCACTCTTATGAAATTATTTAGTCGCCCGAGGCTACACCTGAATTCTCGTGCATCTGGAGTATGGAGAAAACAATTAATTTAGGTTAATGTAAAATTATGGTTATTGTAAATTCACGTTATGTACGAAATATATAAAATTAAAGAAAACCTCTAACTCTTTTTGTAGAAAAAATTTTGAATTGTTATTCAAAAATACAATTTGTTTTGAAAGGTATTGTGCAGAAAATTAGTTTACATTTATATTGTATAAACTAGATTTTTTAAATTGCTATTTTAACAGATCGAATTGTTATTTGTCATGCTAAGAAACCTATTTCATTCGCGAACCATCCCCTCTACTGCTTTCATGAGTCATTGAGCTAGCTGGATTTGAAGAAAAATTCAAACCGGTACATCGTAACTAGGACGGAGTGAAATAGATGAAACTAATCGGAGTGTTTGAGCTTAGGGAGAAAAATTGTGGGCTGGCATCCGAAAAAAGCAGAAATAAATTCGAAATCGGATATCTTTTGTTCGGTTTTTGGAATTGAAAATTAAAATTATTGGACAATCAAAAAACAATTTCCTATCGGTCAAAAAATTATGGAAAGTTTTTCGCATGCACAATTTTTGTGCACATTTAACTCAATCCAAAAAACATGTTCTTTCAACATTTTCAAAAAATTTTAAATAAGACAATTTTTTTTAATTCGTGATTTTTTTGCTGTTCACTAGCAAAGACTCTACATACAAAAAAGTTGCCATAATTTCTTAATCAATTGGGAAATTTCGAATTTTTCAAAAATTTGAATTCTCAAATCCAAAAACTGAACACAAAATATTATCCGATTCCAAAATTTTTTTTTTACTTTCTTCGGATGCCAACCCACAAATTTTTTTCCCTCAGCTCAAACGATTCGATTAATTTCATCATATTCACTCCGCCCTAATCTTAACCTGACTAATGTCGTATTGTTGGAATGAGTTTATAATTTAAGACTTAGAATTCTAATAATTTTAGTTATTATTGAGATTTCGCTCAGTTTATTGTTTTTTTATTGTTTCTGACCCAAGAAAGGTATGGCATCCAGCATAAATCATTTCAAAGGGGAAAATCCGAGGATAAGGTGTCGAAGGTATATTATATCTTCTTTGAAAAAGAAAGCAATAATATCACAATAAACAATATGTTAAATAAATTAAGGATCGCTAGCAAATGTATTGGCAATTACTTACTCCAACGATAAAAGCAGAAATGTATAATCGTCAGTCATTAATTTTAAATACTCCAGAGGATAATTGATATTGAAAGTTGCAGATGTTCCAAAAAATGATTGAATCATACAAAATTATACATTTAAATTCCTCCTACTTTTGAAACAACTTTTCATTCAGAAAGTATTCAAAAAGTAGAACTGAAATATGCATAAGTGCATATTGTCCCTATTCTCTGAAAATGGAACCTCCACGCATTTCCAACACTTGAATACTATAATTCTGTTAAAGAATAATAAAAGCACGCTGAGCTTGAATGAAGTTCAACCCAGAATGGCATGTTCCTCTTGTCTTTTTTCTGAAATGATTTCAGTGAAGCCTCACGATTATTTTAAGACAAGAAAGAAAAAAAAATTTCGATTTAAGAGGCATGTATAGGGTGCGGGAAGCGACCAATTCTGAAACCGTGCAAAAAAGCAGCTATATAAAGACTTCTTCTATAATCTGCAAAAAAAGCTAGTTTTCCATCTGTTTTCTTTGTAAAAAGTGACCAATTTGTTTCGCTGTCATGGCACCTGCGCAGTTTCTACCTTGCCTGGAAACGGTGAAAAAAGTAGACGGACGCATGAAAAAAAGTGACGCACAATGAAAAAAGTAAATAAAGTGCGAACTACTGAACGAACCCTGTGGCCTGCTTCAGTAAGTGAAGGTGTCAACTCACAACTATTGCGTTGTATCTAACTCCACCACTCCTAACCTTCCTGACCAAACATTGCTACCAACTTACTGTTACGGCCATATCATTGCCCTGGGTTTAACAATTTCCATTGTTATTGTTGCCTCAATCGACGGCAAATCGCCTCCTTTCTAAACAAAAAACAGGTAAAAAAACTAGCACTTTTTAAACAAATTATAGAAAAAGTATCGTGTGCCACATGTTGAAAAAGCGACGATTTTTCAACTTGTAGCACAATGTACTATTATCTAGCTGCTGCGCTTGCGCTCTTTGAGCAAGATTACTTTTTCTAGCTGCTGCGCTTGCGCACTTTGAGCAAAATTACTTTTTCTAGCTGTTGCGCTCGCGCGTTTCGATCCAAAATTACTTTCCAGGACTGCTGGAACCATAAACTCACTTTGTTATGAGCTTGTACTTGGCAAGCTGATTGAAAGTAGTGAATAGTGATTGAAGCAACGCAAAGCGATGAGTTACCATAAATTAATCTTAAATTATAATGAATTACCGATAGATTACCATAACATACCGACAATTTAAAAAAATTCTTGGATACCTGACATTTCCGAAAATTTCCGGTAAATTATGAATTTTCCATAAACCGGAAATTTTGGAAAATCTTGGATTTCTTTTGTAAAGCTTTCGATAATTTGAATATCCGGAAATTTTCGAAAATTTATTTCCTGCATTTGTTACAAAAAGTAGCGTGTGCAATAAGTGCTGAAAGTAGGCAGTTGTAACTCTTGTTAAGCTTACAGCACTTGCCATCCGATCATCTTTGGGTCGTCTCCGGCTCGACTTCGGCTTGCCTTCAACTCGCCTCCGACTCACCTACAACTGCCCTTCGATTCAACTCTGACTCATACAGCTCGTACAGCAAACTTCACACTCGTGTGAAACTGCCTACATTCTGCACTTGTAGCACAATTTACAATTTTTTTAGTTTTGCAGGGAATTTAAAATGATTTCAAGAAGAAAACAAGAGGTACAAGCCATTTTTAGTTTAATTCAATCCAAGTTCACCGTGCAAAGATAAATAAAATGAATGTTTTATAGATAACTAATGTTTATGCTCACCCTACTTGATAAAGATGATTGTCTAAGGCCATTGAAAAGACTCACCTGAAAAGAGTTAAAATACTTTGTCACTAATTTGTCCGATGAATTATATCTTAAAAAGATTCACAATTAAGACGTACAGAAAACATTGTATGAATTTCATGTCTAACTGAACAAGTATACCAAAATATTTTTTCAAACAATAACGAACTGTCTACCGTTATGAAATTTTCCGTAAAATCAACCCCTTTCCAGCTCATGCAGGGCTATAGCTACAGAATTTTCCATATTTCTAGATCTAGCGCTGTACTTACCGTGTTAGTCTGATGGAAAATTCCGTAGTACTTGTCAGTGCCAAACAATGGACTATTCTCTCATATTGATGTCGTTCTAACTAGAGGCAAAATATTTCATTCCTCACTTATGGGTACAATTAGTTTTTTTCGCTGTGTAAAGATTCTTCATTATGATTGCGGTTGTACTGATAATTTGTATTTGAATGATTTACTTTTTCACTAAAATCTCCAGCATTAAAAAAATTCAGATACTGATAGTTGTTTCAAAAAATATGCAGGTTTTCTAGCATTTTCTATCATTCATGGTGAACAGCTATTCGCTAAAGTCTCAAGCATGCGCAGTAGAAATTATTTTTCCACGCATGCGCCAAGCTTAGCCAGTAGCTGATCATCCTGATCGCCATGAACAATACAAAATTGTAGAAAATATGCGCCCTAAGGGGCCAAAAGGAATGACGACATCTGTTTTGAGTTTTGAGCGTCGAGCCTAGTTTAAAATACAACTATAGCAACGAAGCCACTACATAACCTATTAAATTCTATATTTCGAGCACATCTACAAGAGTTTCTAATCGTAGTCTCGAAAGGTCATAAAAATGGGAAGTGTTCGTGGGAAACCATATACGGGGATCTCCTTCGATGGAGTCAGCAACGATCGACTTTTAGAGTTCAAGGGGTGGTTAGTACAAGGAGGGTAGCGGCATAGTTATTGCTATGCATATGGTGTCCCGGACAATAAAACGAAATGGTCGCAGTGCGGCGGGTTGAGAAGGTATGAGATTTTAGAGTCGGCTTTAATCGGACTATCGGGTGAAGCGGCCAAACGTGGCGAAGCGAATTGCGAATTGTTCCCTTCGTCTGTACTCGAATTTCGCTACCATTCCCTTCCCTACCAATCTCATTTCCCTTCTCTTTTCTTCATCTTGGCTATCTCTCCTGCTCCCTATTTTCTCCGTATTAGCACAAGTAAATATTTGTTCTCTCATCCCTCCCTTTATCTTCTGACAGAAAACGACCTTGTACTATTAAGAGACGTTTGATCAATTCTATATTGACAGAAAAATCTTCCTGATACTTTGTCAACATCATCTCTTCTGAAATGCTTTCATCATCTGAGAACAACTAAATCATTACACAGAAAATCCGAGAATTTTTCATTCTATCTTTAGATATACGGATAAAAAATAACATAAACTGTCTATCGATACCAGCAGACACCTTCACTCATTTGAAAAAGCATAACTAAAATAAATAATTGTGCTTTTTTAACATTCAGGCGGGAAATGTGACTTTGGCAGCCCGTTGACAGAATATGAAGTTAGTGATTCCCCGATCGAAGACGTCTCCGTGGCAGAAACTTAATTTATTTCACTATTGGAAAAAGTGAGTGAGGATAGTAAATTTATCGTGGAGAAATCGCAGTTGGACAGTAACGCCATCTGTCATGAGCAGTAGGTACCGCTATGTCAAAGTGAAACATAACCTCCAAATTGAAGTTGATAATCCGTCACTCGATTGATGAATCTATAACTTGGTTGTCTCTCAACTTGCTTCAAAGCCGCATTTTTTGCCTGCGGTAAATGGACAAAATATCGTGTGCATCAAACAAAATAGTATATTGCGCAACGTGCTGGAGTTATAGGTGATTAACTCGTGTGCTTGCTGTGCGAGCGCAGCAAACTGTACGCTCCTTTGAAATCGCCTATATCTCCAACCTAATGTACAGTATTTTGATGACATATGGAATTTTTTTAGAGTGTCCTTTATATACAAAAGGTTACGAGAGTCTAAAAATCATTCAGGCTGTTATCCACAATATAGTCGAAAAAACTGTCCAGTCTTGGTAATTCAGGAGTTTTAATTCGATGACAACTGCATCCTGCGATTTCGAACCTTACACTTTTTTTCGCTCAATTATTTTTGACTGAAAATAAAAACATTTAATAATATCAATGAAATAAAAAATGGAAATTAAATGTTAACATAGCTTCTGTAACATAGCTTCCTTGAAAAGTATAAACAAGAAAAAAGGGGCTAAAGAATAAATAAGAACTAATCTATATATGATATAAGTCCATCCGGTAAAGCTGCTTGTAAACCCCTTTTTTATCACCTATATTAAACCGTTTTGAGCTCTTTTCCTCACTTTCTGTAGTTAAGAACTTAAGGCTTCTCGCTACATTGCAGTCGTACGTCTTAAGGAGTTTTAAAAGGTTTCTTTGACAACTTAAGTAACAACAGTGATATCAGTCGAAGGCAGTTAAGTTCCGTCAACTCGACACAGAGCAACAAAGAAATAAAAAAGGTTGCTACGTGAAGTCGTAGATATTTAACGAGGCGATTTCAAAGATATACGTGGAAGGGGAATCGGTTACAGTTTCAGTAAAGGAAAGAGGATAGGCGTCCAAGGTTAGCGCCGGATTGTATCTGCTCGAGCAGGAAACAGTTTACATTTACTAAAAGTTTCCAATTGCACCCGAGCGAATCCACTTTACTTTACTCCAAACCGTCATTTTACTACCAGCAATGGTACTGGGGACGGAGAAAGGCCGGCGGGCTTGTGTTCTTAGAACGACTTCAAAGTCGTCCAGAGTCCTTCCGTAATCCTCTCGGGAAAAAAGTGTTCGTCGTAGCTTCTCTTGTTACCAGCGAGCGGCGATCGAAGCATCGAAATTTTATTCGATTTCGAGTTTTACTTCACTCCTTACCAATACAATGTATTTTTCTTCAATACAGCTTTTCTACTTGAGCCTTCACTTGAAAAAGTATCTATTGTGAAACGAACTGCAAGACGTCATTCTCTTTAATTGACAGAAAAACTCAATAATATACCAGATGAATGCTCTGAATGCACTAGAATTGCAAAAAGAATTCTATAGATTACATAGGCACACACAAAAGTGTCTTGTGCGATGAATTGGACCACCATACCTGTACGTTTTTGGGGTCGCTGAATCTGAATCTGGTGTCCGCTTACCCTCATCAGATCACCGTTCGTTTTTAAACTCAGAAAAACCTCGAAAACACTAAAATAACCAATTTTGGTGTTGACCAAGCCGTGGTGACTAAACCCCTAAAAAAAAGGTGCTTTCTTGTTTCTGAGGTCGCTGAATCCGAATCAAGTGTTTGTTATAGTCCAGCAGGTAAACGTTCGTCTCTATCATCTAAAAGTAATTTAGAGACACTGGAGTAACCGATTTTGGTGCTAAAGCTTAAAACGTGGTGACTGAAATCTCTGAAAAAAGGATGCTTTCATGCTTATACCGTCGCTAAATCAGAACTCGGTATCTCTTCTTCTTCTCACTTTTCACCTTCTATTCCGATAGCTTCTGTCATTTGTTTGAACAAATGTGATATGGATACAGAAAAATATGAAGATCTTCGTGTTTTTTATGGTTCAATTTTCCTAGTTCACCTACTGGTCAGACCTTTTCAGAAAAATCCTGCCACCTCGACAGAAGCTGAAGACGATGACAACTGCCCCTAAAGGGGATGTGCAGAATGATTCGCTCTTTAGGCTGTTGAGGTAACGAAGCCAGCGGAGGCGTGCTGCCCTGCCGGGGGGGGGGGGCGCTAGGGTGTGAGACAGGAGGCAGACTCACCTGCGATTGGTCCAGGATTTCTAACACGCGGGGTTCTTCTGTACAGCTATGTCAACTATAAATAAAAGCACTAAAAAATGTATGGATCTTCTGATCTCCTGATCTTCTAACGAGACCCACTAAATCGTTCGAGACTAATGATGGGAGCAATTATGATGACACGATCGGAAGTTCGTTCCCGATCAGTGATAGCGTAGAACATGGATAGCACGTTCAATCTGTTCAGTAGAAGATCTTGAAATTACCGATTGTTCGGAAGTGGAAAAAATAAGCTCTCGTGTTGACGATTTCATCCCATACAATGAAAGTAAAAAAGTTTTCAAAATTCTTACGCAAGAAGAACTGAACGATCTTGTAAGAGATTTAGGATTACCCAAGGACGGTGCAGAATACCTTGCATCAGTACTAAAAAGTAAACGTTTGTGGCCAGACGATATGAATGCGTAGTATTATAGAGATAAAGAGAAGAATTTCAGAAAGTGCTTTTCAGAAACGAAGAAATCTTCATTGGTATATTGTCATGACGTCAATGGATTGACGAATGAATTGAAATGAGGCATTTATGAAACCCTCGTCAAGCCGATGAGTGAGAGCTATTTATTGATTCGTCTGAAATATATCTGAAAGTAGTATTGCTTTACAATACTAAAGTGTTTGCTCCCGTACCAATAGCACATTCAACTAAGCTAAATAGCAATACAGTAATATTGAACTAGTTTAAGAAAAAATAAAATATCCAGCACATAATTGGCAAGTCTGTGGGGATATCAAATTTTGAACATCATATTAGGACAGCAATCAGACTTTACAAACAACTCTTGCTTTTTATGCTAACGACGTAGTCGAGATCGAGACAATCACTATAAACAGAAAACATGGCCAAAGAGAACATCATTTCAACCAGGTTCTGAAAAAATCGACGCGAATCCTCTTATTGACCAGAAAAAAGTATGACTTCCCCCTCTCCACATAAAACTTGGTCTAATTGAACAGTTTGTCGAAGCTCTCGAAGGGAAAGAAAGTTGCTTCGAGTATTTGAGAGAAAAATTTTCAAAATTATCGGATGCAATATTAAAAGAAGGCACTTTTGATGGACCACAAATTCGGAAAATGCTGGATGATGAGAATATCATCACGTCAATGAATCCAAAACAGAAGGCAGCATGGACTAGTTTCAAGCAACTTGTAGAAAAAAGGCATAGCGGGATAAGCACGTATAAGCTGCCACCAGCCGAATCTGTTTGACACTTTCACTCCAAGTTGGTACTAATATGTGGTTCAATTTCCCGGAAGATCATATCTGAGAAATCATTTTTATGGAAGTTATGGGGATAAGTAGGGAAATCGATAAACTTTTTTTTCTCGGAAACGGCTGAACCGATTTCGATAGGGAAGAAGTATGTAATGGGTCCCAATGGAGGAATGTTTCGAAAAAATTATTGGACATTTTAGACAAAAAGAAAAGGTCAAAAAAAATTTTTTAAATAATTTCGATTTTTTTTTTAAATGGAAAATTCTTGAGGCACAATCACCGTTTTTTGCCTGAAAGTACCTTGAATTATGTGGAAAAATATGTGAAACTTTAAGATCAATCGGATAGGATGCCCATGGTTAAAAAAATTGGAAATCTCCAGCGAACCACGTTGAATGCACGTCCGCTGATGTATAATAAGGAGTCTGCAAACTTACGTTGGCATTAGATTTGAAACACTTCGGAAATGCTGGAAAATCAGACAATAATTGTCCCGAAAATAATAGTACCTTCTATTCATCCAATACCATATTCTCATCTGATGTTCTTTCATACTCAATTTATTTTGTCTCCTGAACTTATTCCTATGATATTCTATTGTTTTTTCTAGCTTTTTAGACAGTTCTTCGCTGAACAAGGTTTTGGTATTGAAACTGTTCCGCCTCGTCGTATTTCCCGAAAAACATATAAATACGAGTACTTCATAAAATATAAACCTAATAGTGTTGGAATTACTGGGTTACTAGAGTATGTATGTGACTGTGCAAATGGGAACAGAACCGTTGGTTGCTGCTCACACATCGCTGCAATCATCTACTACTTGTCTCACGCAAGATATTTGGCTAAAATTGTCAGACCTGCTGAAATCCTCAGTCGAATGTTTCAACAACATCACATTGTCCTGTTACTGAAAGTGACAGTGACGAAGATTGAGAATATTGACGAATAGAAGATACCGAGGTTAGTGAGAGGTAAGGGAACTCACAATAAAAAAAGTACCCCGATTGTGTAGGCGAGCGTACTCACAATAAAAGAGCACTCCGAATTGTGAGAGGCGAGGGGACTCACAATAAAAAAAGCACCCCGAATTGTGAGAGGCGAGGGGACTCACAATAAAAAAGCACCCCGAATAGTGAGAGGCAAGGGTCAATATAAAATCACCCCGAATTTGAAAGGCAAGGGGAGTCACAATAAAAAAGCACCCCGAATTGTGAGAGGAAGGGGACTCACAATAAAAAAGCACCCCGAATTGTGAGAGGAAGGGGACTCACAATAAAAAATTACACCGAATTGTGAGAGGCGAGCTAGCAACGTACTTGTGAACGAACGCACGAGCGGATAACCATTATAAAAGTCAGGTGTAAAATTTTCAATTTGAAAAAAATCGAAAGCCGTTTCCGAAAAATAGATATTTTTCGATTTTTCTACTCACCCCCATAACTCCCATAAAAATAATTTCTTAGATATAATCTTCCGGGGAATTGAACCTCATATTAGTACCAATTCAGGGTGAAAATGTGAAAATCGACATCAAGGAAGATGGGATACAAATATAATTTCTCACTTTTGTAGGACGCTGAAAAGAGAGCATCCCAGTGACCTTAGGACTTGTGTGCCCATTGGGATGCTGGAAAGGACATAACACGTAAAAAAGGCTCTTCATAGATCTTTTAAGAATAAAAGAGCTCGAGACCACGAAAAAAAAGAAAGGTTCATGCCTCAACCCCAAAATTCATTATTTCAGTGTTTTTAAGTTATCTTTTGAGGTTAGGGATGGATGGTGACCTGATGGAGCATAAGAAACTGTCGAGCAAGAGGTTTGACGCCGGCGATGAATGTGGGCACTCGATGCTGTCGAATATTCACTTCCAAACTCGTATGTTTGTAGTCAGCTGCGCATGGAAGTTCTGGTTTTTCGCAGTTTTCCACTTCCCTGACCAAACGTTCAGGCGAATGCGAGCGCTTCTAATGAAAATCCGGCTGCAGACTGTAGGGGATTCCGGAGATTAAAAAAGTTCACAGAATTGAGTACGGCAGTCATTGCTTGGTGACTTATTATGAGACTTGAGGCAGTTAGAGGTTTGGGGAGGGATTTGTGCTCAGGGGTTGATGTCTGACGATTTCCTGTGGAAGAGGAGATTTTAGTTATGTAAAAACTCAAAAAGGGTATGTATAATGTGAAAAATCAGTAATCAGTAATAATAAGATTATGATTTCAAATAAAGATTGGAATGAAAATATTAAATTCGAAGAGAGAAAAAGAAATTTGTGTATTTTGCCTGCTTGTTCTCGAATATGACCGACTTATTTAAACCTTTCAGCGAAGTTTCTAGCGAAGCGTTTCATTGCTACTATTGTTTACTCACTCTGTTACTCAAATTGTTCCGGACTTTTCGCTTCTTCAAAGAAATTGTAAGGAACTTCAAAAGCTGTGAGTTTTTCTAGAATAAAATGAAAGGAAAACGATGAATTTTTTATTTAATACCGAAGGGAAATAGTCGGGAAGTTTTTAGAGAGACTTAGAAGCAACTTTCTTGCATTATTAGTTGGAGAAAAGTTAAGTTGCTTAAATAGTTTCAGGTTTATCGAAGTTTGCTTTTCAATTTGTGATTAACTTATATTAACTGGGTACTAAATTGCATATGCAGATCGTACTAAAAGTAATAGAAATAATATTATTTTGGAAATACAATTAATACTTGCTGAACATAATTTGAAATTCTATTTACGGTTAAATAATGATCCACTTTTAATAAATGCAAACTATGTTTCACAGTTCATGTTTAGAGATTCTAATGTTTAAGCTCGTCTACAGTTATTACACTTTCTCATTAACAGAAACGAATATATAAATAAAATGAACGATTTCATCATCTACCAACACTTTAGTAAACCGATTGGAAATAGAGTTAAATTTTTCAAACTTTACTCGCTCGACTTTCGAAATTACATCGCACCATTAATTATCTTTCAGCCACAAAAACTCTCTTCCCTTAATAATCATGAAAACTTTTTTAATCTCAATTATTCAATCTCGCAGCATGAAAATTGCAAACCTGTATAAACACATCGACAATACAAAAATCTATTTACTAAATGCAATCAAAAGTATAACTCATGTGAAACTGCAATGCAATAAAACCTGGTCAAATGGTCCTTTGTACATGCATAAGGATAAAAACCTCACTGAGGAATTAAATTCTTGACGGTAATATCGTTTTACGACGCGTCCACGTAAAACGGTCGGCTATACCGTCATGACTGCAAACTGTGCAAAAATACAACAGAGCGGCATACAAAAAAGAAGGCACATTCAACGTAAAACTCGAAAACCCAGATTCCACAGTATACGCAAAAGGGTCTGACGTGGGTTAAACGTTGAAGCTCACCACTCTTTTCCACCCCCTAGAGGTTCGACGAGGGTGGCGCGATGAGTGGGAGATTTTCGGCAGCGACGGCGAGCTGGTTACAAAGTTGCAAATTAAAAACACAAAGAAGAACGAGGGTTCGGTAGGTTTTGTAGGTCCTGGAGTGAGAAAGGATGAGGGGTTTTGGGTGGAGTCGGGATGGAAATGTGGGGGTAAGGGGGGAAGCTGAGACAAAGGATGCCATAGAACAATGGCTTGTAATCTCGAGCCCTTAGAATAGCCCTGTCCTGCACTGCCCTTGCCCTTGCCCTCAACCAAACCATCACGTGGAGTTTCGACCCTTCGGTTCCACCTCCGCCTCAAGCGGATGGCAGGCTTGTCAGATCTGGCGAGCACAATGAATGGGTTAAGCGAATCAATTTTTGCCGCGACTCCACTCGGAAATTCCATTTCCGTGAGCGACAAGCTCGACTAGGCTCGGGGGTTGCGAGGGGTCGTTGGAAAGGACGTCGTAAAAAGGTAAAAGAGATCTGGCGAGACGATTGTGGGAACCTGGGGTAGGGGTGGATAAAGAAAAAGTGCAAAATATCGAGTGCGTGTAATACATGGTGCGATCAAATTAGTGCCGTATTTAGGGTTGGGATTTTTTTTCTGGATAAAAGATCTGCTAATTATTATTTCAACTGTACGAGCTGGGTTCCTGTGGACCATAAGCTTAGTTTAAATGAGAAATGATAGATAAAAGCATTCAGAAGAAATTAAAATGATCCAAACAAGCCACAAATAGTATAGGTCGACAGCTGTCGCTGGGGAATCCCCTGGATTGGACTCTCTCCAACGTCCGCGCTTTAGGTATAGCCAAGTATGAATATGTGTGGCATTAAGTTTGCTAGAATAAGGGGAGACAATGTCAGTCATCTTTTGGAAATGCACCGCAAACATTCACCTTTCATTTGAAGGCATTAGTAGTTAAGCGAAGGTAAATTCGAAGCTTTCCCGGAACAGAAAAAAATTAAAAAATAATTTAGATCCTCTTTCATCCCAGTGCCATTCCTCCACACCTTGAACGCCCTCATTCCTCGGTTGGTTTATCATCCAGTACGGAAATTTTTTCGTTCCTTTAGCCTCTTTTTCTTTCACTCTCATCCTTTTTCTGTATCTTTTTCTATCCCGAGCTTCTTCAAGGCTTTTGTATTTATAACTCCCTCTCGCACTCTCTTTCTTGCAGAAGTTCCGTGGATTATCATTTCACCGCGGTTCTTGTTAATATTTATTAGACGCTCCACGTCGAGCACGACGACTAGTAGGAAGTCTGTGTGAGGGCAACGGAAACCTTTCTCCCTCTAATTCCACGCGGAAGCGTTTCTTTGCTAAGGAGATGTAGGAAGAAGACGCAGAGAGAAAAAGAGTAGAAGGCATTGAGGGAGATATGGGATCGCCGGTTGCAAACTCCAGTTTGCCAGACTCGATCATTTCTCGATTGTGAGTCGATGAGCAAGCGGATTGATTGAACTAGCCTATTTCCGGTAACTCTGGTCGAAGGTTTGTTGGCTTATTCACTAATTCTGCTGCAACATGATCTCGATACATCCTTGACGTTAATCTCAGCTTAAATGGGTTTATTCATGCCTTCAATTCATCATGACTCCAGGAAATTAATGGATTGAACGGACTTTCGTCAACTGAATTTCATTCAGTCATTAAGCTTGTTGATTGAATTATTTACACGGATGCGAAAAAAGAATAATGTTGAAAAATAGCTGCTCGCACATTGTCGGAGAAGTAATGAAGATCAACTACCCGTATAATGAAATTCGTTACATAACTTGCATTTTTTATCGCAATTTCAGGCGGTTCTACGTGTAATTGTTACGGTAGCAGCAAACTTTTTTACAGGGGGGTAAAAACTCGCATTTAACCACTGTTCTTCCTTCCTCAAAATAATTTACCTTTCCGGTCATTATGGATAGAAATGATAATAAGTACCACCTACGTCTCAATCTAGCTTCAAGATCATTTTTGTATATTTTCTTATTATTTGTTAAGATGAAGGTGCAGTAGACTCTCACAAAGCGCCTTCTGCTGTAAGCGCCTTTTCCGCTAAGCGCCTCTGCCTTCCACTATCTGCAAATTCAGTAAGCGCTTAGAGCGTGGCACTAGATGCGCGTGCGCGAGATTATACTCAAATAATTCCTCAATGCGTTCGAGAGATCTTTCCCGCCAAGCCCTTAGGGCCTTTCTTAACCAAGCGGGCGCTTTCTGAGTTGCCCGGTCCCGAGCACAAGCGCTTTCTGAGTTGCCTGGTCCCGAGTACAAGCGCTTTGTGAGAGTCTACTGTACCCTGTTCTATAAATATTTAAATCACATTGTTTCAAATATTGTGACACAAATGCTCTGTACGATATAATTTAGATGATTATTTCATCATTCAGAATTGATGTTTCATTTACACTAAATTACAAGCAGTTGAATTTGACATCTTCTGCTCCAGAAATCTGCTTTATTTATCAGGATTGAATTGTACCTCAGAAACAGAGAAGAGTATGAAAGGAGATGGGGGAAGAGAGGAGACGAGGTAGGTTGTCGAGCCCGTCTTCAATTTTGCCTAATAAAATGGAACCTAGCGCCTCGTTAAGCCACCCTTTGGCGTTCGCTAGTAAATTAATGAGCTCACTGCAACACTACACCGTGCAAACCCTTATACCCGTCCCGGCAACACCACCCTTTCTCTCGTCTACTCTTGCTCCAGTCTCTGCTTGGTCGACTCTCGAAACCAGCATTAAATCATACATCAGCGTACGTCGAGGCCGACAAGAGTGAGGGAGAGAGGGAGAGGGAAAGTGAGATCGTTGGTGAATATGAGAGAGCAGAGTGAAAGAGAATACCAAAAGGGGTGTCGCGTATCCTAGCTACCATCAGTCGTGGGAGTCCCCGTGACTTTCACGAAAGGGTGTGTATCGACCAATTATTACCTGACGAGCGATAACCTTTTTCAAAAATTTAAAAACTTTTGAGGGCTTCCCAGAAATATTCATTCCTATTCAAGTCATTGTTTCAATCAATTAGAGTATTTCTCGAAAATGACCTTGTCCTTTCAAATTTTAGACTCTAGATTTAAATTTGCAGTATTTATTTACTTTGGAAGAAATTTTTAGGAGATTCATTGAAAGGCATAGGACAACTTTGATTTTTGGCACATTTCAATTAAAGCCTATCAAAAGACCAAATTTTTGTATGATTTTAAATTTGAACAATCCAGAGTTGAAAAAATCGATATTCGCGACATAATATTCTTAATTAGGAAACTAAGGAATGTTAAGGCTGCGGTTCTGCATGGTATCACCGCTGAAATGCTTAAAAGCGGTAACGAATATTTGTTTGTGTGGCTGAGCGAATTTATGATTATGTGTGCTGAGAACGGTGAAGTTCCAAATGATTGGAAAAAGGTGATTATCGGTCTACTCTACAGGAGAAATGGCGCTAAGGGTAACTGTAGTAATTTTAGAACGATTAGCCTACCAAATACCATGGGAAAAATATGTACCAATACTACTTATTGTAGATCACAGGATTAACTAAAGAAAGGATCTGGGAAGTCCAATGTGGATTAATGTCAGGGAGATCATGTGCGGATGAGATATTTAGCTTAAGACAGTTCACAGAAAAAAGTATGAGAGTAAATAAAAGAGTTTTTTGTGGATTTGTTAATCTGGAAGTGGCTTACGGAATTTTGGGAAGTCCTGAAAGAGTATGGAGCATATGGTTGGCTTCTGAAAGTAATAAAAGCAATATATAATGGTAGTAACGCAAGTGTAAGAGTAAATGTACAACTCAGCGTTTGGTTTGATATTAAGCAGGGCGTTAGGCAGAGGTGCCTTATAACTTCCTGAGTATTCAATATATATGTTATTGGCAAAGCCCGGAGTCCAGGAAAGCCTAAGATGGACCGTTAATTTCGCAGATTGCCCGAGCGCTATCGGGCAAAGTGCAAAACACCTTTTTACTTCGTGCTTTGCCCGAAGCATCCTTGGTCAATCTGCGGAGTGCCTCTGTCGTTATTGGCAAAGTACGAATTGCCAAAACTGTTTCTGATTTTCAAGTCTTTCACTCATCGTATTACCTGTTTAACTTTTTTAACAAGATTCATGTTAACTCTCAAGTAGCCTGAAGGTAAAATGTTGAAAGGAGATTAACAAAGTTAACTACGTTGCTGAAATATTATTATTACAATCGGCTATAAAGAGTTTCGGATATTATTACAGAATGTAAACTTTTTTATTAAAATTTCACCCCTTGTCTTACAATATTATAACATGTACCCGAAATAACGAAATACCACGTTACGATCTCAAGTTACTTATTGCAGCAGGGATTAGAGCCATGATATTTTGAATTACATCTCAGTTTTTTCACAAGCACTATTACATCATTATTGCATCATTATTCATCACAAGCATTATTTAAAAATACTTGAAGACCGAAAAATTACTCTTCATCATTTATTTCTCATACAGACATTGTTTTGTTAGGAACTTTATTAAAGCTTATAAACTTTTCTTCATAAACTACAAAAACTGCGAAAGTTGATATAAAACCTATCCCTTCTCCTGCACATCCTTATGCTTATCCTTGGCATATAAATTCCTTGATTCCCAATAGTATAGTAAGCCTAGAACCAAGCGAGTTACGCTACCTCGAGAGAAATTTTGTTTTAATGAATTATAATGAAGACGTTGAAATTCTAGAAATTAACAAATTTCAATTTTTAAGGCGATTTAAAGCGGACTCACTGTAGAAGTCAACTCTAAAAATTGTAGCGTTCAAAATTTAAGTGGATGCACTAGTGCATTTCTTACACAGTGCAATTTTAATGATGCAGTATTTCAAAATTTATTTTCTGATATATTTTCAGACTCGTAAAACATCAAGCCCCAGATTTTACACTTTTTCCACTAAGAGCCCTCAGAATTAACATTTTTATAAAATCTCGCAATCTTGAAATTGAAACGTTACAAAATGAATGTGTTTAAATGTAAGACTTTCAAATCAAATAATCCAAAAGAACTCCTCACAAAATGTATGGAAAAGGCTTTTTGGTCAAGCTGGTCGAAAGTTTGAGTTTATGATGCCTCAGGTCGTAATGAGGCGATGTCACCAAAGGGCCTTTGCTGTACACTTTGTGCGGGGTCCTTTGAAGCCTTTGAAATTGAACTGTTTTGATTAGGTGTAATTGATGTCGAAGTACATTAAATTTTAAGCAGTTCCAACGGAAGCATCCAAAATTTCACAGCTGATGGTATCGAAAATTTGGAAACAGTCACGTTGGAAAAAGTTCAATTTAAAAGTTCAATTTGGATCTCTAATATTTTCCAATAGAGTTACAAGCAGCAAGAGGCATCTAAGGTGATATTATTTCAAAGTATAAATTACCATAACTTCTCAAATTTAAATTGGAGATCTAAGGATTTTGACATTTTTTAATTATTATCTATGAAAACACAATTTGGAAAAATGTTAAACATCCCACCCAGCCTTCCTTATATTCTTGACTTCTAAAAAGTACATTTTTCTTATTGAGAGTAGTGATTACAGTAGAAATATTTTTACAAAAAATTTAAGAACATTAACAATATTGTGACAAGTATAATCATAAATGAAGTGCAAGTCTGCCAGAGTCGCAGAGGTACTTGGCTTGAAATTTGCAGGTATCTCTAGAATTCTCAGTTGCTATAATCCTCTTTAGAAACGGGCAAGAATTATATTTAGCATGTCGCAAATTCACACCGCATTTCGCAGCTTTTATGAATTTAAGCGCTTGTACCCAAGGGTCGACTGCGGGAGTTTAAATATAAAGGCAAGCAACGAAAGGTTCACGTGTGGTCAAGAGAGAACGACTAAATTCAGGCTTGAGCAGAAACGTTGAGAATAGGTGAGGGAAAGAATGACATAAACGTACTCGAAAAAGGAATTAAACATGCGAACAAAGCACTTTGAAAATAATTAACAAAACCTGCACCATTAATATCTTAATAAATCTTAAAAATTGTAAAGTAAAGTTGTTATCTAAAAAAATGAAAATTTACAACGTGAATTTATTAATAGGAAACAAAGCATTTTTTTTCTTTATTATTGTTTCCACTTTCAAGCAAACACTGCCACGTCTTCCCATCCAAGTGAAACAGGTTTTCTAACCTCGTTAGCAGTGTCGGTTTGTAAGCGTTGATTTCATACCGAAAATACTCCACTCGGAAGTAATCAATTATTTCAAGCTGCCAGAACGATTAGGTCGCTTTTAGGGCTTCCCTTCCTCCATTCGTTTATCTCTACTTTCTGCTCCAACTTCATCACATATTTGACGAAATTCTCCACTTGCACGCGACTCAACCGTAATCACTCCGATGAGTATTACAAGTTATATTTTTGAGCACTCAAAGGATCGTCTCTATGAGAGAATTGCGCTCAGTATGTGCATATGTGTTTTTTATTCTCCTATAATATTTATATTCAATCAGAGGTCCAGTCAACAATGTTGAAATTATCACCCTCTTTTCATCCTTATACTTGTTATAATAAATAGTATCTCAAACAAACTACAGTAACTAAATGAATATGTTTATGTCGAATACAATCAATCTAGAAATGATTCTACTAATTTGTGACACGAAGTCCGCTAGCCCTTTTTTCATCCTCACATTTATCAAAATAAATAGATAGTATTTTAACCTTAATCGGCCAGCTTATGTAGTACTACTGCTGATACGTTATGATCATGATGACGATAGTCAAGATACTTGAAGCATTTTGCAATAAACTTAAATTATCTACTGCAAGGCATTATCTACCAATGTGTGTTATCCCTACAAATTGGGTAAAGTACAGTTACTGAATGAACATATTCATGCAGAATACAATAATTCTGGAGATGATTCTACTTATTTGAAACAAAGTGCGCTCGTCTTTTTTTCCTCCTCACATTTATTACAATAAAATGTATCTCAATCAAACTTGGCCCGCTAACGTATTATCACTGCTGATTTGTTATGATCATGATGACGATAGTCAAGATTCTTGAAGTATTTTGCAGTAAACCTAAATTATCCACTGTAAGTCATTATCGACCTAAATGTATTTACCCCACATATTAAGTAAGTTACAGTTTCTAAATAAACATATTCATGTCGAATGCAAGTAATGTAAAATGATTCTACTAATCTGTGACAGGAAGTGCGCTTGCTTTTTCTTCATCCTCACATTTATTATAATAGATAGTATCTCAAACAAACTCGGCCAGCCAACGTAGAATATTTCTGATACGTTATAACTATGATGACGTTAGTCAAGATTTTCGAAGCATTTTGCAGTAAATGCAAATTATCTACTATGAGTCATTATCTACAGTGTGTGTTTTCCTCACATATTAGGTAGACTACAGTTACTAAATGTACATGATCATGCCGAATACAATTAATCGAGAGACGATTCTACTGAATTGTGACACGAAGTGCGCTTGCCTTTTTTTCATCATTACATTTATTATAATAAATAGTATCTCGACCAAACTTGGCCAGCTAATGTAGCATCACTGCTGATGTGTTATGATCATGATGATGATATTAAAGATTCCTGAAGCATTTCGCAATAAACTTAATTATCTACTGTAAGTCATTATCCACCAGCGTGTCTTTTCCTCACATATTAGGTAGACTACAGTTACTAAATGAACATGATCATGCCCAATACAATGAATCTAGAGACGATTCTACTTAATTGTGACACGAAGTGCGCTTGCCTTTTTTCATCCTTACATTTATTATAATAAATAGATCTTGACCAAACTTGGCCAGCTAACGTAGCACCACTGCTGGTATGTTATATATATATGACGATAGTCAAGATTCTTAGAGTATTTTGCTATTTTGCAGCAAATTTTAATCATCTACTGTAAGTCATTATCCAGCAAAGTGTTTCTTCTCCACATGTTATATAAACTATAGTTACTAAATGAACATGTTTATGTCGAATACAATTAATCCAGAGATGATTCTACTAATTTGTGACACGAAGTGCGTTAGCCCGTTTTTCTCCTCACGTTTATTATGAAAAACGGTATCTCAACCAAACTTGGCTAGTTAACGTAAAATCATTACTGATATGCTCTAGTCATGATGACGCTAGTCAAGATTCTTGAAATATTTTGCAGTAAATTCAAATTATCTACTGCAAGACATTATCCACTAAAGTCTTTCTTCTCAACATATTATATAAACTACAGTTACTGAATGAACATGTTTATGTCTAATACATTTAATCTAAAATGATTCTACTAATTTGTGACACGAAGTGCGCTTGCTTTCTTTCATCCTCCCGTTTATAATAATGTATAGTATATCAACCAAACCTGGCCAGCGAACGTATAATCACAGCTGATGTGTCATGATCATGATGACGTTAGTGAAGATTGTTTGAAGCATTTTGCAGTAAACTCAGGTTATCTACTATGAGTCATTATCCACTTCTGTGTGTTTTCCCCACATATTAGGTAAACTACAGTTACTAAATAAACACGTTTATGCCAAATACAACTAATCTAGAGCTGATTCTACTAAATTGTGATACGAAGTGCGCTTGCTCTCTCATCATCCTCACATTTATTATAATAAATAGTATCTCAACCAAACTTGGCCAGCTAGCGTAGCATCACAACTAAAATTTTATGGCCAAGATAATGTTAGTCAAGGCTCGAGGAGCATTTTACAGTTAATTCAAATTATCTTCTATGAGTCGTTATCCACCAATGTGTGTTTTCCCACACATTGGTTAAACTACAATTACTAGGTGAACATGTTTACTCAAAAACACTTAATCTAGAGATGATTCTACTATTTTTGATACGAAGTGCGCTAGCCTATTTTTATCATCACCTTTATTATAATACATAGTATCTCAAGCAATCTTGGACAGCGAGCGTAACGTCACTACTGATATGTTATAATCATGATGACGATTGTCAAGGTTCTTGAAGGATTTTGCAATAAATTCAAATTATCTACTGTAAGTCATTATCCACCAGAGTATGTTTTCTTCCACATATTAGGTAAACTACAGTCAAGATTTTCGAACAATTCTGCAGTAAATTAAAATTATCTACTCTGAGTCATTATCCGCCAATGTGTATTTCCCCTACATATTAGGAAAACTACATTTACTCAATAAGCATGTTTATGTCGAATGCAATCAATCTAGAGATGATTCTACTGGTTTGTGACACGAAGTGCATTTGCCTTTTCTTCATGCTCTCGCTTATTATAATGAATAGTATCTCAACAAACTTGGCCAGCTAGCGTAGAATCACTACCGGTATGTTGTAATCGTGATAACGTTAGTCAAGTTTGTTGTCAGTCGTCGTTGAGAAGCGTTTGAAATTAATGCTGGGTCAGCCTGACCCAGGTGTGTACCTAACGTTAAGTTTTATAACATTGAGTTATTTGTAAAAGTTGCAAATTTCAGCCTCCGTAGCAATAAAATAGTGCTAATACTCAATTTTACGTTGATCATTTGTCGAACGTGTGGGTTGTGTGATTACCAAAAGGACAAGAAAACAAAAATGTGTCCCCCTTGTTTGCGGCCAATGTGCGATGACCATCGTGCTTACATTTGCAACAATTGTGTCGGAGAAGAATAATGCTGAAATTATAATGCTGTTATTTTTAAAAATTAATATTAATACTTTTCAACAGGAAATATTTAAGTATTTTCTTTATTTACAGTATAGAAATATTGTTTCATTATTCTGGCATACTTTGAGAGTTTCCATATGAATTGTTAGCTTAAAATATAAAGAAATTCAAAAAGTTACAATTTTATTCGTAAAATTCAAATTAAAAAAAATCGCGAATTTTTTTAACCTAGTTAAAGACATCAACAATAGTTGAGTTTTGCATGAACTAATTCTATCGGCTCTCAAGTGTACCTTATAATTTTTCTAAGACAATTGATCCAGTGATTGAGGAATGGTACACGATCGAAAAAAGTATTGGGTCAGATTGACCCAGAGTGTTCTTCGTGATCGAAACAATAAGTGTGTTCTCGGAGGGTTAAGTAAACTACAGTTCCTAAATGAACATATTTATGTCGAATACAATTAATCTAAAATGATTTTACTAATTTGTGACATGAAGTGCGCTTGCTCTTTCTTCATCCTCATATTTATTATAATATGGTAAATAGTATCTCAACCAGATAATGTAACATCAGTGCTGATATGTGATGATCATGATGACAATAGTGAAGATTCTTGAAGCATTTTGCAATAAATCCAAATTATCTACTGTAAGTCATTACCCACCAATGTGCGTTTTCCTCACATATTAGGTAAGCCACAGTTACTAAATGAACATGTTCATGCCGAATACAATTAGTCTACAGACGATTCTACTAAATTGTGATACGAAGTGCGCTTGCCAGACAGTTAATCTGGAGATGATTCTACTAATTTAAAACACGAATTGCGCTTGCCTTTTTCCATCCTCCCTTTATTATACTGTATAGTATATGAATCAAACCTGGCCAGCTTACTTAGAATCAATGCTGATATGTGATGAACATGATGACGTTAGTCATATTAGGCAAACTACATTTACTCAATGAGCATGTTTATGTCGAATGCAATTAATCTAGAGATGATTCTACTAATCTGTGACACGAAGTTCTTCGGCCTTTTTTTATTCTCACATTTTTTTATGATAAATAGTATCTCAACCAAACTTGGCTAGGTAATGTAGCGTCAATGCTGATATGTTATGATCATAAGGACGATAGTGAAGATTCTTGAAGAATTTTGCAATAATTTTAAATTATCTACTGCAAGTCATTATCCGCCAAAGTGTGTCTTCACCACACATTAGGTAAACTGAAATTACTGAGTGAACATCTTCATGTCGAACACAATTATTCTAGAGATGATTCAACTAATTTTCAACACGAAGAGCGCGTGCCTTTTTTTCATCCTCACGTGTATTATAATGAATAGTATCTCATCCTAACTTGTCCAGCTAACGTAGGAGCACTGCTGATGTGTTATGATCATGATGACGTTAGTCAAGATTCTTCAAGCATTTTGCAGTAAATTCAATTTATCCACTGCAAGTCATTATCCATCAGAGTTTGTTTCTTCCACACATTAAGTAAACTATAATTACTAAGTGAACATTTCCATGTCGAACACAGTTGATCTAGAAATGATTCTGCTAATTTGTTAACACCCTTTTTTCATCCTTGTATTTATTATAATAAATAATATCTTAACCAAATTTGGCCAGCTAGCGCAGAATCACTGTTGATATGTTATGATCATGATGGCGTTACTCACGATTCTTGGAGCAGTTTGCAGTAAATTCGAATTATCCACCAAAGTATGTGTTTCCCCTCATATTAGATAAACTACAATTACTGTGTGAACATCTTTATGTCGAATAAAATCAATCTAGAAATGATTCTTTTGATTCACAATACGAAGTGCGTATGTCTTCTTTTCATCCTCATGTTCATTATAATAAATAGTATCTCAACCAAACTTGGCCAGTTGACGCAGAATCACTGATGATATATTATAATCATGATGGCGTTAGTCTAGATTCTTGAAGCATTTTGCAGTGAATTCAAATTATTCAATTTAAGCCATTATCCACCAAAGTGTGTCTTCCCCACATTTGAGGTAAACTACAATTACTAAGTGAACATGTTTATGTCGAATACGATTAATCTAGAGATGATTCTACTAATTTGTGACACGAAGTGCGCTAGCCTTTTTTCATCCTCACGTTCATTATAATGAATAGTATCTCAACCTAGCTTGTCCAGCTATCGTAGAAGCACTGTTGATATGTTATGATCATGATGACGTTAGTCAAGATTCTTGAAGCAGTTTGCAGTAAATTCAAATTATCCACTGTAAGTCATTATCCACCAATTTGTATTTTTCCCACGTATTAGATGACTACAATTACTAAGTGAAAATTTTCATGTCGAATACAGTTAATCTAGAGATGATTCTACTATATTGTTACACAAAGCGCGCTAGACTTCTTTTCATCCACATATTTATTGTAATAAATAGTATCTCCACGAAACTTGGCCAGCTAACGTAGAATCACCTACGATATGTTATGATCATAATGGTTTTAGTCAAGATTCTTGAAGCAGTTTGCAGTAAACTCAAATTATCCACTGTAAGTCTTTATCTACCAAAGTGTGTGTTTCCCCACATATTAGGTAAACTACAATTACTAAGTGAACATGTTTATGTCGAATACAATTCATCTAGAGATAATGCTACTAATTTGTGACACGAAGTGCTCTAGTCTCGCTTCGAGGCCTCACTGTTAGTCCGTTGATGACCATTGGTCGCTACCGAAATGCAGCTGCAGTTGCCTATCCCAGTCGACAATCTATCATTTAATTAAGGAAAGTTACGCTCTTGCTAAATTAATACCAGTTAGGCGTGTGCGTTTGCACATAGAGAAGTTGGATAGTGCAAGCTCTGTGTTTGTGCTAGTGTTGGTCGTGGTATGAGCTAGTCGCCTGTGCCTGCCGCGAATTACCGGATATCTTAATGAGTACCGTAATTAATACGGACGCAGATTGGAGGGACGTTCAAGTGCCGGGTAGATAGCGCTTAACAGGGACGTACGGGCTTTGTCATGAACGTGTACAAGATAACCGTATATCTGCCGTGAAATACAAACCATGCCGGCACTCGACGCAGACAACTTTGACGCAGATACCCACTGCGTTTCAAGAACAGTTTGTGGTTGCTAGATTCGTCCTACTGCACACATAGCTCCTACTACTTGAATGACGATCGTGTCTGACTATCGCAGTTGTATCTACTGTGCTTAATAGGAGAGAAACTGAAAGGTAACGTTTCCCAAAAGGATATATCCAACATTTTTGCGAAAATGGGATTATTCGCCCAAAAAGATCATACAATTCCAATACTCATTGTGAATTTTTTTTCAATTTTCTTGTAGGTCTACAATATTTATTAAATTGGGCCGATTGAAACAACACCAAAGTTTAATAACAAACATATGGGGTGTTTGAAGAAACGTGCGTTTCTAAAAAAGAATGAAGCCCCCTCGATTTTCTCGAAACTCAATGACATTTTACGATCAAACTTATAATGTATCAATTCATCAACTCAATGATTGAAATAAAGTTTTTTTTCTGGAATCGAAAATTGGATTTGCAGTCACTGTCCAAAATTGGAAAATCTTGCACTTTAAGCGAATAAATGAATCTTCTCCCTACATTTTCTCGGAACCTGATAAAGTTTCCCAATTCAACTTTGCGCAAATCAATTCAGCACTGGTGTATCGCGAGAGTGTCTTTTGATTATTTTCCGAAGCTAAAAAACCAATTTTTGGAAACTTTTTTTTTCTATCTTCAAAAATGATCAAAATATTGAGTATATCATTCTACAACGCCACCCTTCAGCTGTCCTAGTATGAAGGTTCGAGTGTAATGTGGAGCTCAAAAAAATAATACTAGGGTGAAACAGTAAACCTCTTTTTCGTTACGGAAGTTCATCAGCTTCTTAAAATAGGTCCCGATCTGCCAAAATATACAAAAATTATAAGACCCGCTTCATTAACGATGGTGAGAAAAAAATTTCAATTTTCCTATATTGGGATATAAATATCTGAGACTCTGAAAATTAATTTTTGTTTTCTTTCTAAAAGTGTTCCTTTAGATTCACCTATTTCCTACTCCCTATTATAAAAGTTTTACAGCAACTCATGACCAAAAGAAAATGTTTAAAAAATTTTGAATTTCTGGTTCGGAGAAAAATTCGAATTCCCCTATATTGGGATATAAGTCTCTTAGGCCCTGAATAATGATGTTGTCTTCCATCTAAAAGTATTCAAAAATTTTGAATTTCGGGGCAAGAGAAAAATTCCAATTTTCCTATATTCCTATCTATCCTACCTATGGCTCTGAAAATTAATTATTTTTTAAATTAAATTTTTAGAGTCATTGCTGTGTAATAAACAAATAGTAGAACAAAAGCATTTGAAACTAGTAGAAACCCAGCAACTTCATATCAAGCGGACGGAGAGACAACATTAAGGAGCTATCGTACTTTATTATTATAGATTCCGTAAAAATTCTGGAAGGTTCTAGATTTTTCTGGAAATTTTTAATCTAAATATTCTAATGGGCTCTGTGATCTTCTAGAATATTTTTAATTTTTCTCAAATCCTCTGTAAGTCCTCAAATGCTCTTGACTTTTTTAGAATGTTCTATAAGAGAATATTTTACAATATTTTTGAGGAATCTGTAATCGCGTATTTTCTAGAATATTCTTCTATTCATCAAATTATATGCACATTCTGAAATGTTCTTGATTCCACTATCATTTAACATATCGTGTCTAATTCTGAAATGTTCTGGAATTTTTTGATTCAGTCATTTTAGAGTGCTCATGAATATTCTAAAATGTTTCTGGATTGTTCTGTAAAAGAATATTCCATAATAATCTTGATATGTCTTTCAGCTACTGGCCTCTATTGTAAAATCAATTTGGTTAAAGCTTTTGCCCTTCGACTTCAATGAAACATCAATACAATATTCCCTTATGTTTTGGAATAATCTTGAATCTTCTAGAACATTATGAAATTTTCGAGATTGGTTAAGAATTTGATTGAACATTCTTTGTTTCAACAATTTCATGAAAATAACTTTTGTTGTCGATTTTTCGAACAAGGCGTAAATAATTGCAAGTGATCTTAGTTTTCGTTTGCCCGCACTACAATGATCAACAAAAATTTTGCGAAAACTTAGGAATGTTCTTCGTGTTTCTTTAATATTTTTAAAAATTATGTGGAATAACAGAATGTTCTAGATTATGCAGAAATTCTGGAAATTTGGTTTCGGATGTCCTTGTTTGCTGGGCGAGTTTCTATAAAATTCTTCTGCTTATCAAATTCACAGTCAATTCTGAAGCTTTCTTGACTTTTCTAGAATTTTATGAAAAATAATATTCTACAATGTTCATGTGAAATCTATAATCTTCTGAAAAGCTGAAATTTTTGAATAACTGGAAATTCTAAAATCATAATCTGGTGCATTCCGACAAGTAAAATCGTTCTGGTGTTTAGTTGAAGTGCAGTGGTACCTGGGAGTTGCGACCTCCGTGCAAAATGGCGAACTTCCAGAACGCCCTCTGGACGAGGCAAACAAAAGAGCGTAGTAAAAATAATTAATGTGAGCGTCACGTGTGCACTCTGCAAGGCTAACTCTCTCTTTCTTCCTGACTGGCTCTTCCCATCTCTCCTTCTTTCACCTTTCTTCTTTTTTCTCCTTCTCTTTTCAGAGTACCAGATAAAAAGATAACGAGGCTGGGAGATACACCGTCGGCCAGGCGCGACAAAGGAAGTCTTCCCTTGGGTATATTTCAGCTAACTTTTCACTATTACCTAGAGAATTTCAACTGCTTTCGAAAGCTTGCGTTAAATAAATGGAAAGATCGTTACAGCACGATACTTCTGCATTATCTCCGATGCAGATTTAAATACATTTTCAGCATGATTTGACATTTGACTACGTGAAGAAAAATGGGTAGTCAGTTTGACTATTTGAGGACTGAAACTGAGTATATTGGAGGTTTAACTATGAGCCTGTACTCTAGATAGTGTAACTTACTATCCACAGAATTTCAAAAATGGGTGTTCAGCTTGATGATCCTGGAATATAAACCAGATTACCAAATGTATTGAGTGTCCAAAATTTTGTAACCTTGTTGTATCAACAAATGGCGAAATTTTCAGCAAGATTCCAGTTGAGAATGTTAAGGATAACCACTGATTGCTGAGTGACGCATTTGTCCTTAGTCCCTTGGAAACATCGAATTTGACGTTGAAAAACAAACAAAAAAACACTTAGTCCACTTTTCGCCATGTTCTCTCCATTTCGTCCACTCTCCACGGATGTTCGAAATATCAACAAGTAGTTTAAACTAACTAAGAATCTGTATGACATTCTAAGCATGATGCTGAACGTTACTCGCTCCGAAAATGAGTTTTGTTGACTCTACCACTTCTGAATAGTTTACAAGTCTCTACACTCTACGGATGGTCAAAAATTACCAATTCCTAATAATAAGTCTGATCACTTGAGGATATTCAAACAGACTATAAAATTATGGTCTGCTCAACCATAAAGGAAAAATTATGGATGTGCTTGATACTATCTAGAAGATCAAACTGACCATCTAAATTTTGACACAACAAGTTTGACTATCCATTTTTCTCCGTGTACTTTTTCACCGAATTAGGCATTCCTAAATAAGCTCATTGCCACTTTTTCTGATAATTTAGTATCAGCAAGGTATGAGGAATTGTAATTTGCATTAATAACAGGTCGGCAGACGCGGCAGTCAAATCTAGCGGCTAATTAACGATGGTGGCAGTGTATCGACGATATTTGCGCTTCTGGTGCCAAGGGATAAACAGAAGAGGGTTGATGCCTCTCGCTTGGTTTCCCCAACACTCCGACGAGGGTTCAGCATGAAACAACAAGATTTCCATATTTATCTGGTGCTCGCGGTTCACTCTCGAGACCAGACGCATATATGTTTCTACTCTACATACAAACACACAAAATTTGCGTGTATGGGATAAGTACACCTCATGCGTGTGCAGAGGATGACGTAGGTTCTCATGAGGCTTCATTCTATCTATCCTCTGTCTGTCGAGCTGATACTGTTGACATAAACGCTCGATCATTGATCAGTGATCGATTACTTCCTTTGACGTCTCCTACCGAACACCACAAACCACACCAATTGTTTTTAAAGAAAACATTAAAATAGAGTCACACTCTCAAGAATTTAGTATTTCAATTCTTATTTCAATTTTTGGGAATTCTGTACCCGAAAATGAGTCTTAAATTAAATGAACAAGGGTCATATAACTTGTCATTTTGGTGTATACTGATTCCTAGTAAATTAACTTGACTGCAAAGTGGATGCAACCGATTCAACGTTCTAATCTTTTTTTAAATTTGAAATATACGAACTGAAAAATTATAATTTGAAAAAGCTTCAAAATTTATCAGTGTAAAAACAGATTCAATAGAACTATTAAAGTGTTAATGTCCTGGAATCGCAATTAATATCTATAAATTGAACTATTCTAAATTTTTGAACCTTAAGCATGAAATTATTGACCATTAAATCATGGGAATTTTATAAAATCAAAATTGCACTTATTCCTAATCTTATAATTTAACATTTTTCTTGTCAACTATTTGAAACGTACCTAAAATCTATTCAGTATAATTTAATTTATTAATTACTTAAAAAATTGAAAATGCAATAAATGATTTTTCTGAAATAATAATTCTTGTTTCATGAAGGTTGTATCCAGTACTACAAAGTACGACGAGCCCTATCCGAGTCCAGTTGAACGATTTCTGAGGGAGCGTTCATTAATTGCATAAGGCTTTTTAGATTTGGGGGGGGGGGGGGAAGGTGTCTGTATAATTTTACGAATCCTTACTTGGAGAGGGGATTCAAAACATTTCTAATGTAAGTTTACTCTTCGTGATAATTCATTTGAAATATGCTAATTGTAACCAGTTGTGGCTGCGGGAAGTTACTTTTCGCATTATACAGATTATATCATTATTTCTTTTATTTCTTTTCTATTATGTAGTTTTTTCTATATTACATCAGTCCAATAAATATAGAGTCCAGGAGTTAAGTAAACCTTGAAATTCTATAAGAATTTTGGAAATCCCTAAAAATTCATTAATATTCCGTGAAACCTTTTCAAATGCTTGAAGTCGCTTAGAATCATTAAGAGCCTATAAAAATCCTTTGGAATCCCTTCAAATCTCTAAAAATCGTTCTTAATTCCTTGAAATCCCTGAAAATGCATAAAAATAATCCGGTATCTGTTAAAATGCTTGAAAATTCTTTTAAATCCAGCGACTTCTTTCGGAATATTTTGATACCTCTTAAAATATCACGGAATCCCTCAAATAATTTGTAATCCAGAAATATCGTTCTAACTTTCTTTAAAATCCCTCAAACTCCATAAAAATAATATGAAATGCTGTAAAATCTTTTTAAAGCTTTTGAAATTTCTCGAAATACCTTGAAATCCTATGTAATATTCGGAAATCCTCTGAAATCCCGTGATATCTTTTGGAAGATTTCGAAATCTCTTGTTATCTCTCAGATTAGCTTGGAATCATTTCTAAACCGCGGAAATCATTTTTAAATCATCAAGCCTGTTGAAAATACGTCAAAATCCTCCGAAATCTCTTGGAATCCTTCAAAATCAATTAAGATCCCATGATTTCTCTTGAAATATTTCAAAAACTCTTCAAATTTCTTGGAATCCCTTGAAGTCCTTTGTAATCTGTGGAAATCGTTCTTAAATCCTCAAAATCCACAAAAATCCATTGATATCCTACGGTATCCCTTGAAATCCTTTAAAATCCCATCCTTTCTTTTGAAATATGTTAAACTCTCTTGAATTCCATTAAAATCCCTTAAAATCCTTTTTAATCCACAGAAATCATTATTATTTTCTTTGAAATCCATTAAAATCTTCATGAAGCCACTCCAGTTTTCGAAATCCCTTAGAACCCTTTATAGTTTTCAGAAAACTTCTGAAATCCCGTGACATCTTTTAAAATATTTCGAAATCTCTTCAAAGCCCTCAAATTCGCTTAAAATCCTGTCTATGCCGCGAAAATCATTCTCAAATTTTCAAACCCCTTAAAAATACGACAATGTCCACTGACATCTCTTGAAATCCTTTAAAATCATTTGAAATCCCATAACTTCTTTTGAGATATTTCGAAAACTCTTAAAATTCTTTGAATCCCTCAAAATCCTTCATAGTCCGTGGAAATCGTTCTTGAATCCTCAAAATTCCTAAAAATCTGTCGTAGTCCTTCGGTATTCCTTGAAATCCTTGAAAATCCCATGCTTTCTCTTAAAATGTGTTAAACCCTCTTGAAATACATTAAAATCCCTTAAAATCCATTGTAATCTACGGAAATCATTCTTACTTTCTTTAAAATCCAATAAAATCTTTATGAAGCCATTTAAATTTCTCAGAATTCCTTAGAATCCTTTATAATAATTAGAAATACTTTAGGACCCCGTGATTTCAGTAAGAATATTTCAGAGTCTTTTAAAATCCCTTGGAATCTCTTACATTTTTTGTAATCCTCGGAAGTCATTCTTAAATCCTCAAATTCTCTAAAACTCCGTTGAAATCCTCCGGTATCTCTTAAAGTCTTTTAAAATTCTTTGATGTCCCGTGATTTATTTTGAAATGTTTTAAAATTGCTTGAAATCTATAGGATTTCCTTAAAATCCCTCATGATCCACGGAAATCGTTCTTAATTTCATTTGAATCCCTCGAAGTTCCTAAAAATATGTTTAAATTCATTAAAATCTTTTTAAAGCTATTAAGATTTCTTGAAATTCCTTAAGATCCTTTATAATGTTCGAAAATAATTTGAAACTCCGTTGAATCCTAAGAAATTATACGAAATCCTCTAAGATCCGTAGAAATACTTCTTAATGTTTTGTAATCTCTTAAAACTCCATGATTTCTTGTGAACTGTATCGAAATCTTCGATAAATTCGAAAATTCATAAAATTCCTTGGAATTCCATGAAATCCTTTTTAATCCGTGGAAATCGTTCTTAAATGCTCAAATTCCCTAAAATCCGCGGTAATCCTTCAGTATCCCTTGAATTCCCTCAAAATCCCATGATTTGTTTTGAAGTGTGTCTAACTCACTTGAAATTCATTGAAATCCCTTAAAATCTTTTGTAGTCCACGGAAATCATTCTCACATTCTTTAAAATCCATTTAGATTTGTATAAAGCCATTAAAATTTCTCAAAATTCCTTAAAATCCTCTATAATATTCGAAAATACTTTAAGATTCCGTGATTTCACTAAGAATATTTCGAAGTCTTTTGAAATCCCTCAGAATCCCTCAAATCCTTTGTAATCCGCGGAAGTCTTTCTTAAATCCTTGAAATCTCTAAAAGGCCGTTGAAATCCTGCGATATCTCTCAAAGTCCTTCGAAATCATTTGAAATTCCGTGATTTCTTCCGAAATATTTCGAAATTGCTTGAAATCCATAAGAATTCCTTAAAATCCCTTATGATCCACGCAAATCGTTTTTAATTTCATTTGAATCCCTCAGAATCCCTAAAAATATGTTATAATCCATTAAAATTTTTACAAAGCTATTAAAATTTCTTGAAATCCTCTAAGATCCTTCATGATGTTCGAAAATACTCTAGAATTGCGTTAAATTCTTAAAAATTTCACGAAATCCTTTAAAATCAGTAGAAATCATCGAGTATTTCTTGAAATTCTCCAAAATCCTTTTAAATCCCGCGATGTTTCAGAACATTTCGATACCTCTTAAAATATCTTGGAATCCCTCAAATCATTTGTAATCCAGGAAAATCGTTCCAACATTCTTTAAAATCCCTCAAAATCCCCCAAAATATTTTTAAATCCAGTTAAATCTTCTGAAAGCTATTAAAATTTAACGAAATACCTTGAAATCCTTTATGATGTTCGGAAATCATCTACTACAATTCCGTGTTATCTTTTGGAATATTTTGAAATCTCTTGTAATCCCTCAGATTCGCTTAAAATTCTTACTAAGCTGCAGAAATTATTCTTACATCCTCAGACCTTTCGAAAACACGTCAAAATCCTCCGACATCTCTTGCAATCCTTTGAAGTTATTCGAAATCTCATGTTTTCTTTTGAAATATTTTGAAAACTCTTAAAATTCCTTGGAATCCCTTAAAATCCTTCGTAATCCGTGGAAATCGTTCTTAAGTCCTCAAAGTCCCTAAAAATCCGTCGTTATCCTTCGGTATCACTTAAAATCCTTCAAAATCTCATGATTTGCTTTGAAGCGCATCAAACTCTCTTGAAATCCATTAAAATCCCTTAAAATCTTTTGTAATCCATGGAAATCATGCTGAAATTATTTCCTTAGAATCCTTCATAATATTCGGAAATACTTTAGAACCCGTGATTTCACTAAGAATATTTTGAAGTCTCTTAAAGTCCCTTATATCCCTTATGATCCACGAAAATAGTTCTTAATTTCATTTAAATCCCTCGAAGTTCCTAAAAATATGTTTAAATTCATCAAAATCTTTTCAAATCTATTAAGATTTCTTGAAATTCCTTAAGATCCTTTATAATGATCGAAATAACTTTGAAATTCCGTTGAATCTTTAGAAATTTTACGAAATCCTCTAAAATCCGTAGAAATACTTCGTAATGTTTTGAAATCTCTTAAAATTCCGTGATTTTTTGTGAAATATTTCGAAATCTCTTCAGTTCCCTTGAAATCCCTTAGAATTCTTTCTAATCCGCAGAAATCGTTACGAAATCCTTAAAATCCCTAAAAATCTGTCGAAATCCTTCGGCATTTCTTAAAATCCAGCGAAATCTCTTAAAATCTGATCAAACTCCTCGAAGTCCCTCAAAATCTTATAAAATCCCTTGAAAAATTAAGATTCTCGCTGAAACTGTACTAGGCAATTTCTTCAAAGTCTTAAAATCTTTTAAAATTACTTCGAATCTGTGAAACTTCACCTAACCCTCTGGAATCGTTCGGTATGACCGAAGACTTTTGCAAGCCCCTAGAATTGTTTGAAATCCTTTCAAATTACTGGAAATCTTTTAAATCTTTGGAAATCCCTTAATTTTTTTGAAATCTCGTGTAGAGTGAACATTTCTGAAATATTGAGTAAAAACATCAAATCTTACATATAGTAAAAGTCCTTTTTAATGAATTCATACAGTAGGGGAAGGGGGTCTACAATTTCAAAAATCATCCTTATGTAATCAATGGACGTTCCCTAATTGAAATTGTATATAACTAACAAATTTTAAAATTGTGCCAATTCAATTTAGGCGCATTTCAAATTTAACCATCTCATATTAATTTAGTCTACGAAAAACAAGAGCTGAAAATTTCAATTTAACCCATTTCATAGTTTTGTTTATTTGTTTGTTCATCAAGCGATAACCCAACAGTTATGTGAAAAAATTTAATCAATTCTATTTCGAAACCTGCAAATTCTTTCAGAATAAAACGTAAAATTGATAGCGTAAAAAAATAAAAAATGGTCGTATATAATTTCCAGTTTGCAAGTGATTCCAGAGTGGTTGAAATAACGTATGTACCACTCGTAAATTTAAAAAGAAATTCGTAATCCCTGGTTGAACAATGTATTAAAGACTAATTTGAAAACAATTGAATAAAAACGGATGTTTCCATTCTAGAGACCGACTTTTTTCGATGATTAAAGCCTTGAAAAAGCAAACGTATAATTTTTCGCGACCCTCTAAAACGTGGAGTGGTACTCGCCGTGTTTTCGGGCAATTAAACATTTCCATTTTCAATTTCTCGTCGACGCCAAGCACCGGGGATGCGGTTGGTGGCTGGCCTGCGGTCAGCTATCGTTGATTCGTTTATTTCTCTTCACTCTACCCTCCTTTGTTGCTCTAATTTTTTTCGCGGTTTTCTGTTTCGACTTTCGGCTACCCGCTCAGCACACCATTCGTAAAACCTCTGCACATACAATTCTCCACCCCTTAATCCACCCACGAGAACAAATGAATGTGGAGCAATTTATTCAGCACCTTTTACCGTAAATTTGACTTGCGCTTCCCGCTCGATACAATCTAGATTGTTATCCGTGTGCACGATATGAGTCATAGTCGTATTTAGGGACAAAAACGTTGCATTTTTCAAATTCAAATTTGAACTTATGAGTTTGATAATATTTAAACTAATAATCTACAAGTGTACGCAGATAATACATTCCGTTCGCAGCTAATACGAGGACTGCTTGATGAGTGAGGTGAATTTCACGCTAGATGACGCCAAAATGAACTTTGTAATATATGGCCAAGAAATAGAACTCTTTAGACTAACCTCTACTAAGCTTCAGCCAAAACCGACTCTCAAATTGTGTTTGACATACGTTTGAAGTGAGCGTGTCAGTAGTTTTCGAAAAAATGGAGAAAGAAGAGT
>JAUMHM010000016.1:23142503-23210202 GCA_032362435.1 Melikaiella ostensackeni | reverse complement strand
ACTTTGTAATATATGGCCAAGAAATAGAACTCTTTAGACTAACCTCTACTAAGCTTCAGCCAAAACCGGCTCTCAAATTGTGTTTGACATACGTTTGAAGTGAGCGTGTCAGTGGTTTTCAAAAAAATGGAGAAAGAATAGTTCCGTGCAGTGATAAAAAAAATCGGACGGCCGCGCAGATTAAAGCCAAGTGAAACGAAGTTCACAGGGAGTCTGCTCCTTCGTTGAAAATCGTTCATTTTTCGATAAACGAATTTGAACATAGCCGAACCACAACTAAAGATGAAGCCCGCTCCGGATGCCCAATTGATGACACCATATCGGATATGGTGGAAAAAATTCATCATATGGTTATCCCAGATTGCTACGTCAAGGTGCGTGAGATTTCTAGGGCTGTAGGCAACTCCACTGAACGAGTCTATAACATCTTGCTGACTGTTGATCAAAAGCGTTTTGCCGAAAAGTTGTTTCAGCGCAGCGCTTGTCCAAGTTTAATCGAAATCCGCAGAACTTTTTGCGTCGATTCGTGACTCTGGACGAAACCTGGATTCACCACTATACACTCGGGACAAAGCAGCAGTCAAAGCAGTGGTGTCTGGTGTGGTGCCTGTCTGAAGAAAGTGCGTCAAAGGAGGAGAAGACTCTTTTTCCAACTCGGGAGGTGATGCCCAGACTTGGCTCCGTGCGACTTTTTTCTGTTCCCAAACTTGAAGACCTAGCTAGATGGGAAGACAGTCTCGTCCAAAAATGAAGTAATCGATGCCGTGAATGCGTCTTTTGCATACCTCGAGAAATCTTACGTTTCTGAAGGGCTGAGAAAAATTCAAATCTCGCTGGACTAAGTGTGTAGCCTTCGGAGAAGACTATGTTGGAAAATGAAAATTTTTCAACAAAAAGAAAGAGTTTTACTTTCTTTTTTACCAAACTGATCAACCGAAACTCGTCCATTCCTTTCGCAGCATGAACTTGATTTGCAGAGATGCTTCTATTTTCTTATTCTTATTTTTTCAAATTGGTTTGTTTTATTATTTGAAGTATATATGTTACAGGCAGAGTATAAAATCCAGGCATTATATATAATCCCTGGACATTATATAGAATTCCTGGCTGTTTCAGGCAAAGTATGTGATAGAATACTTATTTCATACATTGCCTAGGAATTCTATATAATACCTAGGTATTATATAAAATGCCCGTCACAAGGCACATCCGAGGCTTTCCGTTTGCATCAAAAATTTTGCCTGATTTTGACTAGAGAACTTAAGTCAGTGCAAATGGTTTGTAAATCAATTATAAATGAAATTAACAGCGTTTTTTCCTAAAATGTTATATTGATTTTTCATGAGAAATTTTTGGGAAGAATCGGACGAAAATGTCTGCAAGGTTCGGAAAGTAATGAGAACGATTCCATAGCTTCGGAAAGAACTTTCTATCAGAAATTTGTACCAGGGTATAAATTGGCGAGCACTTATACAGTGTATCTACTCAAATCCCAGAAAAATATTCTCTGACAACTCCAGGTTTTTTACAGGTATCTCTAGATTTTTCCAGGTATAATTTTTCTTAATACAGAGCCATTCTAGAATTTAGTATAAAATTTTTTGAAGTATGCAATCGACCCTACACCCCCTCAAACATTACATAATACTTGAATAATTGAAATTAAAATCCACCTGTGAATGGTGAAATTGTAATTCCTAACCAAAATTTCGAAGAAAATTTGAAAATGGGTTCCTTCCTATTTCGAAATTTTCGGATGACTATTTTCTGAACGTTTAAAGCGTGAATGCTTTAACATCCGTCCATCCAACTCAATGACTGTGATTACTTGAAATTTAAAAATCGAAATACGTACACAATTTGAAAAATGTGACCATTTAAAGCGAAAAAGTAACTAAAAGTGACATATGTTCATAAAAAAATAAGCCATAATGTCAATCAAAACACTTATCTATTTGAAATTTTCAATTTGAATGCCCATTCTTACTTTATCGGATTAGATTTTACAGTACAGATAAAATTTGATTAAAGAACTAGACTTTAAATCCCTAAGATTTTAAGTCGAAGTTATTGCATTTTCAACAAAATAGTTGAATTTTCAAGAAAAAAATTCATTTTTAACCAAGTAGTTGCATTAGCAACCAAATAGTTGAATTTTCAACCTACAAAAATGCATTTTCAAACAAGTGGTCGAAGTTTTGAACAAAAAAGATTAAAATTCAACTAAAAACAAATGAATTTTCAAGCCAAAAAGACGAATTTTTTAGAAGACAGTTGAATTTTCAACTCAAAAAGTTAAATTTTCAATAAAAAGTTCATTTTTGACCAAGAAAGATGAATTTTTAGCCCAATAGGACGAGCTTCTCCCAAAACAGTTAAGTTTTTAACAAAATAGTTGAATTCTCAACCAAAACAGAATAAATTTCAACCAAACAGTTGAATTTTTAACCAGAAAGATGAATTTCTAACTTGAAACGATCAATTTCCAACCGAAAATGAAACAGTTACATTTTCAGATAAAAAAATTATTTCTCAACAAAAAAAACTTCAACAAAATAATTAAATTTTCGGCTAGAGAGATGAAACTTCAACCAAAATGATAAATCTTCAACAAAAAAAAAAGAATTTTCTACAAAAGAGTTCAACATTCAACTAAATAAATGAACTTTCAGCCGAGAAGATGATATTTTAACTAGAAAATTTAATTTTTCACAAAAAAAGACGAAATAGTAACCAAATACATGAATTCTTAACAAAATAATTTAACTTTCAACCAAACCACTATCGAATAATTAAATAAATGAATAATGCTAAAAACACAATCAATTGTTTCTTAAATCTGTTCCTAAAATCCATGAATAGGAATAAGATTTTAAAAATATTTCATTTTATTTTCATGCTTAAAAATCAATACATATTTAACATATTAATATTTTGAAAGGAAAATATTTTCCTGGATTACTGAAAATGATGAAGAAAGGTTTCATTCAAATAAATATAAATTCAGTGCTGTAAATTTACTTTCTTAAAAAAATTGCTATTTATTTTCATATTACAACTTGAAACAAAGTTTAAGCACGCTTGAAACAATTCCCTGACTTCAAGCAAAATTCCCTGACTTTTTCCTGACTTTTCCTGACCAATAAAATTGCCTGACAATTCCAGGTTTTTCAGGTGAGTACACACCCTGTTTTAGTATTCATCAAAAATTTATTCGCTGTTTATTACATCACAGCATACAGAAATAGCACTTGAACTGAAACTAAACTTTGTTTATCACTTAAAAGCATACCATTTTCAAATTTAAAGCGTTTTAAATTGAAGAGTTTTGAATTTTCAGTGTCGAAAAATTGTACAAGAATTGATAACCTTTAAAATTTAAAATTCAGAGCTTTCAAAACGTAGAAATGAAAAATTTTCATTTTTTAATATTCGAAAGCATGAAATTAAGGGTTAAGGTTCCACTTGGAATTAGAAAACTTCTTAGCAGCGGTGTCAATAATTTTTTCGATCTACCATAAAATTTTAAGAATTTGAAAAATTAACAAGATGGCGGCGATTTTTCTGAAACTCAAAAATTCTGATTTTTCTCTAAAAATTCGTGAGGTAAAAAAAAGTTGATACAGCGTAGTTTTTCTTCTTTGAAATAGTGACAACCTGTAAATGAGGAATAATTAAAATTGTACATTTTCAAAGACTTGGAAGCTGTAAAAATGGAAAAATTTTTATTCTTAGGCTGAATAATTTAAATAATTTTAGTACTAAGTATTTAAAACTGAAAATTATTAAATCTTACAACTATTATATAACTTTTCGTTATTTCGAAAAATTTTCTCCTCGTTTTGAAGAAAAAACAACAACTTAACAAATCACCGTTCCTTTGATCATTTTAAAAAATTTGGAAATCTTCTGGCGGGTCTCGAAAAAGTGCGAAATCTCTCATTTGAATAAAAAAATAGCTGATTATCTTAATCAATCTCAAAAAGACAGCATTTGAAACAAAAATCGACACCCCTTCCAAAAGTTCCCTATTACCAAAAGAAACATGCACACTAAATTTTATGCGTTATTAGAGCAAATCTTTCAATACCTTTAGGGTACCACTTGGATTAATTTAAGGCAATGAAAATGTGGCAGATGCGAAACGAAACTTTGTACACACAAAACGGGTTAAACATTTTCTGAATACATATCTCTAAAATATGCAATATTCTTCTTAATGTATTTATCTTTCATGTTTCAATGAGTGTATTTTATCAAACCTAAGTTATTTTTCTCAATATTTAATTATTATTTAGCGATGTTTAATTTTCAGTTTATGGTTTGGGATATCATCAAAATACGAAATTTTTTTTATGCATATTTACTATAAAAAACGTTCGGACTGTTTCTCTCAGATGGATATAAGAGAGAGGAAAAAGATTTGGAACAAGTGGAAGCTCTGATTGTGAGTGCATGTCTATTCACATTTCAACCTGGATCGTGTGGAAATATGAGAACAAATTTAACTGGACAGTCTTGAGCAGTGCGATGCAGATATTACAACGTTTTACTATCGCTTTGGGAATAAAACATAATGTTATGAATCTTCAGGGACGTGGCTTGTTCTTGCTTGTATATAAAATTTAAAATATAGCAGGATAAAGAAAATATGCAAAATAGTGGCAAAATCATTCAGTAGAGAGATGAACTTCTTTTTTGAAAAGGAAAATGAGCGGGCGGGAAAAGAAAAACAAAGCTAAATTATAAAAAAAGAATGATATTGAAATTTAAATTATATTGAGTAGAATTAACAGCATATTAAGAATTTCGCGAAACTAACTGAAATAGATGGAGCTTTAACATTTTTGATTTTTGAGTAATAATTCGGCGGTATCTTAATTTCTTTCCAACGAGCTGTGACTTATAACCATGCATAGCTTAGAAAAAATCATTCCAAGTCACATGCGGCATGTCTCCCTTGCGTCATGTCTCCCGCGTCGCATTCTCCTTACGCCATGTTTATTGTAAATAAATGTTCGATACCATTAGCACAATCAAAAAATCTGCAGTGATTTTTCTTCTCAGGAAATGTTGATTCTCTTGCTCAGATCTTTAAGGGATGTTAGAAAAACTTTTAAAATAAATGTAACGACCTTCCCTGCCAGGACATGTCTCTCAAGTTTATTGTGAATTTATTTTCGACACCAATAATATAATTAAACAAATTTCCGTGATTTGTTTATGACTTTTTCTGCTAGGATATGTTTCTCTTGTTCATCTTAAAATTATATCCAACGTTAATAGCATAATGAAAAACTCTCCCTTGAATTTGGTTGTTTGGAAATGTCGACTTTCTTGCTTGGACCTTTAATGAGTCTCAAAACAACACTTGAAATAAATTCAAAGACTTTTACTGTCAGAACATGTTCCTTAAATTTATTGTGAATTGACTTCCAACCACATTTGTATAATCAAAAAATTTCCCGTGACTGTGCTTTTCAGGAAATGTCTCTTTTCTTGCTTAAGTACTCAAGGGATGTTGAGCAACTCTCAAAATAAATATATATGTTCCTCACATTTATTGCAACTTGACCTTCAACCACATTCGTATAATTAGAAATCCTCCCGTGATTTTACTTTTTTGGAAATATCGCTTTTCTTGCTTGAGTTCTCAAGGGATGTTGAGCAAGTCTCAAAATAAATCAACGACTGTTTTGCTGGATACCATATGTTTTTCAAACTTACTGCAAATAGTCTTCCAACCACATTCGTATAATCGAAAAATCTCCCGTGATTCTACTTTTCAGGAACTGTCGCTTTTCTCGCTTAAGTTCTCAAGGGATGTTGAGCAACTCCGAAGATAAATCAACGACTTTTTTGCTGGATATGTTTCTCACACTTATTGCAAATTGACTTCCAACCACATTCATATAATCAAAGAATCTCCCGTGATTTTAATTTTTAGGAAATGTCGCTTTTCTTGCTTATGTTCTCAAGGGATGTTGAGCAACTCTCAAAATAAATCAACAACTGTTTTGCTGGATATGTTTCTCAAACTTATTGTAAATAGACTTCCAAGCATATTCGTATAATAAAAAAATCTCCTGTGATTCTACTTTTCAGGAACGGTCGCTTTTCTTGCTTAAGTTCTCAAGGGATGTTGAGCAACTCTTAGGATAAATCAACGACTTTTTTGCTTGATATGTTTCTCACATTTATTGCAAATTGACTTTCAACCACATTCGTATAATCAAAGAATCTCCCGTGATTATACTTTTCAGGAACTGTCGCTTTTCTTGCTTAAGTCCTCAAGAGATGTAAAGGAATCCTTAAAATAAATCAACGACTGTTTTGCTGGATATGTTTCTCACATTTATCATAGAGTGATTTTCGACCCCAGCCGTATATTCAAAAATCTTCCGTGGTTTTGATTGTCAGGAAATGTTTATTTCCTCGCTTGAATGTTGAGGGGATGTTCACATAACCCCGAACCATCCTATATACAGATAATCGTGAATCTGTCAAGTTCGTCGGTACGAAACTTTTGTTTTGGTGGGTCACATCATCAAAATCTGGGACATCTAGCCAAATCAGACCAAAAGTTTTTTGGAAGGATAACATTTCAATAATAGACGAATTGTTTTATTAGAATACATATAAATATTGGAAGTTTGGTAATTTTATGAACAAAAATTGTCCATTTTTCAAATAGTTTTATTTTAAATTATTGATCTGCATGTTCGAAGGAGGTTCTTTAGTAACGAGAGTAACGACCTACACGAGACGTGTTCCAGGAGGCCCTGATGTACGTCCGCCTATATTTCTCGGGTAGATTGGGCGAAAATTTCAAACTGACGAGATCAATATGCATTTCACGCTGGCACGTCCATTGTACGTGTATGGCTTTAAGCAACAATATGCTCTACTCATAACAAGCGTATTTTATTCGTGGCGAAGAGTCGTTGTACTGGGCAAGCGAATACAGAAATGGGAAAGAGTGAGGTGAATTCAGGGGTAGTTGCACGTAAATAGGAAAGGGGAGTTTTTCCATAACGGGGTGAAGAGAGCTTTCAGACACTAGATTGTTGCTGCTATCACATTACTTGCGGGATTAAAATCCTCAGAAAGAAGTACTGTTCATGCAGAAGTTCTCATTTGCAATTTCTTTATTTTCATTCTTTTCCTGTCCAACCAGTTTATTCATTTTGGGTTCAGATTCTTTACGCGTCAATACAAGGAAAATTTTTCATAAACGACAAAAAGTCATTTAATTCAACTGAATAAAATACACCAATTACAGCTAAACAAATTTGAAGGATTACCTTTTGGATTTGTTGCTTTTTTAATTTCTCTCTGGATATGAAGCGGAGGGTATATTATTTGATACTTTTAGTATGTTAACAATAGTGTGTTTATTTTTCCACTGGTTGAGTGGGAAATGAAAACGGCTTCATGTAACTCTTTCCTCTCCGGTTTGGAAATCATCGTTATAAAATGGGCAGGTTGTAAACTGATCCATTCCGTTATATTCGTTCAGGGAATAATTGGTTTTCGAAATCAAATAGTGTACTGAAAATCGATTCCATATTCAAAAATGGATCGAATATCTGCTCAAATTAGCAAAACCCTTTTGCAGTTTTATGTATCTCACTCCGTTTCCAATTTCTGACTAAAGTACGAGTAAATTAAAAAAAAAATAGAGAATGCTAAAATTAATATTGCGCATTGATTGATTCGATTATGTTACGAGAAAATTAATTTTCGAATATTGAATAGTGCTTCCCTCAAAAGGGAAATAAATTTGTATTATAATTATATTTTACTAACACACATAGTACATCACATCGTGTTTAAAAATTATTTCTTAAATATTTACCTTACTAGAGCGTATTTTGTCAGATTTATATTTTGCTATAGAGATGGACTTCCGGTTTGGCGTGAATTTGAGAAAGACAGTTTGAGTTTATGAAAGCGAGAGAGTTTAATAAATACATATAGAATCTTGCTATAGAGATGAAATACATATGATAATATTAATTTCAGTTTGGAAGAATTAATTAATGTACGAATTTCACAAACTGTATTTCAATTGATTTAAAAATGTCTAAGTTTGAAAGAAATGATGAATCTATGATCAAAATCTTCCTCCTTATTTCTCTATGGTGCTCCCTCAAAGTTCTATTTATATTTGTGTCGTCGTTTGGCAGTAGTGGCGGCGATGGTAGCGAAGTCTTGCCGAATTGAAATGCAAATCGTAGAATCCGGGATGCAAATCCCGTTGCATGGGGTAACGCCAACCAGGCAGCCAAGCTGAACAAGCAACGAGCAACCGAATGAAGCTTCGTCCAGTTCGTGGTATGCCAAACCACTTCACGATCTGTCCAAACTGGAACTGGGACGGAACCAAAAGGAACGGAATACTAAAGCGAGGAGAAAAGAAGGGAAGCAACTCTACAAAAAATGGATTGCAATTCGACTTCGCGCTCACCATTCCTGGAATGAAAGTAATGGAGTTCGTGCATAACGAGCTACCTCGCTTCTGTGAATTGGCATAAAATCTAGCACATTTTTTGACCTTTCGTTATTCCCTTTTCCGAAATAGAAGCACGTTTTCGAAAATTTATACCGAAAAATACATGTATTACAAATAATAACCGGAATTTCAAAATGGAAATTTTTCAAATGTAGGATAAAGGCACCAATCATCAAATATTCTCCTATGGTCAATTTTTAAGACTTATCTCGTCCTATTTTTACTTTTTCTGAAATTCACGCTTAATTTTTATATTTCAGAGGCTATTTGTAGCTCAATGGATAGACGAAGAAAAATGTTGTTGATCAAACCAAATTGTTTTCTCAGTATAACGAAAAATATATGGAAGGCTTAGGTTGAACTTTATCAACTTTTGTTTCGACAAATGATTCAACTCGATAATTGGTTCATTTGTGCTACTTGGTGATGAAATTGTCTTTTAGTTGAAGGTACTGGATAAAAAAATGGTATCAAAATAGTTGTATGCATATTTATGAAAAAACATTCAAAAGCGTTTTGAGTCTGATACTATTCAAAGGATAGATTTTGTCGGTTGATATAGAAACTATCTATTCAGAATATTCCATTTTTGAAGAAGAAAAAGGTCGTAATCCGAACAAATAATACATTTCTAAAGAATTGCTAACTTCGTCAAATTTTTCAAAAATATATTTAAGTAAAATAGATATCTCTTAGTAAATTGAGTTAATCATTAAAACCTCAATTAAAAGAAATCTTAACTATTCATAGACAACCCTGCAGATTGAAGCCAATATTTGCTTAATGTTTCTCTTTTAAAATTCCTGAAAGATCGAAATAAAACCTATTTTCTTATGAAAATTTTTTGTGTACTGAAAAATAAAACCAAAAAATTTCACATTTCAAAAACAGACTTTGAGACTACTTGTTTTTTCAGCTCATCAGAGACAGATGTACAATAAATGTACACAACAGGAAGAAAAAAGAAAAAGTCAACAGAAACCATCATCTCACTCTTTCCTTTCTCCGTCTTTTTCATACTACTGGGGACCCAACATATTTCGAAGCCAATTTAGACTTCCTCATCAGGGGTAATTTATAGGAAATCAGCAGGTAAAGAAATGAAAAATTGTTCGATTAGAGAATCATTATTACCTAAAAAAAGGGATAATTGATAGCAAATTGTTGTTTTGGTACATATTCTATTCATTGATTGAAATTGATTTTAACATAGGCGAACATTCCGAATAAAAAAAAAGTCAAAATTATTTCGTTATTCAATTGGAAATTGATTTACACATATTTTCAAAATTATAAACACAAAACTGAAGTTACTGAATCCAATCCATTACATTATTCAAAACTAAAATCATGCACATGTGTGAGTCTTTGTTTTGTAAGGACCGAATAATGTCTTGCAACTTCAATGAAAATTATTTTTATGTTCATCTTTTCTTGTTGTGACATGACCATTTTGTAAAATTTGATGAAGATAAATATGAGGAACTTATCTTCGAAAATCCAGAAAATTTTGATTCAATCATAAAAACACAAACACTTTTAAACACCACTCCAAGTATGATCGAATATTTTCAAGAAAATTCTGTCAGATGCAGAAACACAAAATTTTTATTTTTCAAATATTCTTAATATGAAATTTAGTAACTAATAAAAATCTTTGCAATTATTATTTATTTTTTTATTTTTTTTAAATTAGGAGAATGAAAATCTAAACTTGAGTTGTTCACTCTCTGAAACGCACGCTATACTAACTATACAGAGACAAAGCAGATAATGACATATTTTTCAAAACTCATTTAAGAGTGATAAAAAACGAGATTTATGAGTTCGACCCTTCGTTTGGGCAAGAGAGTGTCAATCGTCTCAGCCGAAACACTTGTAAACACACTGCTCGGAAATTATCAAAAGACTCAATGGAATTTATTCACAAAGTTTTTATCCTTTCAAAATCAATATTTAGAAAATAGTCCAATATGTAACATCAAGAATTTTGAAAAAGAAAATTTAAGTATTATAACTCTAATTCTATGTACATACCTACTTATGGCAATATTAATAAGTACCAAGATGACATTTTGATTATGTTAACAGAATATTTGGTAAACTGAAATATGGAGTATATTGATTAAGTTTTCATGGAATTTATTCAGATCGTCTTAGCCCTTTAAAATTAAGATTTATGAAAAACCTAGTTCTAAAAAAAAATTATTTAGATTTTATAAGCGCCAAAATGACATTATGATTATATTTCCAGAATGTTTGATAAAGTCAAGAATAGAGTAGATGTAAGATAATCTGAAGTAGATGCAAAAACAGATAAGCATCTGAAAAATTATAAAATTATAATATTTAGAATATAAATGTTAGACAAAATACAGTACACAATGCTACATGATAAGATATGCACATGTTGCTAATATGGCATCTTCCTCAGAAAACCTTTTTTTTAAGCAACGAGGGTATCGTTTCTTTTCCCTGAATGTATGTAAAAACCTATTAGCAACCTTATTTTCAAATAAATATCAGGAGAACATTCCGATTTGTAAGAAAATGAAAATTGTATGTAAAACCTTTTGGCAGCCGTATTTAATGATAAGTACCAGGCTTACATTTTAATGAGTTGTAAAAATTAAACAACCTGAAAAAATATTACAATAGTGATGTATACAGGGACATGGAAAAAGAAGGAAATAGATCATAGTGCCAAGATCAAATTTTGTGGGTTGATTTAGAACCAATCTATTCAGAATATTCCATTTTTCATAAGGAAAAAGGTAATAATCCAAACCAATAATACGTTTCTGAAGAATTGCTAACTTCATCAAATTTTTTAAAAATATATTTAAGTAAAATAGATATCTTTCAGTAAATTGACTTAATCATTGAAACTTCAATCAAAAGAAATCTTAATTATTCATAGATAGCCTTGAAGATTGGAACCAATCTGTGATAAATGATTCTCTTTTAAAATTTCTTAAAGATCGAATTAAAATCTATACTTTTATGAAAATTTTCGTGTTTTTATGATTGGATTAAAATTCCCTGGATTTTCGAAGATAAGTACCTCATATTTGTCTTTACCCAATTTTACAAAATAGTGAAGTCACTGAGAACAAGAAAAGGTGAACATAAGAATAATTTTCATTGAAGTTGCAAGGCATTATTTGATCCTTACAAAACAAAGACTTACTACATGTGCATGATTTTAATTTTGGATAATGTAATGAATTGAAATCAGTAACTTTAGTTTCGTGTTCATAATTTTGAAGATATTTGTAAGTCAATTTCCAATTGAATAACGAAATAATTTTGACTTTGGTTTTTATTCAGAATGTTCGCCTGTGTTAGAATCGATTTCAATCAATGAATGAAATATGTACCAAGACAACAATTTGCTATCAATTATCCGCTCCTTTTTTCAGGTAATGATGATTCTCTAATCGAACAATTTGTCATTTCTGCACCTGTTGTTTTCTTATGAACAACCCATGACGAGGGAGTCTAAATTAGCTCCGAAACATGTCGGGCCCTCAGTAGTATATAGAAGACGGAGAAAAGAAAGAATGTGAGGATGGTTTTGGTTGAATGATTCTTTTTTCTTCCTCTTTTTTCCTCCTGTTATGTACATTTATTGTACATCTGTTTCTAATGAGCCGAAAAAACAGGTGGTCTCAAAGTCTATTTTTGAATTGTGAACTTTTTGGGTATTCCTAATCAGTACACCAAAAATTTTCGTAAGAGAATAGATTTTATTTAGCTCGTTGGGAAAGGATAAATTTGTTAATACCAGGTCAGATGAGAGCGTTGATATTATCCTAAAATGTTGAAATAACAAGTAGTTTGGAGTTGTGAGCTTAATAACTGGCCTCAATATTATTCCCACATGCACGAGTGCATAAGATTTTAATTATTTTCGATGCAGTTAATTACATTTTGTCGCCCGCCCTCCTCACACCTGAATACACATAATGCATTGTGCATAGACATCTTCATGGTTCGCTAAATCCTCGCAAAAGTTGAAAACTGTGAAACGAAGCTCTTGGCGCATTAAAACTCAAATTGACATTGTATGACAATACGAGAGAAAACATCTGGTTTAGGTCAATTTCTATGTGCCTTTACTTTTTATTTATCTTTCCCATTCTATCGCCTTTCTAACACGCGTACGAATATTCCGAAAACGATAATTTATAATTAGATTATGTAGACTTGTCTCACTCTTCTTCTCTCGCAATATTGAAGTATCTTCTTTCATTGGAGCCCCTCGCATCTCAACCAAGAACATAACTTGGATCTGAAAAGGGAGCACATTGTTCCCCTTATGATGGTATGAAAAATCAACTAAAGAAGGAAGAAAAACAATGAGGGTTCAACCCCTGAGAAGTAATTGCTATTAGTCTGGATGAAATTACATTTTAATATAATATAATTGCTAAAATATGGGAGCATATTAACGAGGAAATGCATTATCGAAACATGAAAGTTCTGACGGAGTATAACGATCTGAGTATCTGCATTTACGATGCAATTAAACCATCGAATTGCTAACATCATTCAGTTAGCTAGAAATCAAACGTCCAGTCTCGAGTAAATGAAATTCCAGAAGCGGTGCATTTCCAAACATGTTATTGATGAACACATAAGCGACAAGTTTAGTTATAACGTCAAAGCTAAATCATTGAACTGGAATTACGTTGATTTCAGAAGGTAATTGAATAATATAGTATGCTTTTCGTTTAATATTATTGAGAAATTCATCTCTAATTATATCAAATCCTATATCTCAAGTTTTATTCGAATCATTATTTGTTTATGAATTCATGAGTTATTTATAAATCACTCTGCATAAAAAAGCCTTTAAAATAAAATATTTAAAGCGTGAGTGATTTTATCGCAGCAATTAAAGCTTGAACGTTATGTAGAATTTTGAATGAAAAATTTAATTTCATGCTCCCTTTAGAGAAGGTTTCAAGTTCCATGTAAGTTTATCACCAGAGAATGGAATTTTAGATGCTGCATGCGAAAGTTTTACGAAGGTTGCCTTTCTCCTACAGTTCATTTAAGAATTCCCCCTTTTTGCAATACAGATATAATTTAATATTCAAGAATATGACCCTGGCCTTAACCGAGCTGAACTCTCAATATGTACATTTACCCCTTTCAGAAATTAATTTCTTCAGATCAGAATAATTGAATCTACAAACAATATTTTGAGGAATCAACTGATATAAATTCCACTTTTGATGGTGTACATAACTAACGAAAACATTGTTTCAATTTTATAGAATAATAATGCAAGTGCTAGACTCTTATGGAGACAGTTTTCATTTGAAGCATTCAGTCTTTCTCTTTCTCTTTCTCTCTCTCTCTCTCTCTCTTCTAATCGCGATTTCAACAACACGTTTGAAAACTACAAATGTTTTTTTTTTTCAAGAAAAAAAGGAAATAAGAGAAATTGCGCTTCTGCAACGGAGAAAAGTTTTTCTCTGGCAAGGAAGCGAATAGAGTGATGGTTCAGTAGAAACAGCCTGTTTGAGTCAGACTGGCGCTTCGGTTAGAAGTATACCTAAAGTGAGAATGGCTCAGTGCCAGACAAGAATTCTGTTACTACTGAAGTTTCATTCCATTTTCAGCTTCCTTTCGACCTCAAAGAGAACAGTTGTTTATAAAAAAATAATTGAAATAAAAAACTATGTATACTCGATTAGGAATGCGAAAAATGTGCACATCGAGCCAAGTAATTAGCTACATACATAATATTTAGAAAATTCTTTTTAGTTTCAGCGGACAATGAGAAAAATTCCCTTATCAAATTCCGAGACATAGCGCATTCCTCATAGACTTTAAACAAAATTCACAACTAAACTTTCTTTTTGTCTGTTAAATATTATTCTAAATGTGCCTTTGAATTTAAAAACAAAACGTAAAATCTCTTTGCGAAAATTTCAAAAAAATGTTGAAGCCACATTTTTTATACAATTTACGAATTTTTAATTTTCATGTATAAGTATTTTGGGTTTTATTGCTTCGATAAATTTTCAAGATCAGTGGTATTAAAAAGTTGATTTGCTTGAATCCAAATCGGGAAATTATAACACTTTGGGTCGAGACACACAGGGGATAAAAATACTTTTCATTAAGGCTTTTACAACTGAAAATTCTTAATGGATTCGCCTGGAATAGCACAACAAAGCTGTAGATTAATCACACGCTCTCGCGGGATGGTCTGTAATCGAAATCAAGTTCCTAAAAACTCAAGTTGAAGTCTGGTAATGGAAAGAGCCCGAGGGTTCGCTGGCGGCCGTCATAAAATTTTACAAATAAGCGTCCCGGAGCGGTAGCTGGCAGGAGAAAATACGAATAAAAACAGAGAAAAGACAGGCATAAAAATGAAAGTAAAAATGAGAGGAACGAAACATCCTGCTCTACGTAATGCTGAGCTTGGACCGCGAATACAAACAAACACCGGGTCATACAGACCAAGTAACAAATGTTGGACATTTACATTTAGTAGCGAGCCCCCCCTCCCGCCGCCATCACTCCCTGTATCCCTTTTCCCTCATCTCTTCCCTCTCCAGTCTTCTTTCTTCCTGTCCCTCTTTTTCAACTTCCCTCTTTCTCAAACAATACGTACACAAGCACCCTACATTCCTCTCAAATGTACGTTTCCCTCTTGTTCGAACCTGCTTCGCAGCAAAGCAAACGTGTGTTGTTGCATTATGTACAGAGACACTGCACGATCCGTAGTTAGCATGGCTTCCCACCATTTGCAAATTTTCCGCTTTTAAATGTTAATTTCCACTTCATCGATGCCTTCTTGTATCACGCTCGCAAGCCCCAGTAGTCATGGGCGTAATTGTTTTAGCAGGAAGACTCGGCAAAATCTCCCGTTAAAAAGGAATATAAGGCATTATTTCTGAACTGCCCCAACTTTGAAAGTCATATCCGATTGCCTTAAAATTTTTGAAGTTTGTTTGACTATACGATAGAAGTTTACCCACCAATTTATAGACTTATACTGCCACTCCTCCCCGAACTACAGAGGCTGAAATTTTCACCCCCGAGCAAAACGGGTATTTTCAAGTGATCATAACTTCTTTTCTAAAAATGCGAGTTTAATTTTCTCTGAATGATTTCTGAAAGGTTTTTCATGTCCTTTCATTCCATGAAATCCTTCGTTTTCAATTTCTTAACTTTTGTAAACAAATTACCAAGTAAAATGTTAATTTCGCACTTCCTACTCTTCTCGTACTTTCGATTTTTTGAAGTATTTTTAAACGAAAGCTTGACTTTTTTCTGATAGAAATGTTGGTCGACATCATGGGACTGACAGAAGTTAGGCGGTTATGCGAATATATCCGAGCGAAAGCCTCCCTTGCGCGCTCGGGCAGGTCGGACAGTCCAGTCGATGCACCAACCGGCGCTGCTTCATTCAAATTTGATTAATTCAAAAATACTTTCCATTGGTATAGAAACTTTCCAAAAATTAGGTTCAGCGGTTCTCAATGCATCGAAATTTTTTTCCTGTAGTTATAAATAAATTAAGGATCAAAAGTGTTTTTTGAAAAAGCTTTTACTAATGACGTACATTTTTTTCGACCCTTTTTACCTCTCGCCCCTCCACAACGTCTTTTTCGAGGTTTTGCTGTATGTTTTCATCATTACCGTAACATGGATCAGACATGTGAAAGGCTAACATCAATCAACAATTATTTAAACTATTTATATAAACAAATTATCACTATACAGAATTCGTCCTTTCTCTGAATAAAACTTGGTCTCGTGTATTGTCGAAAAACAAGATATCGACATACATAGACTTTCGTTAGTTTCTCATATTGTACCAAGAAACAAAAGAAAATACATAGACTGTCATTTGTTTCTTGGCCTCAAGCAAAACGTTGCACTGCGTTACTCTGACTTCAGTGTCCTGAAAGGTGAGAGCAGCAAACGTGTAGTGCTTAGAATTTTCCTGTGATTTCTGGCGTTTTATTTTTGTTTCTTACTAGTATAGATTTATAAATTGTTTATCCTTCTGTTCTGTGATTTTTATTTATTTTGTTCAGGTTATAAGTTCGTTTTTTAATTGTCTTTTCAAATTGCTGCTTTCGAAGCAGAGTGAGGTTCTTAAAGACCTTGCATGGTCATTTTGCGCTGACCATGTCTTCGAAGCAGAGTTTTCACAGCATATGTGTAAATCCTTTTCATAAGAAGAGACGTGGATAATGATCTGATTTGAAGCCTCTAACGGAAAATCAGTAAGCAGCGTTTCCTGGTTTTCCGAAAGGCATTAAAATATGTGATGATTGTAGAAAATAGTGGTAGTGATCTCAATTTCTCAATGGCGATCTATCCGCTTCAAAACAGGATCGGAAGTCTAATGTCCTTAGCGTTGCGATTTCCGGGATTGAAATAGCACTCTCACAATAATACGACTCAAGGGGAGAATATCTTTGGAAGTAGTTCAATTATAAGTATCTTATTCTCATTCAGAGAAAAATCTTTCTACTGCCGTTTCTATTTCAAAGATTTTGCGAGGAGCTTATTTTGACAATAGGCGGCAGCTTGAGGTAATAATATTCTTCCCTCTGGGCAGAGAAAGAGAGAAAAAGAAGGAAAGAGTAGATCTTGCAGTCGAGCCTCGAAAGACTGGAAACTAGTTTTCTCCCTTTCGCTTTTTCTCCAGGTCTCTTTTCAGCCTGGCAAGAAAAGCATTGTGCGGAAGACCTCCGTGCCGAGGTTGGTACGACTGCCATACTTGGGCAGCAGGGTTCTGGCTGTACTCTTTTGATATTTTAACGGAGCAGGCGAGTGGCGTGTCGCAATGAAATCATCTCCAGGGCTTTGATCTTCACCCCGCTTACCCTATCCCTCCATGACGTCTACCCCTGCCACGCAGAACCCTCCGCCCACATCAGCTATGAACAGGAATTTCCCAACGTCTCGCACGCGGCTACATTTTCAACCCTCGACCTACATCAACCTAAAGGAAATTTCTTAATTATGGCAAGTTAAGTGGTGACGTTTCACAGAAGGCATTAACATTCTTTTCTTTAGAGAGAATTCAGCTTTCATCTGCATATCTCCAGAGCCGAACACAATCACATATACCAAGAGCATTTCTTTACAATCAAGTTACAGTCCCCCAAAATAAAAAAACCTGAGAACTCATAACAAAAAATCCAAAGCAGCAACCAGTTGTTGTAAAACCATAAAAATGAATTGCAATTCTTAGAGACATTTTGAAACCTCCTGTATTTATGAATTAATATTCTCATGTTTATAAGAAAAAATCTTGATTTTCTAATTTCAAACCCTGAATTTCTGCAGTCAAATATCATAAAATAAGATAATATGTGGAACATTTCATTTGTGTTGAAGGCACTTAAAAGAAAAATGGGTTTTAACAGCAGATAAAAATGCACCGAGGATAATGAAATTATAATCTTCTGTATAAAATTGGACTTCAGTTGTAAATGCACAGCACTTCCTGCTCGTTATCATTATTACTGCAAGTCGTACACCACTGACTTCGAATACGTTTTACTAATTAAAGCATAGCATCTTGATTATATTTTTGAAGATCAAATCATGAACCCAAGTGGTATAAATTCTGATGCAATTTTCACATCTGCTTCAATTTCCAATGTTGTAAACGACTTGAACGCTATAGACACTAGGGTCATAACTCATGGAAGTTTCACAACCTGCATTTTTTATGGTTCCAGTAATAAATTTCATGAGCCTTATAAAAGTCATGTGCAACATTTAAAAATTCAGCATTATTGAATTAAATATTCTCATCAAGGGTTGGAATGCAAAAAGGAATAGATCCGAAAATTGAAAAAATGTTTTTTTAGATACTTAAAGGTTATTCAGAGTTTAAAATTTGGAAAGATAGTAAAGTAAAGAAATCGACAATGCAGCTAGAATCGTCTTGGTGTAGACTCTTAAGCATACCTCGTATACATATACACAAAGTGTATCGAGCAACAGGGACTAACAACCTTTAATTAATAAAGTTACGTGAGCAGCTCTCAAAGTCTTCCCGCTCCTTCTTCCGTTCTTCACGTTCTACCAAGATAGGAGTCATTTCCCTCCCTTTAGAATTTAGGTATCTCGTCTTTTCTTCGCTTTCTTCCTCCTTTATTCTTGAGGACAAGCTATAAAGCCATCTTTGAGTCTCTATCCTACGAATTCATTAGTCTTACTCATTTTACGGTTTTCATCTCAACTAAACTCCATACAAATATAACCCCTCTCTTCTATCCTTAGCAAGATTTTCTTCTTATAGATTGAAACTGACCGATTATACTTGCAACGACAAATATTTACCAGAATGAAGAGGAAGCGGTAAATACAGAGGATGTGTAACGTTCCTTTCACATACATTTTTTATTTTCACACCCAACCTGATAATTGATATGTCTTGCGAGATCTCGATGTATCTTTCGCATGGTTGGCGAGATGGCGCCAAAGGAAAAGCAAAACCATGTCGAACACCCCGCACTGCCAGACTTTGAAAATTAAGCCACGTTCTCTGTGCCAACCCCGCCAAGGCATGGACCATGTTTCGACCATGGCATATCCTTCGTCGAGTTATGACTCGCTAAAGAAAATTGACTTGAATCCACGCCAGGATAATAAAAGCGCTTCGCTACACGGGATATGGTAAAGACACCAGCGAGAAGAAAGGAAAAGAAGACACACGACGTTAGTGTCTCTGCAACATGAGAGATTGCTAAACAGAAACTATTCTCGAAAAGGTTAGGTTTGCCATTCTTCTTCATGTACTTTGGATTTTTGAATGATGTTCAAGCAATCCTACAGATTTCTTTATTAATTTTTGGGTTCTGAAAAATTCTGTCATACGTTCCTAGTAAAATAAGAAATACTTAAACTAATAAAATTCTAATGTTTCATGATGTTTATCATGTTGGCTGCGGCTAGGATTAAGACATGTGTCCAAAAAAGATGAGTTTACTCAATAACCCACAGCGAGCATGTAAACAATTAATTAGGTAATCTCTAACCTTATTCGGTGTAGTAGCCTGCTGTTGCGGTGAACAGCTGGTACTATGAACAACAGGCTGATTGGTCGTCACAGGTACGATCCCTTGATGGTTGAGATGATTGAGCTGGTTGATCTGCTGTGGTGGTGGCGGCTGCTGCACCGGATTCTGGTTGTTGGGTTGCAGCTGCTGATGGTGCGTCTGGTGAATCGGATGAGACGTCTGGTGGTGCGTCGTGGGAAAAGTCGGCACCGTGAACGGAACAAACAGCATCGGGCTGCCGAGGATGTGCGCACCACCTCCACCCACTGCGCCCGTCTCCTCCCTACACCTTTGTTTCGTTCGTTTTTGATATTTGTTGCTAATAGGCCGCCAACGCCTCGCCGCACAATCTTACTTCGTCGGGCTACTTTCAAATACGTTTTTATCTTTTCACTTTGAGTATTAATTGCATTCGTTTAACTGTTATTGTCGGACGATGTGAACGATGAAGTTGAATCAAGGTGAATCAATTTTCCAAGGAAGAAGAAGAACAAGTAGCAGAAGTAGAGAGAGTGCGCGGTTATCGTGTGGGCTTTTTATTCTTTATTTTCTATTTCATAGTTGTTTTTATTATTTATGATTTGATATCTCTTATTAATGAAACAAGTTTGCTTCTATGAAAGTAACTATTTTAAAATGTGTAATGTGTTTTACCTGCACTCTGGCCCCAGGCCCTGGTGCTGGGGATGGGCGTAGGGGGCGGCTCGGACGGAGGTGGTGGACGCCACCCTCGCTACCCTCAGCGATAGACCGCCCCGTTGGCTGGTGAGCTGGACCGCTGTGGGTGGCTGCTGATGGTGGTTGATGTGGGCACAGCAACAGGCGCGACAGCTGGTCCCCTGAAGCTGCTGGTTCGCAGGGATGCCTTGGATTAGATGAGAACTTGTGGGGCCCCTGGGCCCCGTGGAAGAATGAGAACACGGGTACACTCCAACTAGGCAACCCACGACTGAAGCCCCGGGGCCCGGTGCACTTGGAGCCAAACTTCCCGATGACGAGGCCACCCCAACTTCCCTCCTTCCCCTGCAAGCACTGCACCACTGCACCCAACCTCGCGTACCGTTGATATCTTCTTGTCGAAGACACCGGCTGGTGAAGACACTGCTGTTTTCACTTATGTTCCTGGAAGCTTGGACCACTTGGACCTGGCCCTCTTTTCGCTCTCTATTGCCTGCGGGTGGGATCTTGCCTTCTTCTCTCTAATTCACTGCTAAATTACTCCAAATCCTCGGGATTCAACGTTATTCTCGGATTTCGATTCTAGATTGATTGAGTACCAGAACACGTAGCTACTCAATGTTTCAAGAGTCTCTACCCACGCGAGATTGCTCTTCTAACTTGGACCAACTTGCAGATAATCTTAATTTGGTTTGTTGACTGTAACTAAATTTCAAGGACGAACTTTGGAGTACAGTTACCCGCAAACAGGTAACTCGCGACCTTAAGTGAGTGCCTATCTTCAAGCTACTCTGAGATTCTTAAGTGCAGATGTTGAGGTTGATCTCAATGAAGTCTCCGTAAAAGGGAAGCGAATAGAGTCACTCGAACTTTATTCACCGCGGAATATGATGCCTCTTCACCACGTGTTCGACGCAAGCATCTTCAGTTTTCGTCACTGCAGAAGGGATCCTTTAGGTATATAGACTTTTATTTACGTTCACGGCACGTTCAACAGTTTATTTATGACTTGTAAAACACTTCTCGTTGACGAATTCGTGATTCGTCGTCGTACCTAGAGAGCAGTTGTTGCGGAAGAGTAGCAGCAGCACCGGCACACTTCTCAGACTCTTGTTAAATATTAAACTGAGAGCTCGTGGCTCAACAAGTACACAAGGACTCCTTTCTGTGTAAACGACGTCGGAATCTCCGATTCCACGTCTTCTTCAGAACCCGCCGCTAAGACAATTTTTCACCGCGACACTGTTCGGAGCCGTTAAAGCATTCAAAATATCTCTGATCACGTGGATATTAATTTTCAAATTTGACCTTGTCTCAGGATAGAAAGTTACTTCCTATTGCACTGAATTTATCTGAAGGGACAAAAAATATTTAATTAATTCATGAGACAAACTTGCTAATTGCGCCCTCAATCTCTTTCTCTGTCAAAGATACATCCTCCTGAAAGACAGACCTAGTCTTTGCTCTCGCAAAATAAAGAATTCCCCGACCCCGGATCAGCCACGAGGGGTCTGCATGCCCAACCTCGTCATCATAGAAGGACCGGATAAGTCGCAGGATTCAATTAGTATCTGAGATCATGCAGTGCGATAGTGCAATTTCCTTTAGTGATTCTAATAAAGTGGAGCGATAAACTTCCGTCGCGAAATTTGATGGGATATTGTACGTTGTGCTAGCAAGTCTGAGAAGGGCAAAATCGAAAAAGGTTCAAAAGGAGGGTTGAAGCTAACCCGTAATGTCGGAAGGTCGCTCGGCGACTGACTAGCACTTCCGCTCTGGCTGTTGTGCGATTCAGAGAGGGGATGCCTCGTTGGGTTGTTGTGTGTAGGGGTTGGTTCGTGGCGGCGTTGGTTGTCGGCTCGTCTATGTCGGTGTTGGTCGGCTGGTTGTGCTTGCGCGCGGGAAACGAGACCACGACTGCTTTAAGCACGCCGGTTAGGCCACACAAAATCATAAACAGTTTTCTTCATGGGGTTCCTACGCACCCTACTCTTCTGGAGTGAAAATACTTCTTTAAAACTGATATCCATTTCCTGAGAGTCCGAAAGACGATGAGACTTGCAGCAAGGCTGCAAGAGTTCGGATTTAAGATAAAGATTTGATCTACTGAAGAAGAAGATTTTGCAAACCTGTAGTCAGAGTAAGGGTTGAGGTTTACGGAATGGTTTAAAGAAGTTGCACGATTATAAGAATATGAAGTTCAGTTTTCATCCATACAGAAACTAAATTTTGTGGGCATGTAGTAATGGTAAAAGAAAAAGCTTTAAAAAGAGTTTAAGGAAGGTCTGTGATGTGTATCGATGATCCTCTAATATGAGCTATGAATGTTTCGTATTGGAAAATAAAATAAAATCTACGGAAAGAGAATTCATGTGCATGTGGTCAGAGTGAGGATTTATTCATCAAGAATGGGTTAAAGGACGATGAATAAGATTCATAATATGGATGATAATGTTCTTAATTCAGCTGTCACAAAAATGATTAGACCTGTGGAAAAAAATAATTTCAGAATGAGTGTCAGGGCAGAAGTTTGGTAAATGAGACAATCCTTCAATGTGAATGCCAGAAGTATGGATTTACAAACATTGAGATTTAAAAAAAGAATAAAAAATTACCATGATTGTCCTTAGAAAGAATGTATCTTTGAACAAATAAGTCTTTATCTACCTAAGATATTAGTTAGCCAGATGAAGAGATGCGAAGAAAAAGAACATTGAGAGCGATTAACTGGTGAATAGAATCATCCGGATATTGATGCTGCCACTTTCAAGCACTTGATGATCACGATATTATTTTCCGGCTTTAGTAGAACCGGCAGCGCGACACGAGGTATTCTGCCCGCCGGAACCAGGCAACAGCCACTGAACCTAGTACCCACAACTTAATTTTCAACTTTAAGACTCGTAAGATTTTCTTTTCATTCACTTCACAGACCCTCAGTATGGATAAATTCCAAGCAAGAGGACACAGCACTAATCGTTGATTAATTTGTTTATCGTCGTTTTTCTGAAATCTGAGATGGCAAATCACTTCGCGGTGTTAATTAATGATACGACTAGGTAGATTCGTCAAAATTTCGTTAACACTTGCCCAATTTAGATGGGGTACACTTTCAGCACTGATAACTTTTTAGGTGACGGAAAAAGCGATTTCGCGATTGTGCGGACACTCCCGATTGGATATAACTTCTGTCAGAAATCCGGGTGCACTTTGCACTGATTGGGGACGCGTGCGTGCTACTTATGTACACGTGTGGCACACGTGTTTACGATGTATGTGTGGGTGCGAGTTTATGCCTCGTGAGAAGTTGGTGTTGGTTCACGCAGGACGGATTAATATACGGACGGGCATACGTCGGATGAATACGGTTGGAGGGTTGGTTGGTTGTACTGAGGGGTAACCGGGTTAAAGGGGTGGTGACTAGTATACCTAGTGGCCTAGTGTATCTATGGGCTAAGCGCTGTGTCCTGCACGTAGGTAGGTAGCGTGGAGACAAGAGCCGTGTATCGCAATGTATCGCGGCGGTGGCGGCGGCAGTGGCGGCGACGACGTCGACTGGAGGGGTTGCTTGGAGGGGCAGGTGGGGGTTAGCTCGTTCATTCGAGGTGGTGGTAAGAGAGAGAAGGGAAAAGAGAAACAGGGGAAAGGAGGATAGAAGAGAGAGAAGCAGTGAGGGAGAAAGACAGATTTAGAGCGTGAGAGAAAGGGCAGAGGAGAAAGAGAGAAAGGGAAGACCGAAAAAGGGTAGGTCGGAGGATTGTAAGGCAGGGGCGCATAAAACGCTGGCTGCAGAACCACGAGAGGAAATAACGCTTGTATCGCGACACGTTCATCCACTGAGGTGGAAACCATTTATAAAAATCAGGATAATTGTCGAGACGTTTAGACATCTCTCTGAAACTCCTTTCATTATGATAATACTCTAATGCAGTGCAGGATGTTATTCGTTGTGATTTTTCAATGTTTCTGTACATTAGGAGATGAATTTATATAGAGGAGCGTGTTAGGTGAAGTGCGTTGCGCCCGTAGATGAATTGAAATTTGTTAAAATCGTGTGTCAAAACAGTACTGTCTGGTACGTACTATTATTTATGTGTACTCAAATAGAAGATTTTCTAAGAAGATGAACATTTACATAAGTAGAAGAATTAGGTATATTTATCCTCCGAAACTTCAGTGAAAGCATTCATAATCTTAATCTATTTTACAGGAAAAAACAAACGGTAAAAAGCATTTTAAGTAAAAATGCTGGGGGAATCTCGGCAAGCAAAAAAATTAAAGACCACTAATCTCTCACTTTACCCTTACTGATCGTAATTTTTTTGCATGCAGGGATCACCCCCACAATTTTTATCTGAAAAACTTTTTACGCTGTTTTTTCTGTGTATTAAATATAATGTATGTATCTCGATTACAAAAAATATGTCCCTATCGATGGTTACTTTAGCTACGGTGATTGATTCCTGCGGGTGAACTTGTATTTGAAGTTTCCTTTTAAGCGGTCTGCTCAAATCCGATACTTGAGGCAGAGAGTTGACGTGAAGGTAAAGCTTGAAGGTATTTTAGAGTTATGGAACGCAGGTAATTTCTCTGTCGTGTCCCGTGGGTGTTAATTAAAAATTGCTTGCGGTCCGTAGTCACGGAAACAGAAGGGAAAGAAGAGTATGAGGCCACAGGTTGGCTGGATAATTAAATCGTCGACAGACTTTCATCGACTTAGCACATGCTTTTTCGTAGCTTTTCTCTATCGCGTTTCTATGTAGAAAACTCAACTATGTATGCTGATCTTAAAATAATATTAATCTTCGAAGTTTAACGTGTTCGCGTTATCATAGTCAAATTCTATAGCTGCTTTTCGATCAAATTAAAGACGTGCATCAGATGCTGGCCCTTTACTTTCATTTTTTTTAAGATCAGTTAAACTTCAAGAATTCTGAAGTCTAATAAGCTTAATATCTTGAGAAAATAAAAATTTGTGTAGTTAATATATTTTCGATGAAATTTAAAAAGTATATACTTGTTGATAGTTCAGCTATCTTATGTTTTAATCTCATTGAACTCAATCAAACATTCTCATTTGCATCCTCGATGTCATTGGAGTTCATTTAGAACAAAATTAGAACTAGTGTGTGAAAGTTGATTAAGAGCATTGTGATTTCGTGTACAGAACGTACGGGAATGCGAATGACCAAATCTGCTAGTGGCTTGTTTTTTAATCAATTAGGAAGATTAACAGAACAGAGGGGATAGATTTACGTGACCGAGAAGTTTAATATTGAGAGGACTTGCCAGCAAAATCGTATTTCGTATTTTACCAGCTAATGACTGACGAACGAAACGCTAATGTATTCTACATTGTACATCTGCTATGCTGCTTCTATTAGCATCTGTAATGTGTTCGGCAAGCGTCAACGTTAACGTATAAACTCATCAACATTTACGGTTGCGACAATCACGTGCAACCTATTGTGAAGAAAAGGAATTTCAGCGAAGTGGACTAAAAATGTGATGTATCTCTGGCACAGCGAATATTTTAATGAAAAATATTGCATTCACTCGGAAAGTCTGAAAATTTGTATTTTGCCCCTGCATCAAATATCATCTATTTGCGCTTTTCATTGACGGACATGATATATCATTGCAAACATCTCAAGCTTATGAAGGATATTTTTAATTTATTAAAATAGTAGAGGGTAAGTTGTATAAGTATTTATTCGAATTTTTTCAGGAAACTAAAACTACCTCCTACATCAATTTTGCGATTTTTCTACGTATTGCTAAAGCTTTTTGACTAAAAGTACAGCAAAATCTCCAGAAAATAGCACTCGAGACAAAAGTTTCTCTTTAAACAAATGAACCTCTGCTAATTCAATTACGCTAATCTTTCATTCTCTCACTTGTCTCCAGCTGTTTCCTAGTCCCTCTAATCCGGAGAAAAACACTTGAAAACACCGGAAATTCCGTGGAGACGCAAAGCGTTGGTTCGCAATAACGGATAAGCGGAGCCATTGGGTAGTTCCGCTGCGGTTGTACCGCTTCTGATGAGCCTGGACGATGCGATGGAGAGACAGGCTGTAGGGACTCGGTATATTTATAATGACCCTATATGTATGCAAATGGCTGCATATCGTACGGACCTATTCCACTCGTAGGCGACAGAGGACCACACATGTGTGTGTGTGTGTGTGTGTGTGTGTGTGTGTGTGTGTGTGTGTGTGTACGTGCTGCTGCTTCGTATGCCTCTGCGTATTCAGCAACCCTGGGTGCTTGTATTTATAAAAGTACGGATAGGCACTTGTGTTGACTGATCGAAATGCATCGATTGCCCCCTGCACGATTGGACGTGCGTGCACATGTTTTATCTCTATTTCTTCCATTTCTATCACCACGTCAAGTAAAACAATGTCGTTCACTATTTTGTCAATTTTCCTAATTCTGGCCTTGCATCTAACAAAAAAAGGGAAAAGTGGTTTACCTTTCCTCTTCAATACTCACCACAGTGGTTTCACTCGTGTTCGACTTTTTACACCTGATCTATAAAAAGTATCGTTGACTTTCCAAAATTTCTTATCAATTTTTCATACAGGAAGAGAAAAAAATTTCTAAAAGAGGAAGTATGCGCAATTTAAATTTGAAAATTTCATGCTCAAAGCTTTATAAATTTATTTTTTATTTTGATTTTTTTTAAATCCTTGAAAAACAACAGTTGTTACAGCTTTTTTCATAATTTGTTTCGGATTCCCGTACATTTCGAGGACCCGAAATAATTCGTGTACTCAAAACCTTCCACAATCCAAAACTGTTCGAGTACTCGAAAATTTCAAGAACCCAAAACAATTCGAGTACCCGACACAATTCGAGTACTCGAAACCAACTGGGTAATCGAAATTTTAGTGTACTCAAAAGTTCGAGTATTCTTGAGCTTGGCTCTGCCCCGCCCGAAAAAAGTCGAGCCCGTTTCAGGCCGAGATTTCGAACTTTTTTCACACCTCTGAGTCTTACATATTAAAATCTAAACAAGAACATCTTTAAAGAACTGTTTGTATCTTTGATGCAGATTTACTATATAACAATATTACAAATTTTTTTCCGTCCACATTTTCAGGTGCTTTCAAGGCATTTAACTCTTGAAGTTGGGAATATAGAATACCCTTTTAAAAATTAATTGAATAAAGGTGTCACGAATTTGCAAATGTGACACGAGGGCAATGGAAATTTACACTTTCCTGGAGACTCTAAATGAACACTATACGTATAACTAGCGATAGTCGCACGTCCCAATGCGCATAAATTACAACGATAAACATGTTATTTATAGGTTAAGGGGGAGGAGACATAAATTGGCTATGCTAATTTGTGCTGATCAGTGCGAAACCGCTTTAGGGGCTTCCTATGGTCGCGAATAAAATTCATCGATCAATATAGTAGGTAAACAAATAATTCGAAATAATATAAATTCTTTGATTTTAAGGCTTTGATTTAGATTTTCCAATAAGTCGAAAGCGTTAATAAAAGAAGTGTTATTGCAAAAAATTTTGAAGCTTATATTTCCATGAATGTAAGTCATTTATTCATTTTCAATGTAAATTTTTGGAAGCCCTTATAGACCAAAGAATAGGAATGTACGAAAGTTGTATCAACTGAATCAGTTGAGAGTTCAACTTCCTGTCACCAAAGCGGGAACAATACTAGCTTTCATGCAAAAAATTACCGGAACAGACGTCAGTTTCCCTCGGAAACTGGTTCTGTCTCCACAGAAGCCCTGTTTTGCAGCTGGAAACCGCAAACCGTCTTAAATAATTGTTGGCTTAGATATGTTTTGCTATCTCCTAAGAGGAGCTAGCGGGAAATCGAACTACAAGAGGGAGATGGGAAACAAAATGAAATGAAAAAAAATATAATTATGGAGCATACATGAATTGACGAAGTAGAATTTGTTATTCTAAAGGAAAGAACCTGGGAATAATCTTGGAATTCTGAATTTTGTTCTTGAGGCACAGCCAAAGTCAAACGTTAGACTTATGCTGTGTGTCATTTCAGACAAAAGCATCATTTGGACAAAAAAATAAAAAAATATTGATATCAGTAGTTTGTTAAATTGTTCGAGATAAATAATAGTTTAGAACAATAATAATAATCACTGAAGATACATCAAAATTTTTCAGAGTTCAGTAATATTTTCGGCTATTTGATTAACAAACTTTAATTTGAGGGGATGTAACAGGACTTTGATTTATTGTTTCTTAGTAGTAATATTAATCTCTCTTGGATAAACACAACTCTAAAATAATAAATATACCTTACAAATATTCACCAGAATGTTTTATCAAATTATTATTTACACTAGACTCACCCGGATCAAATAAGAAAGATATCTATCAGTCTCGCAATATAATTATCAGCCATAAACAATTGAAATGCAGAATGTGCAAAAAAGACCATCATAAACATAACCTAAATTATGAATGTTGAAACAGAATGATGCATGGTATTAATTAAAAAATTTTAATCAAAAATACTACGAGCACTTCTATCTCTGCATGCTCTTACTGATAATTAAATGATCCTATCTCCTTTATTTACTCCATTTCAAGGAAGCATTAGAGCAAAATCAAATCAAAAATATTTCTCAACAGGAATATTTAATTATATCTGATTCACCAAAACAGTTTTCTTTCTGTGTTTGTAGATTAAGGTATGAGGATAAAGCAAACCTCTCTGGGAAAAAGGAAGGGGCGTCTAAAGAGTAGACCGGCGGAAAAGCCAGAGAATCTTGGCTCGCGGCTACAAGGAAGAACCAACGTAGGAGTGGTAAGGTATATTCGTCTAGGGAAGCTCAATTTCAATTTCGAGCCCCCGGGGTGTCGTTGCGAAACGAATATAATTATACGGAATAATTCTGACGTGGTGGTGGCGGCTCTTAGAGACGAAGGGAAGGTTGGTAGTTGCTCCGTTAAGGGTCCGCCACACCACCAAGTCGTGTGCAGACGAATTTGGCATCAAGCAAATTTTTATTTTAATACTTTCACGAAAAGTATCAAAATTAATCAGAAAACTATTTCAGCACTAAAAATACTAAATATGAAGCAGAAAGTAGTTTATATGAATCAAGCATCTTTTCCATTTTGAAAATGGGTACTACTGTTACATCCGGGGAAATGGTGAAAAAAAATGAGAAAAACAATTTGTCATCAAACAAACTACTACCACTTCCACTAAGTAAAGCTCTTCACGAGGACCAACGAGTGTCAAAAATCTTTTGTTTCAGACGTCACTCTTCTTCTCATAAACGATTGTCCTTCAAACATCTCGATGCTTGCATATATATTTTGCTTCCTTTACATTTATACATGTATCTTTCCGACAGCAGTAAATATGTAAACTTTCAAGATACATGAAATCATTAACTTATCCAACGTCTCTTCGTTTAAGGCAATGTTGCATACTGTTTCCTCGCCCCTTACTTCAAACACAATAATTTTTGTTTTGTTCACGTTAACCTTAAGGCCCATGCTCTCCATGCTGGTATCCAGTTCGCTCATCATTCATTACAAATCATCGACTGATTCTGGCGTAACAATCCTCTCATCATCATAACGCAGCCTTGCTTAACGCCTTGCTAAATGTCAAACCAATCGCTCAGTTGATCATTCACTCTTACGCTGGCTGTACTACCATTATATATTGTTTTTCTTGCTTTCAGAAGCCAACCCTACACTCCGCACTCTTTCAGGACTTCGCAAAGTTTAGTTTTATCTATCTTATCAAAATCTTTTTCAAGATCAACAAATGCACAGAAAAATTTTTTTTTTGCTCTCAAACTTTTTTCTGTGATCTGTCTCAAGCTAAATATTTAATCCGCACATGATTTCCCTGGCATAAATCCACTTTGAACTTGCCATCTCCTTTATTTTTAAATTCCCATGACCCTAACAATAAGTACACTGAAATTCCAATATAAGTCCGACTTTGGTTCTTGCCTAAAATGGCCTTGGACATATATCCTCCGGACTCGGATGTCAACAATCAGGGCCTCATGAAACATTTCTATGTGATTTTCGTTCGCAGTAAAAAATATTTATTGATTTGGAAAGACATATCGCAGACAGAGTTATTAGAGACTTTTAGTGTATTTTGGTAAATATTTTTCCCACGCTAATTAGTGAGCTAATCGCTTTAAAATTAATAGTCACCTTTAATACCCTCTCCCTTGCACAGTAGAACGATAATTACTTTCTCCAATCATTTGGAACTTACCGATTCCAGCAAACATATGTGACCGGCTCCAAAAAAAGGAGTCTAGTGGCTAAAATCAAGAAAAATTGAGAAAAATATGTTTAACGTTTGACAACACTTTTCTGTCGTTTTGCACTTGTTTAGCGCAATTTTTAGTCGAAAATCTGTACTTAGTGGTTTTTTGTGTCGCTAAATCCAAGTTTGAAGGCGAAATTGCTACTTTCCGGTTGACTGACCTAGTATAGCGGACCCAAAATTAAAAAAATGTACAATACTTGTATCTTCTTGACAAGATTCTGACTGAGGAAGTCTTTTGGGTCGCTGATTCCAAATTTGAAGGCCAAAATTGTTAGTTTCAAAATGGCTGATTCGAAAATATTCTGCAGAATATTTTTTTCATGAATACTGTATTTTTTTGAAAAATCGTTTACAAAAATTTTATCAATTGATTTTGGACGAATTGCATGTAAAAATATAAGATTTTAGCATACAGAACCCGTCAAAACCTTAAAATCAAATTATTAGCCGATAGACCCTTTCTTTTAGAGCCGGTCCATATTCATAAATTCGCTGAGCCACACAAACAGATATCTGCCATCGCTGTTAAAGATTTCAGCTGTAATACCATCCACACCGGCAACCTTGCCATACTTTAGTTTCCTAATTACGGATATAATGTCGCGGATGTCGATTCTTATTTCGCCACCTACAATGGAATTGTCTGACGTATCGTCATTTGTGTTACAGTTGTTATGATCCATAGCTTGACCTTCATACAATTTTTTAAACAATCATTCATACAGTCTTTCACTTTGTTAGAATCCCATACCATTTCACAATCCGCATTGTTAGTTCCAACTAACTCAGTGCTGGTACTTCCTTTCTTATCTTCTTTGCTCATTTCCAAAATAATTTCTTATTTCCTACAAAATCAATTTGCATTTTTCTTAGCTTTTTCCGCTTCGATTTTAACCTTATTTTTTGCGACTAATTATATTTGCTTTTCTGCTTTCATCCCTATTATTATTTTCTATTCTAGGCCTATTTTCATTGCTAAGACCTTTGATATTCAGATTTTTTGAGTACGCTTGCTTTTTCTCGCTAACAGCAATGCGGATTTCAACATTCCACCAAGCATCTCCAGTCTTTCTTCCTAGAACCGCAGTACCGCGCACTTCAGATGCATTTTCGAATGTGCTATCCCGTAGTATTATCCACGCTCCCTCTACATTTTCATTGCCTACTTCCGTTTTCCATTCTTCTTTATGATATCTCAAATATTTATTCAGCTTGTTACGAAATACTACTTATACTTTTGGCTTTTCCAAATTTTCTATTTTATCTCGCGTCTACTTTCACTTAATATTAATTCCTCTCTCCCTCAAATCTTCACTTAGGTTCGTTTTTGAAACTATGTGGCAAACTAAAAAAAATTTGATGCGTAGTCTTTGAATTTTTTTATGAAGATAGTTCTGTATAAATTCTAGTTTTCTGTTTTCAAGTGAAGTTGTACAAGTTGAAATCAGCTTACGCACGAGGGGCCAGTCGAAGGATAGCGAGTGCTTAATGGCTCGAAATTCCTACCGTCGCGGAATGTCCTGAATGAAAATTAAGTCAAGTGTACCTACTAGACAATCCCCATCCCGTATCCAATCCCCATCCCACGACCAAACGAAGTCGAGTATCCCACGAAAGCGAATCGTTCTGACTCCTTCTTCCTCTTACACCTTCCCTCTTTTACTCCTGCTGCCTTCTACTATTTTCGCATTCAGATAACAGAATTATTGACTAACATTTCCAGCAATCACGTGACATCTCTGAGCATCGGTAATAATTTATGACCAATGAAACCCAATATACATTTGAGACTCATCACTATTAATCCGGTAGAGTCCTTTAAAATAGAGAGCGTTATTCGCCGCTTCATTATCTATCTCATAATTTAAGTGAATCCACTCGGAAATTAAACCTAATTGACGCAATGTGAAAGTTAAAATTGCATTCCGTTAATTGCTGTAGTAATTCGAATTCTCTATAAAATTCAATGGCGACAATATAAAGTATAATTTCAAGATTCATTGGAAAGGTTTAAATAATAATGATGAACATGAAGATTGAGGTAAAAAGTGTTGGACTCGATGAACGATAAAATAACGCAGCAGCTTGAAATTCATTGCTGGGGAATTCAGCTCGTAATTCATTCTCCAATTTGTCAGGGCGAAAATTTATCTATCAATTATTTTATTCCTCCTTATCAATTACCCCCGGCAACGTGATACCCTTGCTCCATGAAGAGTTCCTCCGCCCTTCCATGAAACGCCTTTACCACCCCTTGTTCGTCGTCCTCTCGACCCCTGCGTACTCCCTTCAACACCGCCTGCCTCCTTTTCGAGTTCTCGCGAGCCGGAAGCACCTCGTTCCATTATCTTGATATTAGCCATTGGGGACCCACGAAATTGCTACAACTTAAATAATTTATTTTAATGCGATCACCGACTAACCTTCTTCTAACGGTTACGTCTTTTCGGATTTATTTTTAATTAGAAGCCACCCAACTCGAAACGCATTTCCATCAAGAGAAGTATCACAAAAAAAGGACCTTAAAGGATAAAGTTATATGAAAAATTATTTCCAATCATTTGTTATAGGAAAGCCCAAGATTGAATAATAATATTTTTTTAAAAACGATTCGAAATTCATTTATCTTTAGAATTGTCTGATTTTTCAAGTGCACAACAAAAATTGTGAATTCTGATCACTGATAGATTTCTCACGCTTTTCCTGGTGTTTTCCGATTTCTCTATCTGATAAACACCCTTTTGAGTAATCTTACTTTGAATTGTTATATTGGAATATATTCTTTAAGTTCAAGTTTTGCATAAACTTTATTGATGTGATACAAGGCATAAATAACGATGAAATATAAAATTCCAAATATAGGAATTCAAGTCGCTTATTATAAGAACGACTTCCTAGTAAGCAGTACTTATAATATGCAGAGTCCGGTACTATCTTGTAATGATTAGATGTCGTAATCGTCGAAGCTGACTTTACGAGAAGCTTCACGACCCAATAAGACCAGCGACTAATGCTTTTATGCATCATGTACCACTTTCAATGTAAAAAAGAGAATAAAAAAGAACTCAACGTCATCTTTTACAACACAATATCCGTTCCTTGCTTGAGAAATGACTTACGATCGAAGAGAATATTACAGCATATATTTTAATGAGCGGGAAAATAAATTTAAATACGATATATATTTAAGTTTACATGTTTCAATTTTGAACAATATCTACTGAGATGATCATGGGAATAACATAATAAAGGATCTGGGAAGTATAATGTGGATTCATACTAATGAGATCATGTGCGGGTCAGACAACACAGCCCCACAAAAAAAAAGTTTTCTGAATCCCAAGCTGAGCCACCATATCTTTACGTTTTCGAGGTCGCTGAATCCGATTCCGGGGTCAGTTTGACCCCGCAAGGTCAGAGTCAAGGTCAATTGAAGGTCAAAGTGAAAAAAACCATTGAACTGGAGAAAACCTCCACTCTCAGACGTTTTTGGGGTCGCTGAATCGAAATCCGGGGTCTTTTTTACTCCATAGGTTCGGGATGAAGATCATCTCAAGGTCAAAATTGAGAAAACCATGGAATTGGAGAAAACCCCTACTCTTAGACATTTTTGGGATTGCTGAGTCCGAATCCAGGGTTAGTTCGACCCCATGAAGTCAGCATCAAGGTCATACCAAGGTCAAAAAGAGGAGAAAACCATGGAATCGGAGGAAACCACTCTTCTTAGACGTTTCTGGGGTTGCTAAATCCGAATCTGGGGTCATTTTCACCTCATCAGGTGAGGATCAGGGTCAAACTAATTTGTCCAAACAGAGTTTTGTTACTAGCTGCGTCTCAAAATTGAGACGAATTTATGAGTTCATAGCCACAAGAGCTAAGACGACGTTAGCTCGACTCAAGATGAACCTTTCTGGTTTCAGAAATGAGATTGTTGACAGATGCAAAGGATTAAAATTGATGAGAAAAAAATGTTCAATTTTTAAATGAGTTGTTTCTAAGAGAAGAATTCAGATTATGTGGGCCTCAACGACTACAGCCGTAAAAAATTTGCTTCAAAATGAATAAATTGGCAATATTCATCAGAATGAACCTTTTCGTCAGGGCAGGTATACCTGCCCTGATCTATACGGCTATAGGCAACATTTTTACTGTCTCATGACATGAAACTTCGACTCAAGCCATGAATATTCGTCTAAAGTTGTAAACGCTGGTCTCCAAGATGTATAATTTCGTCTCAAGACGTGAAATAAAGTCAAGCTCCGTCTCAAAAATGAGACATAGAAATATGTCTCCACTTCGTCTCCACTTCGTCTTGATTGGGGGCAGTTCAAGTCGGAACCAAGTCGAAGAATTTCTACTCGGGCCAGCAGTAATCAGCCATCATATTAACATCTCATCGACCTTGATATCTCATTTCCATTGCCTTTATATCTTGATGGAACCTCTCCCCTTGCTCCTCACTCAAATCTCCTAGATTTGTTGGGAACTAATCCATATATGAGTGCAAATAGTGTAACTTGAGGCTCATCAAACACCCTAGTTTTTTATAAATCGCTATCATCCGAGCCACTATTCCTTTGCACTCTTCACTTTTATGATTCCCAAGAAAATTCTTCACAACTTCTTTGAAACTAATCCAGGCTACTTTTTCCTTGCCATTCATTGCAGAAATGACGTCACCATCTCTCGTTAGTTTACGTATTTGTGGTCCATCGGAGACACCTTCAGTTATTTTCGCGTCACGAAGAACAATTTCCTCATCTTAGTGACGCGAAAATAACTCAAAGTGTCCTCGATGGATGTAGGAATAATATCCTATATTTAATATAAGGATTCAGAAATTATAACAAAACTCTGTGTGGACAAATTCGTTTGATCCTTATCCTCACCTGATGAGGTGAAAATGACCCCAGATTCAAATTTAGCGACCCCAGAAACGCCTTAGAAGAGTGGTTTCCTCCAATCCAATGGTTTTTTCTCTTTTTGACCTTAACGTGACCTTGATCCTGATCTCATTGGATCGAATTGACCCCGGATTCGGATTCAGCGACCCCAAAAATGTTCAAGAGTAGAGCTTTTCTCCAATTCCATGATTTTCCTAATTTTGACCTTGGAATGACCTTCATCCCGACCCGATGGAGTGAAAATGACCCCGGATTTGGATTTAGCGACCCCAAAAACGTTTTGCAGTAGTGGTTGCTTCCAATTCAACTGTTTTTTTCATTTTGACCTTCACTTGACCTTGATCCCGACCTGGTGAGGTCAAAATGACCCCGGATTCGGATTCAGCGACCCAAAAAACGTCTAAGACGAGGTTTTCTCCGATCTAACGGTTTTCTTCATTTGACCTTCAATTAACCTTGATCCTGACCTGATGGGGTCAAAGTGACCCCTGAGTCGGATTCAGCAACCCCAAAAACGTATAGGTATGGTGGTTTAGCTCGGGGTTCAGAAAACTTTCTTTTTGTAGGGCTGTGTAATAAGACTTGAAACACATCATAGAAAAAAGTTTGAGATTAAGCAAAACAGTTTTCTGTTCATTCGTTGATCTGAAGAAAGCTTTCGATAAGGTGGATGCCACAATTGTTAGATAAATGCTATTAAACTTATTTTGTATCGAGGGCACCAATATGGGAAATTCTGTCACAACCTCGACATTTGAAAATCGTTCTTTACTTGCACTTGACGCGATGCGTTTCACGTGATGCGATTTTCAAATATATGCTAGAGATGCACTCAACTAGGCAGCCGCCAAATCATCCAGACAGACTGTCTATCATACGGCTCTAGCCCACAAATGAAAATATAACACGTGCCACCTACAGTCAACCTAATTGCTTTAGTTAAATAGAAAATCAAGCATTTCATTTTAATGAAAATAACTGCGGTTCCTAGGGCTTTGCAATTCTAAATATTCCAAATTGATAATCGGATAAAGCTTCAATTTTTTATCAAATTCAGATGAAGATTAATTTCGGCTAATGAGATGAGGTCACCAGTAGTCGGTCACCAAGAAGCTAGATTCCCAACCCAAATTTCGATGTTCCAATAATAAATTAAAAACCTTACTATTTTCAGGATGAATAAATTTTCCTTTCCTTTTTCTCTCATAGAGAATAGTTATTTTGGATTATTTTTCAGCAGAAGTGAAAAAATTCCAGTCTAAAAATTATTCAATTTATTCTTAGTGAACCGTGACGAATTAATATACGTGAAAATATAATTTTAATAGTGTAAAAAATGCAGTATACTACAAAAAGAAACTGTACACTGTAGGTTATACGCTTAGGTTTTTAATCGTTCTCGAGCTTATGGGATCCCGTCACAATACCATATTCCCTTTCCCTTACGCCCATGTATCCAACTTCTAGCCTCTGAAACTTAGCTGCCATCACGCCCTCGAGAAAAACTCATTGTTTTTCTTCAACGTGTTCACTAGGTAATTTCACGGCTCACAAATTCTGCATCCGCGCTTTATTACCCAAAGAAAGTCGCTTTCAGTGCTGACCTGCTTCTGAAACTACCTTATTACCTAATGTTCAAAAATGAAAACTTGATCTAAGAAAAAATGCTCTTTGCATCAGATATGTGAGCCCTTTCTTAGGAAAACGATACTATAATTTTCTGGTCGGAATTTGTGCTATAAAAAATCCGGTTCACTTAATAGGCGTAACCCCTCTGTCAATTCGCTTTTTGTTTCCTAGTAGCCCAGTTCGGAAGAGCGTTCTGAGTATGGTTCTGAGTACCTGTGGACCCACGACAGACTGCAAAATAAATACGCTTTTTTAAGTGGACATTTAAACCATTTGTAGATGCAAATCTCTAGCTGACAAACCCCCTGTTTTCTATTAAATTCTATGGAATATTAAGAGACGCATGGTTAAAAATGCAAGCAAAGTCACTTCTGAAATATTTTCGTTTTTTTTTTGGTATTGTTTATCACTGTTCCTTGCATAATTAAAGAACAAAAATTTTATTTATATATGAGTGTTTCTGAGCTTCTAACAAATTTTTTTCACTATATAAAAGTTACAAAATAGGGATTTGAATGCGCTTTTTCAACCTGTAAACCTGTGGACCAACGCAGACGAGAGAAGTACGCCAGAAAGTACCGGAGGGGTGCGGTTTAAGTATTAATTCAAGACACTGAAATACTACAGAAGAATTTTGAAGGAAAACGTTAATAAGGTGAAGGATTCTCATTGTAAGAAGGATGTAGGGAAGGGTGAAAATGGAGGTTGATTAGAAAATAAGGGTAGGTGGGGAATGATTGAGGTAAAAAAAACTTCCAATTAGTTTATACATTTATTAGAATATTTGAATCTCAAAGAGATTCAACCTAGGTTTACAAATTAGAGGGTGGTGAAACCGACAAAAAGATCAAATTAGGTTTTAATTTGATGCCATCATGAGTCTTGTTCATCATTTCATACCTCGGAACAAAGAATGTTTTTCGAATTTGCCTGAAATTACTAGACAATCTTTATACAAAATAGAGCCATGGAGAAACTCTTGAGAATTTCCTCAAAATTCCTTTCAGCTTCTTAGAAAATACTGTTGTACAAAATCTTTCTAGGTTCCGCCAGGAATATTTCAAAAGCATTCAGTAGTTACACACTACTGGGTTTATAGCAGAATAAACATTTAAGTGAAATACTTTCCACAAAATAATTTCAGATGAAAGTAAAATTTGAGAAAAGTTTCACGAAAATGCCTTACATATTTTCTACGTCAAGTGCCATTCCAACCCTTCATCACATTTGCTTTATCTCTTCTACTTCACACACCGAGATGTTATCTCAACACACAAAACTCGGAATTGCTTAGAAAATGACAAAAAGAAGAGGTAGTCACTTCTCTGAATAACTGAATACCCTATTTATCACTTAGTTTTTGGTGCAGCATTAATCTTCGATCCATCACTGGGGAAATTTTCTGCCAGAGGTCCTCGCACCTTCAGTTGCAGAAATGCAATAAGTGCAAGGGTAAAAGAAGACACGTGAAAGGGATGAGAACAAGGATAAACTAAAAAGGGAATAAAAAGATGGAGAGTGATAGAGGAAGACTGGTAGAAGCAGTCGACGTCGGCGAGCGGTGATTTAAGGCCATGGCGCCGAGCGCGTACTTCTCTAAACATTTTAGCCGACCTTATTCCGCCTGCATTATTTCAACGTTAAGACGAGGCGGAGCACTTTGGAGGGATGGAAAGTAAGGACGCAGGGTGGAGGGCCCGGATCTTAAGAAGAAGGCAAGCCGACTCGCCTAAGTGGTCTGATACATAAATATGCAATTAATCAAGCTAACTACCTCGGCATGGAACCTTTTTTACTACCCCCGCTCTTTTCTCTCCCCTTCTTTCTTTCCCTTTCACTCACTCGCTCACCTCGCTGATTTTCACTCGCTAGCTGCTCTCTCTAGCTCACTTTGGAATGGCTCCTGCTATCCGCTCTGGGGTAAACAGAAACATTTACCGAAACGGTCCAGCAGTGGCATTATGCGAATTTCTACAGGCCGATGCGAAGCGAATGAGCGACCGGACCTGCTACGAGCCACCCCAGGAACGGAACGCTCTTCGGGCAAATGACTCGTGAAACGAAGCCACCCTCTCCACCATCCCTCTGTTCCACGTGCCCTAGGACACGATTGCAGCCTCGTCTCAGTCCGACCGAACCTCACGAATGTATATTTGCACATTTTGGTCGAGACCCTGACGCCCATTCTCGCAAAAGTGGCGGAATCTTAATCGAACTGAAGTTTAACGCAAGTACTTCAAGAAAGGAGTCTGCTGACATTCTCTCGGATTAATTAGAGTCATGTATTTGATGTGTTCGTTGCAAATTTGAAATTAGAAAAAAGGAGGATCATTCGTAACTATTGGCCGTGCTGAGGAAAACATTATAGAAATTACATTTTTGTGATGAGTGAGTTTTTGGAATCAGCGAACTCGGAAGACAAAGGTGCATATAAGTGTCATAATTATAATTAGTAATTTTAATAATTTTTTTTATAAAACAGTTTTTGTGAATTACGGAAATTTTATGACTCGTTCGATTCGTCCATAAAGTACTTGGGAATAAATGACGCGAAGTCACTTGTGTGCTTCTTCCGTCGAAAAAGTGGTCGAGCGCGACCCATGTTTATGAAATCAAAATCACGCTTGCTTATGTAAAAGTTCAATTTGTGTTTACCCTCGGTAGAAAACGGAAGTCCATTTTTTGATATAGTTTATGTAAATGATATATTTTTAGTTTAAAAATAAGAAGAAGTATAATTGTTTGATTTTACATTAGGGGCTGTTCAAAAAATTAGTTACACCCTGAAGAGGGGGGGTCACCCCTAGCGTTACGCCCATGTTAAAGTTACTTTATACTTATCATACATTGAAAAAAAACTTATTTGAATCGAAGAAAAGGTAGATCATAATATATCTGATGGAATATTTCTTCAGTTTGAAGAAAAATTTGGTTGGGATCTTAGCAACGTAATGCTGAAGGCAAAAAAAATATTCATTTGACACTTTCTAATATTCTTGAGTGAAATGAATTTGATGTTGAATGTCGGAAAGAAGTATTTCATATGATTGGTGAGTTCCTAAGGGCCATGTGACGATAACCTCAAAAAAAAATTTCACGTTTTCTTCCCAATCAACTTAATTTCACACAAAATGCGATATCCAGTTAAAAATTCAGGAAATTGAATAAAAACCACTAAGGAACGTTTTCCTGGTCCTGAATTTTTATACATACGATAAACTTTTTTTCTACAAAATGTTGGTCTTGCTTCTTTTATAATTATACAAATTTAGCACCAGTCAAACGTTCCCTAGTTCTTTTCATTTAATTTCCCAAATTTTCAACTGGATATCGCATTTCGTGTGAACATAAGTTGGTTGAAAAAAGTGAGAAAAAAATTGTGGTTAACCTCACATAACCTTAATGCAAAGAAGTATGGCGTAAGTTCAAAAAGATAATTATAACATACAAATAAATATAACAAGGACTGAGTGAAAGTTTTTTTTTAATCAGCTATATGATTCGTCGATTCAAAAAAGTGTACTTTGAGGTAAAATATATATTTCTTTATAAGAAAAAAATATTTTTAACGGAAATAAATATTTAAATGATTTCAAGATGCGACATACTGCTCAGAATAAACACGTAACGGAGTTATTCAAATATTATTTGATTCAGTGAACGATTTACTAACCTCAAAGAAAAGATAGTTCCCGTTGAAAAACAAAATTATTTATTGCAATAAACGTAGCTAAAAATCAAACAAATAATCCATTGACCTACTAAATGCTTTCATTGCTTAGAAAATTTGAATAGTTCGAGTACAAAAATTAAATGTCCCACTTTTTGAAAAAAATATTTAATGCTTACGAAGACCGATCTCCTCCAATTACCACATTTTTCCAGATTGTTATTATGGTAGAGGTTTTTGGCTGATTTATAGACTTCAGAAACAATTTCTATTGTGAGACCATACGCTGTGTGCACCTGGCGGTATTTGTCCAAAAAAACGCGGTTCAAATCATCAATTTCACAAAAAATTTCACAAAAATATTTTTTGAACGAATCGGGCATGCAGTTATTTCGAATTTATATGTCTTTGCTCAAAGGGAATGTTTAGTTGGCATAATACCTTTCATTTTATTCAACAACAAAAAAACTTGTAAGTAAATAAATGAATACATAAGCGTACAAATTACATCATTCAACTAATGACAAGAGAAATATTTCTTTGGAAGCAAAGACAAGACTGAAGGAAGTTAAGTTTTCAGCTTAAAATATATCGATTCCTTGAATTAACTATCTCACATTCTCAGGTAAAGATTTATTTTTTGGTTTCACAGAAACGGCACCCAAAAAAGTTATTTCTCTGAATCAATACACGAATTTGTTGCCTTCAAACAATATTCAGCACAATTAAGTATACAAAAGTAATCAACGAAATGCATTTCTTTAGATCCAAGAAGTTTTTTTCATTTTTTTCTATAGAAAAAGCATTACTTAGGGGGAGAAGGAGGATATCAAAATTGTCGGAGAAAAGCCCTATGTATATTCTGAAAGACCCCTTAGTGTTCTTGATAAAAACAGTCTTTGTAGATTATCTTGGTTTGACCGTGTTTGCACTTATATGAGGTTTACCTTATCATGTCAGTTATATAGGGATTTTTTCTCTTATCAGCTAGGTTCAGATTATTAGACTTAGAAACTTGTGTTTCAGTTTTTATTTTAAGATAAAATTGAAGAATTGATAGTTATTGGTTTGACCACATTATGGGTTTTCTACTTCGATTTGGGAAACAGACTGAGTAGGTAGAAAACGCATAGTGCGGTAAGACATGTATTCCACTTCCTATTTTGACGTTGGAAATCTCACATCTCTCAGAATAGAAACCATGTAGAATACAAAGAAACACCATACGAGGGAAAAAGTTATAAAGAAAAAAGTTCTAATTCATAGACACCATTGGTAAAATTCACATTTTCACTTAATATGGGCTGCATAATTTTCTAAAACATGTCTACCGATCCTAGGAGGTTGCAGATTCCTCATCTTTCAGGAAAGTAACTTATTTTCGTTTTCAGTACTTTTGCTCTCAAATTCAAGTTGGCGAAAATTTATAATCCCACCTTCATTTATGGAATAAAATTTTCCCATGGAACTATGTATTGTAGGAATAAAGAGAAAACCACTCCACATATGACATACAATTTTAAATGTTAAATCCAGAACTTTATGAAAAAAAAATCAAAATAGTAATTAAAATCTAGGAATATCTTAATTACATATTTTATTTTCACAAGACAATAGTTTATAAAATCAAGTATTCACCCGTTTTGAATGATTTTATGAAACATTTTCAAAGTTTATCTTTTACGCTTATCATTGAAAAAGTAGGTCATCGCTACGTGTAAAAAAAATAGAGTTAAATAAATATTCTTTTATGCACAATTGTGTTGTATCACTCATGGACTCGAAACTCTAATCGTTTTGACTGGGTGAAATAACATAAATTATTCGAACTTTTGGGTAATATGGTCGAACCGAAATTTGTGGATACTTCTAGATCTCGGAGTGTATAAAAGGTTGGTACACAACATCTTTTACCAAACGTAACCCAACAAAAATAGGTCCGTTCCGCTAGCACCTCCACAATGGAATTTGACCATGTTTTTCATGCCCAAATTTTGGGCTGTTTTTAGGCACCAATCCCAATTTTTGGGCTCTTTTATTTTTCTCAAAAACACTGACATCTGCGTGGAGGTGCTCGCCGCCAGCACCTCCACTACAGTAAATTTAAGAAATTGAGAAAATCAAACACACCAGAATTTTTTTTCTTTTGGGCTCTCAAAAACTGAAAAAAATAATTTTCAAAAAAACACCCCTATCACCAAAAAAATACCCTTAAAATCAAATATGCACTAGACATAAATGTGAGCATATCAGAATTCTGGGCTACTTCCGGGCTCTTTTTGGGCACCAATGCCAATTTTCGGGCTGTTTTATTTTTCTCAAAAAACCGACATCTGGGTGGAGGTGCTGGCCGCCAGCACCTCCACCACAGTCAATTTGAGAAATTAAAAATATCAAACACACCGGAATTTTGAGCTTTTTAGGAGCACCAATAAACATTTTTAGAGGCCTTTACTTTTTTCAAAGAATCAATTCTCTTGTAGACGGGCTAGCTTAGGTTAACCTAGCACCTTGACTGTCTAAAATACCAAAAACATAAAAATGTAATTCCACCAGAATTTTGGGCTTCTTCCGAGCTCTCAAAATGCGCAAGAACCGATTGCCTCAAAACAACCCTTGAGTTCCAAAATCAAACCTCTTCCAAGAGCCGCAATTTTTCACAAACTAAGTTTCGCTATATTTCTTGGTTTTTCTTAGGCTCCTGAATCCCCCTGAAATTCAATCACCAAAAAACAACCCTTACATTTCAAAATCATCCCTTATATGAAAATTCAAAATTGTAAAAAATGAAGTGCGCCTAATTTGTGGGCATCATTTTTGGTCCATAAAAATACCAACATCGATTTTTGGGCTCCAATCCTTAATGCCAAAAAGCAACCCCTCTGTACCACGTAGATATTACTTCGCTGAAAAATAATGTCAACAGAGTCTCTGATTTCAGGGCTCCTTAAAAATACCAAATTAGATTTTTGACTTCAACCCTTAAAGCTAAAAAGCAACCCCTCTCTACCACGTAGATATGACCTTGCAAAAAAATAATCCATTTCAGAGTTTTTCAATATTACCAGACTCTCTGATTTTTAGGCTCCTCAAAAAATACCAGGTTTGATTTTTGGGATCCAACCCTCATAACTAAAAAGCAACCCCTCCTCTACGACGTAGATATGGCATTGATAAAAAATAATATTTTTCAGAATTTTTCAATGTTAACAGAGTCTCTGATTCTTAGGCTCCTCAAAGATATCAATTTCGATTTTTGGACTTCAATCCTTATAGCCAAAAGGAACCCTTCTCTACTACGTAAGTATGACTTTGCCGAAAAATTATCTTTTTTGAAATTTTTCAATGGTAATAGTGTCCCTGATTTTTGGGCTCCTCATAAATACCAACTTTGATTTTTGTGCTTCAGACTTTAATGCCAAAAAGCAACCCCTCTGTACCACGTAGAAATAACTCTGTCAAAGTAATTTTTTTCAGAATTTCACATTGTCAATAAGGTCTCTGATTTTTGATCTCCTCAAAAATACCAACTACGATTTTTGGGCTGTAAGCCTTAACGCCAAAAAGCAATCCCTCTGCATCACGTAGATATGACTTTGCCGAAAGAAAATCTTTTTCAGAATTTTTCAATGTTAAAAGAGATTTGGATTTTTGGGCTCCTCAAAAATACCAACTCTGATTTTCGGGCTCCAGCACTTAACACCAAAAAGCAGCCCCTCTGTACAACGTAGATATGACTTTGCCGAAAAATAATCTTTTTCAAAATTTTACAGTGTTAGCAGGGTCAATGATTTTTGGGCTCCTTATAAATACCAACTTCGATTCTTGGGCTCTAACCCTTATGGATAAAAACTACCTTCATTGTACAACGCAGATATAACTATGTCAAAAAAGAATATTTTTCAGAATTTCACAGTGTCAATGCAGTCTCTTATTTTTGAGCTACTCAAAATCATCAACTTTAAATTTGGGGCTGCAACCCTTAATGCCAAAAAGCAGCCCCTCTGCTCCATGTAGATATGGCTTTACCAAAAAATAATCTTTTTCAGAATTTCACAGTGCCAATAGGGTCTCGTATTTTTTATCTTTTTCCCAAAATACTTACTTTCATTTTTGGGCTCCGACGCTTAACGTTAAAAACTAACCCCCCTGTACCACGTCGATATGACTGTGCCAAAGAATAATATTTTTTAGAATTTGACAGTGTTAACAAACACTGTGGAATTCACACTAATTTGCAAAATTTTGGGCTGCTTTACTTGAAGGCAGCTAGGATGGGGTTCGCTAAATGTGGTGGGGGTGGTTTCTTGGGTATGTTGATTACTAGTGTGGGGTTGGCGATATCTACTAGAGACCTGCCAAGGTGACCGGTGTGATTATTTTCTATGTGAAATTTCCTTGTCTGTTTTATTTGAAGGCAGCTGATATGGGGCTCGGTTAGTCAACCAGGGGTGGTTTTTTTAAGTTGTTGATTATTATTGTGAGGTCGGGAACTTAAATTGGTGTTTTGCGAATGTGACTACTGTGATTGTTTTTGATTTAAAATTGTATTGCTGTTCTTGTGAAGTCTGAAAGAAGCATTAACATCTAACTTACAGTTTTTTGGGTTTAGTATTTAATTTTTTAATTAGAGGTGAGTATGGTTTTTTTAGTGTAAGGCGCTGATTCTTAAGAATTAAATTTTGGTGTTTTGGAGAGCTCAAAAATAGCCCAAAATACTTATATGCTGAATTAGGCCTCGTGCGTAATTCATATTGAGGGTAGTTTTTGAGTGATAGGGGTGTTTAAAAAAAACTGATTTTCGCCATTCTTCAGAGCCAAAAAAGACCAAAATTCTGGTATGTATGATTTTTTTAATTTCTTAAATAACCTGTAGCGGAGATGCTGGCGGCCAACACCTCCACCCAAATGTCGATTTTTTGAGAAAAATGAAAGAGTCCGAAAATTGGCATTGGTGCCCAAAAAGAGCCCATAATTCTGATATGCTCATATTTATGCCTCGTGCATATAGTTTTAAGGGTAGTTTTTTGGTGATAGGGGTGTTTTTTGAAAATTAATTTTTGAAGTTTTTGTGGAGGTGCTAGAGGAACGGACCTGTTTGGTCGGTGTACATCTCTCCGTCACATTTGGTGGTTGTATAGTTCCAGGTCCTATGCTACTACGCAGTTCCTGGAGCGATACAGCAAACAAACGCGACGGAGAGCTGTACAACAACTAAACGCGACGTGGCGCTGTGCACTGCCTAAACGCGACATGGAGCCGTATGGAATTGAGGCGTCAAATTAAAAAAATGTAATTTATAAAAATCATTTGCAATCACGAATTTGAACCAGATTTCAAATTCATAAGCGTAAGCTGGGGCTGAGTGACGCGTATATTGGAAGAACAGCGAACCCTTAATTCTGTATTTTGCTTCTTCTAGGATTTGCAATTGAAGGTCTACAATTTTTAGTTGCAAGTCTCTATATTTCTGACTTAGAAGAAGCAAATATCACATTCAGAAATGCAAAATCAAGGGTGCGCCGCTTTTCCCCACATGCACCGCAAGTTACAGTGAAACGGATGAAGAGGTTAGAAGCAATGAAGAAATGGAAGGTATGTTTGTTCTTAGTGGAATTAGGGAGTGCGGAGGAGAGATATGAAGTTATGGAGAAGAAAAAGTTGTTGAGAGAAAAAAATGGAAGAATCGAAGAAGATCTGACATGCGAAAGGCATGGGCCGAGAGGAATGAAGGTGGTAGGGTAAGGATTGGGAGAGACAAGATGAGTAGACGGAGAGGTCTGAATTTGGGACGATGAATTAGAAGACCTGAGGGAGGGTAGGAAACGGAATGTGAACGAAAGTGATAAAGAGGATGGTAATGAGAATACAGGTGGGACGAGCAGGGGTGGGGTGGTTATAAACGACAAGAGGAATTGAACGCAAGAAAAAAAGGAGATCAATGCAAAAAGAGAGACGAAAAAGTAGCGCTATGGAATTTTTCAGCGTTAAAAAACAAGGACAAAGGAATCTGAGAAAACTGCAAATGTGGGATGTGATAATGATGAGTGAAACGTGAGTGAAAGAGAAAGAAAGGCAAAAGAAAGGCATGAGAAAAATATCATCTAAAGGATATGTGTGGAAGATGCAACCAGCGAGAAAGGATCACATAAGAGGAAGAGGTATGGGTGGCATGGTGTGATAAGTGAGAAGCGAAAGGGTGTTAGAGGAAGAAAAGATTGCGGATATGAAAGAAAAGGAAGGAACAATAGGGAGAAGAATAAAAGTAGAAGAAGGGGTTGTGACTATTGTGTGAATGTACAGGAAAAGTGGAGAAAAGGGAGGATGGAGAATGATAAGGGAATGGACGGAGAAAAGAAGGGGCTGGTGCTAATAAAGATGGACCTGAATGGGGGAAAAACAAGGCTATGGGTGAGGATGGCTTGGAGAATAGAGCATCGGAATATGGTGGAGAAGGGGTTAAAGAAGAGATGCAGAGAATTTGCAATAAGGTTTTGAGAGGCCAAGGGTGGCCGGAGGATTGAAAGACAGGGCTGGTAGGACCCTTGATTAAAAATGGAGCAAGAAAAGGGGTAGATGAGTATAGAGGTATCACACTCATGTCAGTGTGATATAACATTTGAGCGGAAGTGCTGAGGAAGAAGCTAGAAAGACAGGTGGCAGAAAAGGGAATGTAAGGCAGTGTACAGATGATGAGGGGAGTGGGAAGAGGATGGAACAAAGAAGAAAGTGGATTTTGGATGGGGATAGTCAGGATGAGGAATGAATGAAGAAGCTGGAAGAGTTGAGAGAGAGCGCGCGAGAGAGAGAGACTGGTTGCACGGAGTAGGAAAAAGCCAAAAAATTACTCCTAAATAAAGATAATAAAGAAGTAGTGTTGCAGAATAGAGGTACAGTTTTCAGATTGGTAGTGGTCTGAAGAAACGGAAGCCCATGGCAGGGTCGCAAGCATCTAGCATTAAGAATGGTGGTTAAGACGATATGTAAGAAATAGTTGGTGAGGAAGTATATAAGGATTGTCGATAAGAAAACATATGATGGTTCTGTAAAGATTCTTAAGTCCATAAAAAAAAGAGTATAAACAAATAAAGAGAGAATTCAAACCAGATACCAAAGTCATTACCGTAAACTGGGGCTAAGCGGCGCATATGTGGGAAAGCGGCACACTCTTAATTTTGTTTGAAATGCGATATTGCTTCTTCTAGAGCTTGCAATAAAGTTTTATACTTTTTAGTTACAGATCCTTATATTTTTTATCTAGAAGAAGCAAATATTACATTCAGAAGTTCAGAATCAAGAGTGGGCAACTTAGCCCCAGTTTGCGGTATCTGCAATTGAACATGTTTAACTGAAATCTCATTCGGCGTATTGGCTGAGCTCGTATAAGTTGCACTTGTTATTCAATTCGAACATCGCATTTCTATTAATGAAGATGGTAAATACTAAAGTAATTCAAGCACAATTCCTCGTTGCGCGTAATTTTCCCATCCCTAGTACAATGCTGAATTACCAGTGGCGGGGGAGTAATTTCCGTTACCACATGCGTATTGCTTGACATGGATTGCTCTCGTGTTCGACGATCGTGAAACAACTAAAACAGGGACTTTGCCTGAAAGAGAGAAGAGTGAAATGAGGCTCTCCAAGGTCTTATTTACAACCAATGTTCCTAATGCCACCGAGCCACGAAACTTCTCCAAGATGAAGAAATCCAGCTTCAAAGATAATAACATTTGATGTTACACTTATTTCAAGACCTAAGAAGTAGACTGGGATCACCATTTTACGATTTCCTAAAAGATTTACTATTTCCTCTTTATGTCCTTTTTTCTTATTTCTGGCCATAATGGATCTTTTACTGCAGGGATTTTGTTATTTAAAGTTTCGTATAAGAACCGCTATTTTGGAGCGAAAGAAGAATTTTCGCTGATAAAAATTTCAAAATAAATCTCCGGAAATGAAGCACACCTTTTTCTCTACTGGTTATCATTTTATTTAGAGAGTATTTTCTACTAGCCAGACTTGAGGCAGAATGCGAAATAACTGAAACATAAGAAAGTAACTGAAGAGGATGATAGTACGTATTAGGTTGGCTCAAATGCAAAAAAATGTCCTTGAGTTGTCAATATACCTTTCAAAAAGCTTCCATTTCGATGCAAAAACAACTGTGAATTTTTCTTAAATTTTTTTGATAACAGCAAGTACGTTTCCACGAGGGTTAAACCACCCCCGCCGTAAAAAAATCGTATTTTCTCAGTTGATCCCCTGTGGAAGAAGCTAGGTTTAGCCCTCTTTGGAATGTTGGCCCCCTGTCAGGGGCCCATGTGGACAATCCATCCCGGAAAACCTACGAGGGCCCCTAGAAGGCAACAATAAGGGCAAACTTGAGGGAAGCCCATGTTGGATCCTTATGGATTAGCATGTTGTTTCTATGAGGGGCCACGCCTCAATTGCCCACGTGGGCCCCTCATGACCTGAGGTAAATCCACGTTGGCACTCTACGGAGGCCAACTCCATTTTTCCACATGGGATACATTTACAAAAAAAAGGTTTTCTTTGAAAACCATGGAAAGACCATAAAAAAAGTAATAATATACAAAGCTGTAGGAACATTGAAAAACCACCCTTATAAATAAAGAGAAACGATTCGTTTTGAGACAAGGAGAAACTAATTTTCTAGCTTCTTATGAAGGGTCCTTTTATTTCGAAAGGTTGCTGTTCAACTTTTGTACACTTTTTTATTTTATAACTTTTCCTAAGACCTAGTGACGTTTTTTGAGTCAAAGAGAAAATATTTTCAATTATTATATGAGAAAGTAGGAGCTTTCACGTTTTGGGGTGATTAATGCCCCAGAGGCAAGTTGTCAAATCTTTTAACAACTTATATGTACCTAATACAACGTTTTTTCATACTTTCTAACATACCACTTCGTACGTAATTCATATGAAATTTGTTACTTTAAATCGAAAAATATATAATTAAACTTCCATAGGGGTTGTTTTTTATCCATAAGAGTGGCTTAGAACAACTTTTATGTATTGAATTTCGTTTCAGAATCTATTCGATTTGAAATTCATGAAATGTTTGCACTAAAAGCTGTAAAGAGCTCGAAATATTTTTTCGTCCCCAAAGTTTTTTTTTATTTCTGCCTGCCTTTTTCTTAAACTCTTATACAATTTTCCGCAGTATTAATTTGTTGTGGTCTGATTATGATTTTTAAAGAAAGAAGAATGATTTAATACATCATACCAAGAACTACGATTTTTTTTCACGTTTGGGGCACGGTGAGCCCAATTTTTTTCTTGCTTCTATTTCGGGGATATTTCACGAGTATTTGGAAACCAAAATGAAAATCATCATTGGACGGATTTTTGAGAAGAATGATTATTTCATTCACAAGAATAAAAAAATTCATTTTTCTCGAAAACTATGCGAGATACGAAAAAAGCTTAGAGGTCGTTATTGTCCCCCGGTTTGAAATTTACAAAATTATAATCTTTTATACATAATGTTCTATCTAATTTAGTTTTCGAAATTTATGAAAGAAATGTAAAAAATCGACTAAATACGATGAAAAAAAATTTTGCAAATGATAAATAAGGTTTAGGGGTCAAAATTATTCTTTGGTTTGAAATATACAAAATTATGGTCTTTTATAATATTCAATCTAGTTTAGTTTTTAAAATTTGCAAAAGAAATTTAAAAAATTGATTAAGTAAGACAAAAATTCCAAAAATCGAAAAGACGAATATGTGCAAGAAGGGCCCAAAGTGGCCACTATTCAATTTATGGAATTGAATAATATAATCCCGTAGTAAAAGAAATTAATATCTACATAAGTTCCAGAATAATATTTGAAAACAATAAAAAGAATATCAAAGAAAATCAATCATTGTATTCAACAGTGTTAAGTTTATATGTCCTACTTTTTATGTATATAATCTATATATGTAATAATAGTAAATCATACCTACTCCTAATTCTCCTCTCCCATACGTTATTTCATATTTTATTCCCAAAATATACGTATATGTATATGAGGACATAATTTATTATAAAATATATATAATATTCTTTTAACATTTGATTTTCCCTTTTTTGTTCTTATTTATGATTTTATAAACATCATTACATGAGAAGGAATCACTGTCGAATACGCTGATTGATTTTCTTCAAATTCCTTTTTATTATTTCTAAAATTTCAATCTAAAACTGATGTGGATATCAATTTATTTTATTATATGATTATATGATTCAATTTTATAAATTGAATAACGGCTATTTTGGACCCTTCTTGCACGTGATTGTTTTCTACCTTAGAGTTAGAGTTACTGGCGTATTCGACTATTTTATTTCTTCTATTTTGTACCTTTCAGTGATATTATTTAAAAAAATATTATTAGCATACTGTAAGAATGTCTCCCGTCCATACATTTACATTTACACACAATGCAGTAATACAATTTTTCATTTTTCTATTTGTAAAAATAATTATAACAAAACTCTACAATTACGCTGAAAATAATTTGTCTGAAAATTGTATTTTCGTAATCATATGAGTAACCAATATATTAAAATACTTCCCCAAGTTATGGAGTGGCCAACTGTATGTCCTTTTTACTGCGCGTATTAGAAAATCGATTAAATACAACAATAAACATATTGTGAACGATATTCTACATTTTATTTTTAAAAAATTATTTAAAAACTTTTCTTGTGAAAATCCAGTACAGTATTAAAAAAATATTACCAAAACGCTATGTAATTTTACAATACATGAAGCATTGTAATTTCTCAATCGACAGTGGCACCGCTGCACAGCGGCGCATGCGCACAACTTTCAAGTTTACAATACTCGTATTGTAATTCCAAAGAATTACTTTACAAATATTGTGATTTCACTTTACAATACCTCGATTGTAATTTTACACTACATTTTGCATTGTAATGTGCTACAAAATTACAAACATTTTCAACAGTGCAGTTATTGACCTAAAAATAACGAAAAAAATGAAATTTTTCGTGATTTTGATCTTTGAGCGCGTTTTGCGATCTGAGAGAATTTTTTTTCACAAAATTTCTGGAAGTCATTTTGGCACCCATTAGAAACTTCTCAGCCCGATAAGGAAATACCAAAACTTTTTCATTTGGACACGCCCTAATGTGCAAGAAGCTTAAGATTAAACTTAACTGTGGCTCACTTTGAGGGTTGTTCCACTCCCATGGGAACGTACTTGCCCTTGTACATAAAATTTAAGAAAAATTCACATTTGTTTTCAAACCAAATGGAAGCTTTTTGGAAGGTGTCCTCTCAAATTAAAAAAACTTCTTTTCATTTGAGCCATCCTAATATTTAGTTATTTTCCTTCAGTAATTTTAATTGATATTAACTTGCTTTGCAAGCTCTGTCCTAGAAAATAATATATTGCATAACTAGGGGGGATCATATCATTTCTACAGCAAGGGTAATGTTTTCAGCATGAGCCGTAAACAAGTGCTGAAAACATTCCCAAGCTGTAGAATATCAGAAAGATCTCCCCCGAGTCATACATAAGACTTTTTTCAACACTCCTCATGATTTGGGCACTTTTCATGCCAGTGGTCAACTACCGAGTTGACATGATGTTACATGCGGAATGCAAATTTAAATTTAGCAGTTTCAACAGCCTCCGCAGGCGGCGACACTTTCTGCTATACTATATCCCTGCTGAAAATATCGACCTTTAAGAATACATGACTCTTACCAACACAATATTCACACAGTAAGATGATTTTAATCCTATATTCTCTCGCTGACGTCATTTTTCTACTTCTTAGCAAGTAGAAAGAACTTTCTACTCAAACCGCCTAAGAAGAAAGTTTGTGGTCCCACTCCACAGTCATAGAAATGGACCAAAATCATGAAGATATTACAAAAAGTATATTCATATTTATATTAATAAAATGGGAAACTTTGGACTCAAAGGTATGGCTTGATCAGTTTCTATCTTGAGGGGATCTAATTCCAGAGAGGAATCGCTAAGGTTCTCGATATGCTATAACGTGGCAGAGGAGACCTCATCGGACCACTGAGTGGGTATAATTCGCTTAAAGGCAAATTATGGCAATCGTCGCTTTGAACCCTGGGAAAGCATGTAGTTCAGTCATGTTAGTAGTGGCTACCCTTAAGGCTTATACATTCATATGCAGGCTGCTTCAAAGAGAATGCATCAGATAGAGGTTGATCTGCCTTATATGTGCATTGATCTAATATGTGCAAGAACAATGCATCAGGCCAAGCCAAATATTCCTGATATTCAAGAATTTCAGTTCGCCCTCTGAAATTTCAATAATTAATTCCCACATGCGGATTAATATGGAACAATGCAAGGAGAAGTATTATTATTAGGACAGTTTCCGGTATTGAAGCAGTACCCCAAAAAATAGTCCTACTTCAATTTGATGCACGATGAACAATATTTTGGTAAGACTTTCTGGACTCAAAACAAGGTCAAAGTGAGAATCAAATGTCATGATGGGTTTTTATTTCTTCTTAGTATAAACGTACGAAATTTGAAGTAATGCTAAATAGTACCCGGCTGTGCATCATTTTCGTTCGCTGGCGCGTATTATTCACCGCAGAATCACCTAACTTTGGGCACTAACCCAAACTTGGAACACATTTTTCTTGGAATTTTACTTATTTTTGGAAGAAGAAATCGGCTTTGCTACTCATTTCTGACTTTGACCTTCAAAGTCTTTATTTCTTTTTTACTATTTGGTTATATAAAAGCAAAAAAAATTGGGTGTCCGAAGTTTGGGCCAATGTCTGAAGTTATGTGATTCTACGGTATCAATCTGGAATTATTGAATTCAGACAGTACACATATTGGCTTCAAAACGCTGTAAATAATTCTCCATATAAAAATAACTCCAGCTTTGACAGTAGACTGGGTGTTTGGAACGCTAGAGGTTTTAATGATCCTAAGGAAAGGGGCGGTATACAATGCCCGTAAGGAAGCTAGATACTTCATATTGATCGAAAACAAAGGAGAAGGGATGTGAGATAAGAAAGATAGAAAATGGACTCGAAATTTAGTTAGGATTATATAACGAATGACATGGTAGCCAAAGAGTCGGTCTGATTATAAATGAGGCAGCAAAACAGCATGTCAAAAAGTATGAATGTGCATCTCCTAGATTATTATAGGTTAGAATGTAAGTGAGAATCAGAAGGCTATTTATTATAACGTGCTATGCTCCAGTTGATGGTTACAGTAGTGATTTGAAAGATGCCTTCTAGTATAGGTTAAATGATATTATAGGTACTTGCGATCCTGGAGGAAGAATCATTCTACTCGCAGATATAAATGGCTGGTTCGTTGTGCAACGAAGAGGCACCGACAGGGTATTTATTGATTTAGGATACCCAAAAACGAACGGTAACGGGGAGAAATTAATTAGCTTATACATAGAAAAAGGCTCGTTTATTAAATATACTTGGCTCAGATATAAAATGATCCACATGAATATTTGGTGCAGATGTGAAAGCCACAGTATGATTGACTTTATTGTAGAGGATGAGAGACTGAGAGGGCTAGTAAGAGATACACGAGTTAGGAGGGGCTCTGAATGTCGAACGGATCACTTTCTAATGGTTTCAAAAATGAACCTAGGTAAAGGATGGAGGAAAAAAAGAATTAATAATAAGTCGAAGCAGACGCGAGTTAAAATAGAGAATTTGCAGAAATCAAAAGTACAAATGGTATATCGTGAAAAGTTGAATAAATATTTAGGACATCACAAAGAGGACTGGAAGACGAAATTAGGCAATGAAAGACTGTATGAATGACTTCTTCAAAAAATTGTATGGAGATCAAGCACTGGAGCATAACAACTATAACACGAAAGAGGATACGTTTGACAATCCTGTTGTAGGTGGCGAAAGTAGATTCGATATCCGCCACATTAAATCCGTATTTAAGAAACTAAAGATTGGTAAGGCTGCTGGTGTAGATCGTATAACCGCTAAAATGCTTAAGAGTGGTAGCGCATATTTGTTTTTGTGTCTGAGCGAATCTATGAATATGTGTGCTGCAATCGGTGAAGTTCCAAATGACTGGAGAAAGGCAATTAACGTTCTACTCTACAAGCGAAAGGGTGACAAAGGTGACTGTACTAGTTAGAGGGCGATTAGCCTACTGAGTACCGTAGGTAAAATATCTACCAAAATACTCATTGGTAAGGTCATGGGAATGACCAAAGAAAGAATTTGGGAAGTTTGAATGAGTAACGCGCGATTTCTAGATTAATCTAAAACGATTCCCTTCTCCTAAACGTCCCTTACTTACCCTTATGATTTAAATTCCTTGATCCCCGGTTTACAGCGAGGCTAGAACCAACTGAGTTACGCTTACCTTGAAAGGGATTTGGCTTAACGGTATAATAAAATAAAAATGAAATAAACTTCTCTTTATTCATCGTTGCACTTTTCAGAAAGTGGAAAACAAGCTGAGCCTGCATCAAGAGAGATAATAATCAGATGATAATTTGTCTCTCGAGAAAATTTCAATCTTTGGATTACATCGTTTATTGGTTGTTTTTCGAAGACAAGATCGATTTTCTCGAAACAGTTAAGTTTCGTATGGGTCGATTACAATCTTGTGAGTTGCTTAAATTATGCAGGCTCTTGAACTCGTTAATCTTTTACGTGGGGAACAGGTGTACAAGTAGCGACTATCTGTTTACACATTTGCATATTTGCCTACTAGCTAGGTAACTTTGGCCATGTAGGTAACTTAGGTGGTACATGTGTGTGTAAATAAGTATGTGTAAGTATAGGCTATAGCTTATGTTGGTAGGGACTTGAAGTTACGGGTAACGAGTAATCGGGGTGCAACGAGTTCACCCTTCTACTTTTGCTGTCCTGTAGTTAAGCGCACTAGTACTTTGCGCAACGATACGTGCACACAAGTCAGAGTTGAGACTCACACGCGAAAATCCAACGGATGCAAGTACATGATTGCTAGTAGACACGGTATTCTAGGTAAAGAACCGTAAAGCAAGGCCACTTGTTGCTGTCCACCGAGGATCGCGATTAGACTTGTTTAGTCTTTTATAAACGACTAAGGGGTACCAAATTTATGCGATTATCTGATACTTTCAGATTTTTCCCTATTGTAAAAATGATATATTACATGCAGAAAAAACACTATATGCAATCAAGAAATATGAGTTTAATATATGATAGGTGTATTGACATTCATTATGCTCAGAAGATAGATAACACAGCCTACGAAACATGTGTGAAAAACACATATCCTCTTTCAACGTTATCATTATCATACACATCATGAATGAAAAGTGCTTTTGAATTTTTCTTCTAAAGAAACAATTTTCAATAAATAATATTACATTCACAAGGTGTGACACCTCCCCCACTTGATAACATGTGGAATTTTACCCTATAGTTTACTATAGGTTATGTTTGATATGATTTTTATTTTTATTTTCAAGGGAGAAAACAGGTATACATGACTATAATATGACATTAATATAAAAATTAAGGGGTACCAGATTCATGTGATTACCTAATACTTCTATGTTTTTCCCTATTGTAAAGAATGATATATTACATGAGGAAAAAACACTACATGTAATCAAGAAATATGAGTTTGATGTATGATAGTTGTATTAACATTCATTATCTTAAGAAGATATATAACACTGCCTGAAAAACACGTCTGAAAAACGTATATCCTATTTTAATGTTATTAAAATCATAAATGAAATGTGGTTTTGATTCTTTCTCTTGAAAAAACAATGTTAAATTAGTAATAATTAATTAATTTCAAAAGATGTAAAACCTCTCCCATTTGAGAACATGTAAAATTTCACTTTTGAGTTTACTCTATATTATGTTTAATATGATTTCGCTTTTTGTTCTTACGAGAAAACTGGTGTACATGACCATAATATGAATATAATATAATAACTAAGGGATACCAAATTTATCCGATCACCTGATATTTTCAGATTCTTTCATATTGTAAAAAATGATATTTATATCACATGGAGAAAAATACTTTATGTAATCAAGAAATATGAGTTCGATGTATGAAAGGTGTATTGACATTAATTATCTTCAGAAGATAAACACTGCCTGAAAAACATGTGCTATCAATTCTTGCATTATTGACTCTAATGTGCCGTGTTTCGAAATGACAAAGAGTTCACAAAATCTTAAGAAATTTGAAAATATTTAAATGATTTTAATTAATTTCAAGAGATTTCAAGGGATATCGAAGAATTTAAATAAATTTAGCCTTGTTTCGAAGTATTTCGAAGAATTTGAAGGGTTTTTAAATCACAAGCCAATAAACACGCGCACTCTGTGCGTAATTATTGTTTTTTCCTTATTTCTCACTCATTTTTTAAATAAAAATGTGGTTTATGACCCGTTTGTCTCCACGGTGGGGCTGAACCAAATTTAATATAACGGGATTTTCTGGTAGATTATGGTTCCCTGACACCCCATGAAAGCTTTCAGAGCAAATTAAAAATCATCACCATAGCCCTTTTTGCAAAAAGTCAATTTTTGTTTTTCAAAAGTTATGACATGTAGAATTTGCATACAAGTTGATGGTAAATGTTTCTTCAAAGCGAAATATGGTAAAGACTATCATTTCAAAATTTCTTTTAAAAATCAAGCTTATCAATATACCTACTAACTTTTTATTTTACATATTCTAGTGCTTAGCTGGCGAGACTGAATTTTTGGATTTAAGTTAATTTCGAGCGATGTACTGAAGTGAAAACACAGTTAGTAAGTATATTGAAAAACATGAACTAAAAATAAAATTAATGTTGCTCTTTATCATACTTCAAGATATACGAAAGAATAAAATTGAAAAAAAACTTCCGAGCCCCTTTTACCATCTACTTGTATGCAAATTTTACATTTCATTATTTTTGGAAATCAAAATTGGACTTTTTTTTAATTGGCTAAAGCGATAATTACAAATATGGTCCGAAAACTTTTATGGGATGCCAGAGAACCATACTCAACCAGAAAATCCCACATGCAAGCACCTTTTAATTAAATTTGCTTCAGCCTCTATTAGTAGCCATTCAGAGAAAATTTCTATATTTTAAGTACTAAGTTGTATTGCACTAAAAAGAGCTAAATTAGTCAAAGATACATATTTTCAATTGATTAAGCACTTTACTTCATAATTTCTAATGCTTAAAATATGGCAATGTATTAGAAAATAACTACTGGAGGTTCATTAGCCACAATTCCTATAAAAACAATACAAATAAATATTTGTTCACCTTAAAATACTTATGCCTTAATAGAGTTCGACTACTCTTGGAATCTTTTGAAACATTTTAAACCTTTCAAAATTTCTTGAAATGCTTTAAAATCTTCTGAAAAGTCATGCAATCCTATAAATTTCTCTGAAACGCTACAAAATCCCTTACAATACTTTAAAAAGTTTTGAAAAAGTTCGAAAAATATATAGATCCATGATAAACAATTGAAAAATTTATGAAGCTCGTGAAATCCCATACATTTTTACAATCAGATTTTCAGCAACAAAGAGTGTGAGATTTTCAAGATATTTTGTTACACGACTTTTTTTAAAATGGATATCCTTAAATTCCTCTAATTCAGTCATTTTGCATTTAAAATAATAAAAATTTATACGCATGATAGTAATTTATATACCAGGTGCCTAAAACGGGGGTTTTTAGGCGAAGAGAATTTTTTCAGCAGGAGCATTTGGTAAGCCATATGCGAATCGAAGGTGCAGTCTGGTAATCTCAGAAACTTAAAAAATTCTGAATATTTAAGAAGTTTTTGAAATTTTTGTAGTTTTGGAAATTCTTAGAAATTTTCGATAAAATTGATAAATTATTGGTAATTTTTGGTAATTAATCGGTAATTCATAGGTAATTCGTCGAAAATTGATCAGTAATTTGTAGAATCTTTCTTATCACTTCGTGTTACTCCAATCACTACTCACAATAATGACTCTTTTAAACATCAACGCGATAGTGAGTTCACCACTCCTGAAAACTGCCATCAAAAGACTTTATACCGCAGTTTCGATGCGCACTTCAAACTGCGCATCAGGATTGCGGTAAAAAGTCTTTTTAAGGGGGTTGTGAAGATTAGCAATAAAAAGTTCTACTTGACTGAACGAAAAAAGGTATCAAAGAGCGACTTTTTTATGCCTATACCGGAAAAAAACAATTGCACGAAATAAAGGAACCACTAAGGTAAAGGCCCTGGTTCGTAACCCCCGACCAGATCGTAACCAAGCAAGCGTATAAATTGATTTTTCATATAATACAATAGAAACTTTCGGCTGATGTGAATTTCTTCTCGAAGTAAAAATGAAAATGTACAAATCTGATATGAGATGATAGATATAATAATTATAATATAATTATTATTTAATTCGCGTTCATCAATTAAAAAAAATAAAATCGCCGCGTCCTGACCCTCTATCGTGGTACAATGTACTTTCAAACTAACTGACTATAAGACCAACACTGAAATGACTCCACGAAACTTGACAGCTCGGCGTGTTGTGGGTGAAAAAAGTGGCAATCCAGTGGATAATGATAACGTTCGTCTTGTTTCGACTGCAATCATTTGAGTAAAGAGCTTCCCATGTCAAAATACAATAATTTCTAGGTCGGTTACGAACGGGCACAGAAATATCAGCAGTAACGCATCTGTAATCCCTCTGGCAGAAACTCTTATAAAAATTAAAATATAACACATATCGTTAAAACGCTGAGGCAGATCTCTAATTTATATTCTTCAAATATCTATATTAAGTTTTACCTTTGATCAAAAACAAGGAATAAATGCGTCATTTAAAAATTGACAATCCTCCAATCATTGTGAGGTTAGGATACGAATTGACGCACTTAGTGTAATTTGCTGTTGACGCCAGTTAGTGTCAACTTTGACGAGTCTCAAAAAATCAACTCCTTCAAACAAAAGCTTAAAAATTATGAAATTAATTGAATATAGCCTATAATCCCGAATTCACTTGCATTGATAAGCAGGTTACGAAGCGGCTCATCACTGGGTTACTAACTGGCTCAAAAAAAAGACTTTCGGGGGGTTACGAACCGGCACATCGGGTATGTTCGTTCAAATTCTCAATTATTCGATTAATGCATCCTTAAACTTGCTTTCAATGAAATTTTCGAGTGCAAATGGATTATTCTTTACGTAAGAAGAAAGTTTATTGCATTCAAATATTGCGTGAGGCATTCGAATAGGATTTTATTCTCTCCAGCTTCTTAGTAGGTTACGAACCGGGGCCTTTACCTTAGCCCAAAATAGAAAAGCTGAAATTTTTCTTCCACAATGAAATTCAGAATTTTCTAAAACATTCCTTGTTTTAGAAATATTATGTGGGTCATGACTAACCTACGACTTTCATTAAAATGTGTAACAACTATCACTCGAAAGTTATGAATGAAGTTTTGTAAAAATTAAATTTGGATATATATTTCTAAGATACGAAAGTAACTAAAAAAGTAACGATAGTTACTTCTTTTGGGAAATGCAACGAAGAAAAAGTTACATTTCGAATCGATAACGATAACTTGTTCCTCTTAAAAAGTAACTCACCCATCACTGGTTCTTAGTCAACTCTACAGAGTAATCAGTGTCTCTTGGAACAAACTGGGTCAACTAGGGCAACCTGGAACCCCTTCTCGGCAAATTGTATGACGGAAGGAAGGTCTGACGACCTCGGTGCGAATCTCTTCGTCCTGGGAGGAGAGGATCTCTGAAGGAAGAAAGGGAGGAGTGACTTTGGCTCTCGCTCACATTCGATTCTACATCGGAGGTTCTGTAGCAAAAGTTCTTTAGTCTATAGCAGAGCACCAACTACCTCATATCTCGAAGGTGTCTCTCGCCCCCGAACCCATTCGCTTTCCTATCGATTAAAGCCGGTTCACACAATCATCACCAGCAGTCATCGCGAATCCATTGACTGGCTCGATCACTATTAATTTATAGCTTCGATGTCCGGAGCTTCGAGTCTCCGCGTTACTTGTGATCTTTCGAAAGCCGGACTTTGTCCAAGTTCGCCGGTTTTTTTAAATAAACTACCCTAAGTTGGACCTAAAGTGAGAAAAGTGCAAAGGGGATGGGGCGCTTTTGCCTGCTGACCCTTTTACTGGGGCTGCTACAACTTGGATTTGCTGCAAGTAAGTTATGTGATAGGAGGGTAGTGAAATTATTTTGGTGGGAAATCCTTTTCAGCTAGAGGAGTATTCCTGTCTTTCTAAATTCATTTTTATTGCGGAAAATGTATCGATGGTTGGATCTTTAGAAGGTCTAGTTTGGAGAATGACCATGAAGATCATTCACAAATACAAAACTGACTGGAATTCGCTGAAGACATAAGAATTAGGGTGGGTCGAAAAAACAAAAGTATGGAAATTGAAATTGGAACTATGGGGAAAAGTATTGTATTAGAACCCTAAAAAACTATAATTAACTTGGTATTGATTGATGAATGATCTCAACTTGCGTGTTAGAAAAATGTGTTTTAAAAAAATCATATTTTCATAGTTTTTATTTTGTGGGTTGATTTAGAACTATTCAGATTATTCCATTTTTCAAGAAAGAAAAAGGTCATAATTCAAACCTATAAAACATGTGTAAAAAATTGCTAACTTCCTCAAATTTGTGAACTATATTTAAGTAAAAAAGATATATTTTGGTAAATTGAGTTAACCATTAACACCTTAATTAAAAGAAATCTTAAGTATTCATATGCAATCCTGCATATTGGAACAAATCTTTGCTTAATATCTCTCTTTTTTCTTTTTGTCGTGTATATTTAACTCTAATGAACTGAAAAAGCGGGTAGTCTTAAAGTTTTTTTTTAAGTTGTGAACTTTTTAGGTGTTTTTTTTAGTACGCAAAAAAATTTCATAAGAAAATAGATTTTATTTCGATCTTTAAGAGATATTTTTTATATTTTCGTATACATCGATTCTTTTAAAAATGTTTTTGAAGGTATTAACTATCTTTCCAAATTCTTGTAGCTATTAAATAAAGTTATTGAGGCGAAAATTTATATTTAATAGGCCTCTGTTTTCAAAAAACAATGTTTAAATCTACAGGAATGACAAAAGAATTGTCTCATGTCTTAGAGACTTCTATATTGGTAAAAATACATTAGAAAAGTATTTGACAAGTTTGCGAAATCATAACTGTAAACCCAGTAAATTTTTAAAAAACTAAGTTTGGCGTTTTTTAAAACTATCTTCTTTCAACTGATGCTAGAAAATATTTATCACATCTGAGTGCTTTTTGATAATTAAAATACACTAAGAAAAAATGTGTAATTCAATGTTACCATAAAACAAAAAGAAAGCCTGCTTTCCAAGAAGTCATTTTTGTATTATTACAAATTATCTTTTCCAGCTGGCTTGAAAAATCTTTTATATGTCCGAGGGCTTTTTTACTAAAGAAAATACAATAGAAAAACTATAACTTAAAAAATTAAAAAATCAGTATTTTTGAAACTTGCTGCCTCCTGTGTTCCGATTCTTTAGACTTCTCAATTTTTTTCTAGTACATTTTTACCAATAATAAGCCAATGAATGTAAAATAGATTTTTTATAGCCAGCTGGATAAAGATAGTTTGGAAAAATACGAAACTGACTTTTTGGAAACAGGCTATCTTTTTGTTTTTTTGTTTTACATAGACTTATCAATTTTTTCCCTTATTTTTTGATCAGTAAGAAGCCCCCAGATGTTAGATGTTAAATTTTTTAAAAATTCACTGTGTTTACTTCTATGATTTTCCAGACTTACCAACATAAATTCTAATGTATTTCCATCAATAAAAAAGCCCCAAACACCTGAAAATTTTTTTTCTTCATTCCTGTAGATTTTAAAATTATGTTTCAAAGACCTCGGACGTATAAAAGATTTGTTTAAACCAGCTGGAAAAAATAAATTGTGAAAATACGAAAATGGCTTTTTGGAAAGCAGGCTTTCTTTTTGTCATATGGTTACATTGACTTATACATGTTTTTTTAGTGTTTTTTAATTAGTAAAAACTCCTTTGGTGTGATCAATTTCTTTTAGCGTCAGTTGAAAAAAGATCATTTAAAAAAACACCAATTTCAGTTTTTCGAAAATTTACTTTGTTTACGTTTATGATTTCGCAGACTTATCAAATTCTTTTCTAATGTGTTTTCACCAATAGAAAAGCCTTTGAGACCATAGAAAATTCTTTTGTCATTCCTGTAGATTTCAACATTGTTTTTTGAAAACAGGGGCCCATTAAACATAAATTATCGCGTCAAGAACTTAATTAAAATACTGTAAAAATTTTGAGAGACAACAATGAACTCCAAAAATTTCTTTTTAATTGACATATACGAAAATATCAAAACTGTGAAAGTAAGAATTTTTTAAGCATATTTTGCAAACACGCAAATTGAAGGCATTTATCAAACAATGCCAAATTAATTATACTTTTTTAGAGTCCTAATACACTACTTTTCCACATAGTTTTAATTTGAATTTCCATAATTTTGTTTTTTCGACCCATCCTAATGATAGTGACAACTGGATCTGGGCCAACTTTTCGAAATTCTCTTTTTAACGATTTCAAGTAATTTAGGACACTATTTATGGATACATAGTAGAAATATGTAAAAACCATTTCTCCTTCCACTGAAAAGAACCAATTTTGAAATTATCAGAATGGCAGCGGGACTAGAACAATTTGATTTTTCCGCTCTCATACACCGAGATTTTTTTTTTATTTTCCACCTCCCGGCAACATTGTATGTAATGGCCCCATACTTCTATAATTCTGACTACATTTTCTATCATGTAGTATAGGAATAATTTTTTTTCTGACCCTTATCGAGTTGTCATTCTCATATTTTCATAAATTCGTAAATTACAGTACGAACATTTTTCGGAATCTTGGCATATTAAAAAATACGTATATTGCACATATTTAACTGACCCGAAAATGTCCTCACTATATCATCGTGATTTCTTAGCACAGAAAAATGCTTCTATAATTTTACCAAAATTTTATATTTGAAAATCTATCGCAGAAAACCTCTTCTGTTCATCCTATAAAATTTCATTTTTGGTCCTTATCCACTTGTCATTTTCATATCTTCAACTTTTATCTGAATGTGATTCTGAGAACTCTTGTTATAACTTGGCACATTTTTTGTGATCCTTTCCCTTAATCTACATTGTGAGATTTTGCATCACATCTGCAGTATCATATATTTATGAACAATGAAATTTTACGACGACTAGACTCTTTAAAAAATCAATCGACCGTAAAATGATTTATCATGGATCGATGAACAGGCAGATAATATCTGGAATTATTTGAAGAATTTGAATAGCAGAGAGAACTGAATACATTCTACATTCAAAAAGGCTAACAATTGATTTAATAAAATGAGATTTGATGCCAAAAAAGTACCTTTGTGTTCTTTCTATAATAAGAATTTTTTTGTGATGAATCCCCTTTGGGAATTGAAAATCAGAAAGTCAACTCCGTTCTCTCTTAATAACTAATCATTCATCTCAGTAAGTATTACTCTTTATACTTCTTCAACTTCTGAATACCTCTTCTCTGTTTTATGTGTAATAATATTCAATATTTCAAGCACTGTTATTAAAGAAAACATAAATTCCATTAGTATATTACAAAAAGAAACTTCGATAATCATCAAAACACCCGTCTCTTAGTGTCTTATCGTGAATGCAGGGTAATAAATGTCACTTAACTTGATTACTTGTACAAAGTGTAAAATGCCAAGGATCAAAGTCTGTCCCTTTTTTAACTAATTCCCTTTTTCCCCCTTAAATTTGAAAAATCCCCTAAAACACCTCAAATCGAGAATTTTGAGTCAATTTTTCCCTTTTCCCTCTTCTCTTACAAATTTTCGATTCTTTTTGTAAGAATCATTAACAGAAATTCAAGACATCAGAAAGAATGACGCTTTGAAAAAAATTCTTTATGATGAGACCAATTTCGAATGTTTCCTAAACAATTTATTTGTTGATTTTGTTCATTTGGAGGATAGTAATAAAATATATTGAACGGCGTATCAGAGAAAAGAACACGGTGGGGCTGAAGCAACTTTAATTGCAAGATCTTTGCATATGGAATTTTCTGACTGATTTTAGCTCTCTTTGAAAAAAGTTGATTTTATGTTTAATAAAAAAAAGTAAAAAAAAAAATATATAAAATGTCATAATATTCACTGAAAATTGTTGCAAATTATATGTTATACATTTTTAAACACAAAAAACTTTATACAAGGTATTAAATTCATGAAATTATTTTTCAAATAAAATTTATTAGTATTTGAAACGATTATTTACGATTTATTTACGATGACTAAAAATATAGCAAACTACAATGAAAATTAAATAATTTGAAACAATTTATACTGAACATTGTAATGTTTTTAAATTTTCTTCGAAATTATTTTCTTTTATTAAATATAAAAATCAACTTTTTTCAAAAAGGTCTTGATGAATTTTTTTGTTTTTGGTCTTAAAAAGTCCACAAGATTATAGAGTACCATAATCTGTCGGCAAATCCCATATGCAAAAATAAAGTTGGTTCAGCCTTACCATGAGTATGTTAGTTTTGCTTATAGAAGCAAAATTGCGGAAATCAAAAAATAATTTGCAAAAAAGTATCGTATTAGGACCCTCTAATAAAGTATAATTAATTTGAAGCTGATTGTTGTATTGTTTGCTTTTATATTTTAGAAAACTAGCAAATTTCTGTTTTTTTTACACTATAATCATTTTTTAACTAGGATTAAAATTTTTGTTGATCATCTGAGAGCTTTCAACTGATAAAACACTCTAGTAATTAATTTGAATGTCTGAGGAAACAAAAACAGAAATGTAGGTTTTTCAGATAGTCATTTTTGTGTTTTTCTAATTATTTCTTTCTAGCTTACTTAGAAAAATACTTTGAATAACTGAAGGTTCTGTACTGAAAAAAATACACAAGGAAAAAGTTGATGAGAATAATTCGAATAAAGAATTAAAATCTATCTAGTGATAAAAATACATGAAAAAAATTCAAACATGAGCATTTCTCAATTATGTTGTTTATCTATTTTTCAATCTTAGATCTTCTTAAATTTTTTTTCAGATTCTTCTCATTAGTAGAAAGTGTTATTAGATTTTTTAAAGCTAGCTAAACAAAATTTTTTAAACACAAAAATTACAAGAAAACTTGCTGAAGAAAAGGCGCTACTTTTAGAGGGAACTTTCGTGTAATTTTCATAAGATACCCGTATGATACAAAAAGTTTTTGATAATCAATGAAATCCCCTTTTAATTCCCCATAATAGGAAAAAATCTCCTTTTTACCTGAAATTGCACGACTGAACCGCTGTGATCCATGAAATGCTGTTAAATACATTTTTATCAATGGAATGCAACAACAATAAACACATAATTTCAAGAACCTTCGAGAAGAAAGCTTCGACCGAATTTGATTTTTATGATTTGAAAAAATTGAAATATTTTTTTAATCAAATTACATTTTGATTTTGAAGTTCTCTAGTATCTTTTTCATATTAAATTAGTTTTAATTCTTTGCACCAATTGACACAAAAAAACGCCGATCCTCAACAGTTTTTTGAACAAAAATGAGACATCGGAGAATGATAATGCAGCTATGTTAATATTAAAACTTCACACTTGAAGCATTATTATTTTGAGAAAAAAAATCTTATTTCAAGAACATAAAAAATGAGCTGCAACGAAAATGATCCCAATGTTTTTGTGTTCATCTGTATCACTCAGAATCGAATGAAAATTATATGAATTTAATTATTCATTTATGCCTTCTTCATCATTGTACGAATTTATTCAATGCCATTCAAGACATTATCAAAAGAAATCGAAAGTCCATTGATCTTAATGATCAAGAGGATCAAGAGCGTCTCGTATTCTTTAAGGTTGGGTTGCAACACCGATTACTGGAGCAGACAATCTCACAAGGACGACACCATGTGTGTCACTAATTTTATTCTTTATTCATGGTGTGCCAAAACGAATTCTAGAGTACCTAGAATCGTCTTCAAGGCATTCAAAAATAGGTCTCAAAGTTATAAATACAAAAAGGAAACTCATTCTGAATTAAACTTCAATTTATTTTTTAACATAGTAGCATACCGTAAGATAGGGCTGAGCGGGACATGTTTTTAAATATTCTACAATAAATTACAAAAAGGAATTATAATTAGATATTAATCATTCAAGTATATAATTGCTGGCCTTTTTTTGCATATCGTGAAGCTAAGACATTTGATTTATCTACAAGAGTCGTTTGATAAGTAAGGTAAATTTCTCGCTAGATGGCGCCAAAATGATCTTTGTGGTGTATGGGCAAGACATAGCACTCTCGAAACTAACCTCTACCAAGCTCTAGCCAAAACTGGTCCTTAGTTTGCGTTTGGCGTACGTTTGAAGTGAGCGTGTCAGTAATTTTCGAGGAAATGGAGAAAGAAGAGTTCTGTGCAGTGAAAAAAAAAATTTTATTTGAAAAATCGGACGGCCGTGCAGATCAAAGTCGAGTTAGACGAAGTTCACGAGGAGTCTGCTTCTTCGTTGAAAACTGTTTATTTTTGCATAAAGGAATTTAAAGGTGGCCGAAGTACAACTAAAGAAAAAGCGCGCTCCGGACGCACAGTTGAGGTCACCACATTGGATATGGTGCAAGAAATTCATTACATAGTCAAAAGCGCAACCGGAAAGACGTTTCAGCGCAGTGTTTGGCGAAGTTTAATCGGAATCTGCAGGACTTTTTGCATCGATTCGTGACTGTGGACGAAACCTGGATCCACCAAAATAACACGAGACAAAGCAGCAGTCAAAGCAGTGGGTAC
>JAUMHM010000016.1:23132266-23142403 GCA_032362435.1 Melikaiella ostensackeni | reverse complement strand
GAAGAGAAGCAAGACACACGACACAACGCGTGTGTCAGAGCCTTGAAGGTCTCTCCACAATAGGACTTTATAAATCGGCATAGCGTCGACATAGCGCGCATCACGTTGATACTGCATCGACGTTATGGAGACACACCTTGCATTACACTTTCGAGCCATGGTTTCACTCGACTCAGACGAGACTCCCTTTATCGAGGTCTAAGATTTTACACATCAAAAACTAGACAAAATGGCTCCTCCGTTTGGACTCAGTTTTACATTTAGGATTTCCTGATAATTTCGGAAGCCCTTAACCGCGACCCTGCCCTGCCGAACGCTCTCAGAAAGATAGAGTCAATTGTTGAGAACGAGAAGTGCCAAATTTACTGAAACTACAAGTTCAGACTAAAAGTCTCTATTGCACACTTGAGGCCTGACACCGTACTCCTTAACAAAGAGAAACGAACAAAACTAAAATAAAAATAAGAATAACAAGAAATAACTAAAATTTTAATTATAAAGAAAATTTTTATTCATTCTTAAACTTATTTAATTATAATTTATATATAAAATTTTATTTAATTTTTAATTCTATTAAATAAAAGAAATTAATTGTTTCTAATTGACAATAAATAATTATTTGAAACTTCAACAAAATTTATTTATTAATACATAAAACGGATGTACTTCCGAAAAGCGCATACCGCCGATTTATTTGAAACTCCGTATACCTATGTATTTGGACGCACTGATCACGAATATGATAGTGAAAATAGGCGCAAATTCAATCTTCATGGTGAAGACCATGAAAAATCCATAAAAATAATGTTTTATTGAGTTTACCTCAGTAAATAATGAAAATTTTAAAATAGCTTCAAACAAAAGTTGTAGATCTACTCAAACTACATCTTTTATATATCACAAAGTTTTTCTGAAAAACCAATATTTTTCGAGAAAAGTAGGAAAATGTTGGTACAAAGTGTAGAATTACTTGAAATAGAACTTGTGGCACTTCTGTGAATGTTCACCGAATTAATGTAGGTCACATCCCTAAACCTTTCCAACGTCTCTTGTGGGGGGGCACCCCTGTGACTGGTCACAGAAATAAATTAGGTCACATCCTACCTCTTTCCAACCTGTCGTGGGGAAAGGCACCGCTCCGACTGCTCACAGAAATAATGTAGGTCACATCACTACACCTTTCCAACGTCTCGTTGGGGGAGGGGGAAAGCATCCCTGTTACTGGTCACAGAAAGAATGTACTATAGGTCACATTTCTGCCCCTTCCCAACATCTCGTGGGGGAAGTCGCCTCTGTGACTAGTCGCGAAAATAATGTAGGTCACATATCTTCCACTTTTCCAACGTCTCGAGGTGGGCAGGAAGTCACCCCTGTGATAAGTCACAGAAATAATGTAGGTCACATCCTTACCCCTTTTCAACGTCTTGTGGGGAAAGGCACCCTTGTAACTGGCCATAAAAATAAATTAGGTCACATATATTCCCCTTTTCAATGTCTTAAGGGGGCGGGAAGGCACCCCTGTGACTAGTCACGAAAAGAATATAGGTCGCACCCCTACCCCTTTCCAAAGTCTATAGGAGGGCACCCCTGTGACTGGTCATAGAAATGAATTAGGTCACATACCTTTCCCTTTCCAACTTCTCGCTTCTCCTAACCATTCTACGAGCATGTATCCACCCTTCCAGGAATTTTTCATATAATTAAAGTACATTTTATTAAAAACTACCAGTCGTGAAGTAAAAATGTATTGCACATAAAATATGTATTTTTAAAAGATCTACAACTTTTATTCAAAATATTTCTGTGCATTTTTTTATTTACTGAGATAAAAGCAGAAAACCATGATTTTCATGTGTTTTTTATGGTTTTCACGATGAAAATGGAATTTGTGCCTACTTTCACTATTATTCTCGTAATCAGTGCATCAAGATACATAGGTATCCCGAGTTTCAAATTAATCGGAGGTATGCGCTTTTCGGAAGTATGGTATATCCCATAAAGCTAATTAAATTTGAATCAAATAGAAAAATAAATAATTAAAAATAATACAATCTTCAAATTATAAATTTAGAGACCTAAATATTATTAGAATTTAATCAAATTTCAACCAAATCTTTTTTGGCTTTAGATGCAAAATTCTTAAAGATTTCAAAAATAAAAAACTTTTAAGAGTGTAAATTTAATATATAAAATTAATATTGACATAATGTAATTATTTATTAAAGATAGTTTATTAATTAATTGCTTCAAATTTACTTATTGAATAATCTTTAATGATCCTCTTTGCCAAAGAATTTAGATTAATCCTTTAACTTCAAAATACACCTAACGGTTATATTCACTTAATTAATTAAATAGTCTTCGAATGATGTGATTATTATTAAAAATTAAATTGATAATGAAATAATAATTTTAATATTGTATATCCCCTACCGCTTTTATTAGAATATTCATATATGTACATATTGTGTGTGTATATATTCGCATATTTGCTAAAATAACAAGAATTTTAATAATAGAGAAAATCATTATTATTTTTTAAATTAATTTCAATTATTCGGTTAAATATAAATAAATTAATAATTAACAAATTTAATTTATTCAGGGAAACTTATGATTCAATTTGATAATATACGATCCGAAAACTGGTAACAAATTTTTTGCCAATAAACATGTTTGATAGTATGTAAAGCTTATAAATAAGCAATGAATGTTCCCCCTGGTCAATCATTCAGATTATTATTTTACGTATTCAATACAATAAACACAAAATAAGCCTCGAAGAAGCATTTTAAGGGATTAAAAGATTTTTTCATGTAAATTATTGGCACATTTATATACGTTTCATATATTTCATGATTTTCTCCAACAAATTATAGTTTATGTCATCTTGCTCACCAATGTACCAAAATTCACAAAATATAGTAGAAAGTTACAAAAACGCAATTATAAGATTGTTAAGATTTATTTTTCAATTATAAACGACATTATAAGCACTTTACACGCGGAACGAACTTCAACTGAACATTAACCTCAAATTTAAAAAAAAACACGTAGTCACGTGGTAATTATAACCCACAGGGTGATCAACTTATGTGTCAATTATATTTCAAAAGATTTTATATCAGAGCGATGTAAAGATACACATATGAAACATTAATTATTGAGAAGGTTGTACAAGTTAATTTTTAAATATAATGCATTATACTAAAAACTTAGATCTTCACACTGCTTTCAATAATTATTTCGTACATGTATGTATATGCAGCCCTGCTTCTAAATTTCTCGACTTGAGTTGGAGTATTCTTGCTGTGAAATTGAAAGAGTAACCAATTTGGTTTTTCATTATATTCTCCTTTAATATCGCACAGAATTGTATAATATTTTGCCACACGGCGCAGAATGATCTATTCATTCATGCTATCATTAAAGCTCAAAATCGAAGAAAAGGCTTAGTGCTGTATATGCACAGAAAAAACCTGGAGTGCTAAACGGAAGGTACTAGAGTTGGAGCTGTCTACAGTGAAGCCGTCGATATTTGTCCTATACCTATGCCGTGAAGCGGAGGGACCAACACTTTTATAAAAAAAATCTTGACGTACCTAGCTAGGCAAGGTATTCAAAAATGCTCTAGTAGCTACTAGAGCATTTTTGAAAAGTGGATTCGCAATCTACGAAATAAAAAAACTATCTAATAATCTTATTTTCAAAGACCAATAAGTTACAAAAACTATGTCGTACTGTGTAACTTAAATTTTCTGAGGGCTTATGAGTAGCCAGCTGATTATTTTGACGTTATGATCGTAAACATTTATGGTATTCTTATAATTATTATATTCTTATGTGTTTTGGAATTGTAATTTACAACAAGGTTTGAAGTCTTTGTCAGAGGTACCGACTTCGAACAAAATAGAAAAACGATAGAGAAGGAGATATACTCTTAATACAAAGAAGCTTTGTTTCCAGTTCCTCTAGGATTACGATCCACTACGGCAAATATTTGTTCTCTCTCGGATCAGAGGAAAGCCGACGCGCAGTTTTTCAGAATTTTAGTTACAACACAAAAAAAATAATCTCTTTAATGAAATATGCCGCTTTCTTATCATAACGATTTTCATAGCATTTTAGAAATTTTCAATTATTATATATGTATTTAAAAATTTTCTAAAACGTGCACGACTCGGTGGACTTTTGGCAGCCGCGGCGACCGTGATTTTCAAACGCTCATAATTCTTAAACAAGGGACCACTTATAAAGAAGCCGGGACATTTGTCTAATTATTCTTGACGTACTATCGATTGATGATGGTCTCATCAAAAAGTCAATGTCGCAGAGGAGGCCTTCCCCTTGTGAGTAATTCTATTCTCTCCTTCCTGAGATTGCAAATCTGCTACCGCGCTATTCTCCTTGATGCTAGCGCTGTTTTCGATTTTGTTGTCATTACTTTTTTCCTTATCTTTACTTTCATTTCCTACTCCATTCTTATTGCTTGTTTGCCCCTCATCATCTCTCCTTTCTCCCCTTGAATTATTTCCTTCTATTACTACTTTGCTAGAACTACATTTTGTCGGTGTTCTTAACAATCTACCCCACTGTGCTGCAAGGGCGTCTGTATCTGTCTCTCTATTCTTGTCTTCTTTACTTTCCTTATTTTCTGTATCACCCCTTACCTGCCCAGTGTCTACGCCTGATTTATTTACTTCACCTTCTTTTCCTGCTTCAGTCCGCCAGCACTCTTCCAACTTTCTCTCGCCTTTCTCTCCTGGTTTCTTTCTGTCCGCGCCAGAATCATCTGTCTTAAGCAGCCTCTTCGGGCTGTTTTTTTGGGCTGTTTTTGGGCTCTTTTTAGGCACTGATGCCGATTTTCAGGCTCTTTTATTTTTATTAAAAAACCGACATCTAGTTGAAGGTGCTGGCCGCCAGCACCTCCACTACAGTAAATTTGAGAAATTGAAAAAATCAAACACACCAGAATTTTGAGCTTTTTGGGAGCACCAATAAAAATTTTTGGACTCCTTTACTTTTAAGAAAAATCAATATCTTGTAGAGGTGCTAGCTTACATTTACCTAACACCTTAACTGTCTAAAATACTAACAACATAAAAATGTAATTCCACCAGAATTTTGGGCTTTCTTCGGGCTCTCAAAATGCGTGAAAACCAATTGCCCCAAAACAACCCTTGAGTCTCTCATTTTTCAACTTCTCATAAATATCAACTCCGATTGTTGGGCTCCAACCCTTAATGCCAAAAAGCAACCCCTCTGTACCACGTAGATATGACTTTGCAGAATAATAATCCATTCCAGAGTTTTTCCATATTAACAGTCTCTGATTTTTGGGCTCTTCAAAAAATACCAAATTGATTTTTGGGATCCAACTCTCATAGCTAAGAAGCAACCCTTCCTCTACGACATAGATATGACATTACCGAAAAATAATATTTTCAAGAATTTTTCAATGTTAACAGAGTCTCTGATTCTTAGGCTCCTCAAAGATATCAATTTCGATTTTTGGACTTCAACCCTTATAGCCAAAAGCAACCCCTCTCTACTATGTAGGTATGACTTTGCCAAAAAATAATCAATTTTAGAATTTTTCAATGGTAACAGCGTCCCTGATTCTTGGGCTCCTCATATATACCAACTCTGATTTTTGTGCTTCAGCCTTTAATGCCAAAAGCAACCCCTCTGTACCACGCAGATATAACTTTGTCAAAGTAATTTTTTTCAGAATTTCACATTGTCAGTAAGGTCTCTGATTTTTGATCTCCTCAAAAATACCAACTGCGATTTTTGGGCTCGAAGCCTTAACGTCAAAAAACAACCTCTCTGCACCACATAGATATGACTTCGCCGAAAAATAATCTTTTTCAGAATTTGACAGTGTTAACAGACACTGTGGAATTAACACTTTGAAAAATTTTGGGCTGCTTTACTTGAAGGCACCTAGGATGGGGTTCGCTAAATGTCGCAGGGGTGGTTTCTTGGGTATATTGATTATTACTGTGGGGTTGGCGATACCTACTAGAGACCTGTTGAGATGACCGAGGTGATTATTTTCTATGTGAAATTTCTTTGTCTGTTTTATTTGAAGGCAGCTGAAATGGGGCTCGCTTAATGTGGTAGGGGTGGTTTCTTAGGGTTGCTGATTATTACTGTGGGGTTATGAATATCTAATGGAGTCTTGTGAAGATAACTGTTGTGATTGTTTTTAGTTTAAAATTTTTTGACTCTTTTGATTAAAGTCAGCTGAGATGAGGCTCGGTTAGTCAACCAGGGTTGGTTTTTTATAGTTGTTGATTATTATTGTGGGGTCGGCGTCTTATATTGGTGTATTGCGAATGCGACTATTGTGATTGTTTTTTATTTAAAATGGTTTTGCTGTTCTTGTGAAGCCCGAGCAAATCATTAACATCTGACACTCAGTTTTTTGGGTTTAATATTTGACTTTTTAATTAGTCGTAAGTTTGCAATAATTTTTTAGTGTAAGGCGTTGATTCTTTAGAATTAAATTTGGGTGTTTTGTAGAGCTCAAAAATAGCCCAAAATACTTATATGCTTAGAATTAGGTCTAGTGCATAATTCATATTGAGGGTAGTTTTTGAGTGACAGGGGTGTTTAAAAAAAATTGATTTTCGCAATTTTGGAGAGCTCAAAAAAGCCCAAAATTCTGGTGTGTTTGATTTTTTCAATTTCTTAAATAACCTGTACCGGAGATGCTGGCGGCCAATACCTTCACCCAAATGTCGGTTTTTTGAGAAAAATAAAACAACACGAAAATCGGCATTGGTGCCAAAAACGAGCCCAAAAATAGCCCAAAATTCTGATATGCTTATATTTATATCTAGTGCAAATTTAATTTTAAGGGTAGTTTTTTGGTGATGAGGGTGTTTTTTTGAAAATTAATTTTTTCAGTTTTTGAGATCCCAAAAAAGCCCAAAATTCTGGTGTGTTCGATTTTTTCCATTTCTCACATTTACTATAGTGGAGGTGCTGGCGGCCAGCACCTTCACCCAGATGTCGGTTTTTTGATAAGAATAAAAGAGCACAAAAATCGGGATTGGTGCCCAAAAATAGCCCAAAATTCGGGCATAAAAATATGTTTAAATTCCATTGTGGAGGTGCTAGACGGACGCACCTAACAAAAATAACAGTTGTTAGCATTACTTGCCTACGTTTTGTAAAGTTTTTTTTTTGTGTCCATTCAGTGATACCAATAAAAATATGGAATTTTCAAAATGACGTACTTTTTCTGACCTACTCTTCAGAAACGCGTCAAATTGAGAGAAAGTTTTTCGATAATTGCAATTGCAAAACGGAAAGCCTTTGGCTTCAAACATTTTATTAATGAGATTCTAATGTACAATGCAAAAATCCACCAAGAAATAATCTTATTTTGATGAAAATTGTTCACATAAAATAGTCATTTTTTTGTTTTCATACCGAAAGTCTGTTTTTTTTAATATTACACATTTGTTACTCATAACATCTCGACAAAATGTTGTCCAGTCGTGCAAAATGTTGTGTCAAATGTTGTAATCGGAAGCTTCAAGACATTTTTTGCACATATTTCAATAAATTCAAATGGCCGACTCTTTAAAGTGACCTACTCTTGCATAGTCTCCCCTATACGCAAAAAATGAATCCTATATGACTTCTACATGTCGCGCAGAAATGAAAAATGTAAAAGAGGAACATATTAAGGATGTATTAAGGGTCGTAGGAAAGAAAATTGATGCCGAGCAAATGATTTCCCGAACGCCTTGCCTGCACCTCGGGTGAATTTTCACGCTCTTCGAATAGGAAGATAAGCAACATAAATTTCAAGATGCGAAGCTGCGTTCACTTTCTCGCTCGTTCTTCAAGCACACAGATGATGGCCCTATGTACCGCTCGCACTTTTAATATTGCCCGCGTCAGTGTTGAAGTATTTACGGCTCCGGTGGCATAAAAGCCGGCATTCTCGTCTCCACCATGTCCTCTCTACAAGGATCCAGCCTCGCCCTAGCTCTTTTTTACCCTACACCTCTATTTTCACAACACAAGACCAGACGCGACGCGTCGCGTCGCTACGTTTCTACGGCTATGTCATAACATCATACCAAGCAAGTATCCATCACTTGAATGTTCTCCATCCGCCATATTTTCCGCGCCTATTTATAATATCCCTTATAGTCACGATTTTTCTCTAGAGCTTGAGACGAAAAGGATGCCATACGCATAATACTTTCGCATGAACTATTCCGTTCCTGCAAAACTTACCGCAATATTTGCATCGCTAGATCTGTATCCCTGATTTTCAGCGCGACAACAAAGTATCTCTCGTTAAATATTTTACCTTGATATGCTGAAAGAAGAAATTTCCAGGCAATGGATTACCGAGACCATGCCGCACTGAAATACTGGTATTACTTTCATCTTCATTTTCTGTTTCATCACCACTAAGGCCATATTTCATAGGGTGTCTAGTATCTCGACAGAATAAATTAGAGAAGCTTTTTAGGTTTTCTGGGATGAAAGATTAATCACAATAAAATGTTTAATTTTCCTCAGCCACTAATAGTTTTAACAAATCGCATTGAAAATTGTAGAAGCAATTGAAACAAATGTTTCTATCAAACTATACTAAATGGAGGATTGCTCTAATCAAAGAAGTAAATCTAATGCATTCTTGAAATAACGAGTGCGAATATCTTTTGAACCAGCTCAGTCATCCAGACGATTCGAGCAGGCAAAAGAGCCTGTAAACATTTTTATGACGTACCCAAGAGTAGCGACGAGAAGCTAAAATACCTGGACAACACTTTGTTTCGTGGAAATTTTCCGTAAAGCTCTTCTTATTCTACACAATGCTAATACTAGATTCCCGGAAATAATCATTCAGTAAGGAAATACTTAATATGTATATTTCCAAATCGGGAAACATTTCGGTGATTCTCTACAACCTTAAGATTCTAAATAACTTGGAGGACGGTCCAACATATATTATTTTTGGCCTTCTCCTCTCCAGAGTCGTATATTTCCACCTTTACGATTTCACGTATAATTACAATGCATGATAAATATTTTTTGATTTTCTACAGTGAAGATATTGTTTTTTTTTTAGGTTGCTGCTAAAATTATTCCAGCAGAGGAGCACTAAGAAAAGTGGGAGATAAATACTATTTAATAAGTACTTATGATGTGGTTACGATTGATGACAAACATTCTGTTGAAAACTTCCAAAGCAGAGTGACAGATCACAATACATTATTTCTAAAAGGAACATATACGAAACGTTATTGGGAATTTATATTAATTCCGGCCACGGTTCCCGAGATGAAATGATAAATATCATACAGTAAGATTCTGTTGGGCCTAGGCTTTGTTTAGAAATGTTTCTTCGATCCTGTAAGTCTTGTCAAACAAAGATTACTAAAATGGTGTCTAAAATAGTAGTAAAACCTGTCCTTGCTAAGGACTTTATGACTAGGGGACGCGTAAACTTAATATATTTACAGTCGGTTCCTGACGAAATCTACAAATGGATTATGAAGTGCCAAGATCAGGCAATCAATTACATCTGCCTTAGAACGTTACCTTCGAAACATTCTGCTGAAGTTGCTGAGGAACTTTTGAAAATATTTTCGCAATTCTGAGCACCTGCAGTGCTTCAAAACGATAACGGCAAAGAACTTGCTTGTGAAGTCATAGAAAAACTAAACATTTTTTGGCCTCCATTGTGTACCGTACATGGAAGACCACGTCATCCACAAAGTCAGGGCTGTGTGGAGCGTTCTAATAAAGAAGTCGAAAATATGTTGCAGGCACGAATGGCAGATAACAATTTTTAAAAATTGATCTCATGGGTGTTCTTTCGTTTAATGGCAGAAAAAAATTGCATAGGGCAATTGTGCGCAGTCCTCATGAAGCCGTTTTTGGTCCTTATGCTAAATTGGGACCTAAGTCGACAAATTTACCACACTACACAATGTCAACGATAACTACTGAGGAGGATTTGCAAAATGTGAAAAAAAAATTGACAACAGATATGAAAATAAAGTGAAGATAAAATCTGTAATCTCTGTGCAACACGAAAATCAATCAGTAATAATCAGACAAATTGTTACGGTGGCCAAGAGTACTAAGCAGAACAGG
>JAUMHM010000016.1:23109171-23132166 GCA_032362435.1 Melikaiella ostensackeni | reverse complement strand
ACAAGAAAAGGGCTACTAGCTCGAAATATTGCACCCAATATTGCACCCAACATTAAATATGTAGTGACTACAGAAGACTTCCTCTGACTTTCTGAAGTTATCAGACGTGGACGTAAAGAACACAGTAAATCCCACGTATATTTTTTATCTGAAGTTAGATAAAAACGTTGCAAACAAGTGACAACTAAAATTATCCAAAGTCAGATAATTTTTATCTGGAGACGGATTCACAACCACATTCACAACTTTATATCTAGCTGTCAATTGTTTGCAACGTTCTTATCCAACTTCTGATAGAAAATATCTCTGGGATTGACTGTAGAGCTAATATACAACTGTATTGCTATGTTCATTATTTTCACTTGGAAGCTAGAAATTTGTTCATAAATATTTCTTGTCATTGAAGCAAAAAAAAGTGCAGTTCATCACGCAAGGAGTTAAAAGTTCCTTCTTATATTTTATAATATCTATCTACATAGGTGACACTGACCAAATATTCACTTGTTTGACATATTTCAATAAAAAAAACATTCATGAACTTTTACTTTTTTATTGTAGCAACAGCCTTGTTTTATAAGATGATTAGGATGTGTCTTTTCATGATATGCCGCTGGCTTTAAAAGCGGCAGGTGCTGTTAAACTTCTCATTACACCAAGTGACCAAATAAGCCTGGCTCTTCACGAAAGGTCTCGGCAGATGGCGTAACATAATGCATTCTGCATTACTTGCCTGCTTTAAATTAATTGCCTATGCTTTTCAGGAAAAGCCATACTTCGCTATAAGCCTACGACTTATATAAGAACAGCTGAAGTGAAATTCAGCCTGCTTTTCTCAAAGCCCGAATTTTTACTCGGACACGAAGAGCGCGTATTTTGTGACGCATCTTACAATCAATCACCCTTATTCCATTTTTCGAAGATCATTCGATACTAAGCACATCAATGCTAAGCTTGTCAGAGACTTGCTTATATCGATCATGAAGATACAATTTTATGCAAAATCGAATTCAAGGAACATCTCATGGATCCCTAGCTCTCGAGAACAGTTACCTGGAGGTTCAGGGCACGTACGGAACGAGCCGGCATAAATATTAATTGCTCGAAATTACATGTAAATACGAGCAGAGGAAGCTGCGAGAGAGGGCGAGAAAGGGTGGTAAAGGGAGGAAACAGGGAGAGAATTCAGAGACATCACGTGCATCCCAAATGGACCATTATTCCATCAGCGACACAAACTGTTGGGTAACTCGGTTGAAGAGACGAGGACGCAGGCCTTCCTAATATCTAAACATGCAGACATTGCAGTATTCCAAGTGCAAATAGTTTAATTTTTCATGGTTAAAACCAGAAACCCACAATATCCTCCTTGACACTTCTGACATTCTGAGACATATATATTCTTGATTAATATATGCGTAGAGTTGACTGCTTGATTTCGACAAACAGTTCACCTACACCTCAACCATTTACACTTCTTCTAGGTACAACCGTTCCACCAACCATCTATCCAAACGGATTTCTAGTCTCCTCTTGAATTAAGCTGTCGTCCGACGAACGGTTGCACCACCATCAGCATACTAAATTCCGTTCGGGCACCAGAAACTCACTGTTTCTTAATCACGTTAAAGCTGCGCTTCAACATCCTGTTGGTCGCCTAGTGGTAGAAGGAGAGGATCAAATGGAATACGATTTTATTATTTGACTAATCACAATTTGTTGAAGTTTAAGGATCTTTTTCGCTTGAATATTCATGATTTAAATTCAATGTTCAAACTCTCAAAGACGTTTATTATTCATCCACATGCTTGCAAAAGTTTTGGCTAAAATTTAGAAAAGAGGAAAAATCGAGTAAGAAATGTTTCATTCGAAATTGTACCTGAAAATACATACATGATATTCAAAGAGTATCGAAAGATTGCAAGAAACGCCCAAGTACTCTAAGAACAAGAGTCATTTCAAGAAACGATATTCTGTGCACAGAAGAAATGTAAAGTATTCCGTAATCATAACGTTGCATTCAAGAACGAGAAACAAGGAAGATCTTGTATTTTTAACGTAGGAACGCCATTCGATGCTTAAATATTCTCCTCATTCCTTATTCAGAGTATATTTCATTCGTTCGTTCCTTCCTTCGGTGTAACACATATATACATATTCCGTCCCTCGGGTGGGCTCAACTTAACTCCACATTGAGCCCGGATTTTCCAGCGAGAAGGCAGGAAAGAGGAAAGAGGACACCGCTAACAATCCTGCCCTCGCCTACACCGAAAAATCTCAATGATTTGTGCGTCTTATCTGCATTTTAATTACCAGGAATAATTTCCTGAATAATGATCTTCCACTGAGTGGGCAGAGGCATTTTTGCCTGGCTGGATCTTTCAACGACTGTTTTTTTTTCCCTTTCCACAAACTTTCCAAAGACGTTTGAGCAAACAGATGTGGAACCCTGAAGCAGCAATTCAACTTGCAATAACAAAGTTCGAATTTGAGTATCACTTCCTTGGAGTGATAGAGCCTACTCTTAATGTTTTGTTTCACAAATTTCAAATTTGTAACAAACCATAATTTGACAATAGTTTGGAAAACTTAAATAGGCACTTTTGCATATCATCCTCAAACTGCAGCTGTAATTGAGACAATCTGTTTATTTGCATTGCAGGCAATCCTCTTGTTGATTTATAGTTCAATTGAACTTGGAATAGAAGTTTGCATCAAACAAGCTGAAAGGCGTGCTGGAACAAAAGAATAGTATTGCGATGTAGGAAACCATTACTGAGGAAGCAACTTGAATCACATGGGGTTGATTCATCGTTGATCTGGATAGCTTCACTGCTACCTCTACTGAGGCTTCTGTAGCAACTTAATCCTACAGAGACATGAAAGTTTCGACTTGTATTAAGCGTGCTCTTTACAGAGTTGTCCATGTCTGATAATCAGTTGTCAGAGAATGTGAAATTGAGATAAATTTATGCTAAGCATAAAATTAATTAGAAGCCTTTCCAAAGTTCAGAACTTTGAGTTTGAAATCATTTTTCTTTTTACACTGAATTTCAAGCAGATTGGTTTTTTTAATGTAAAGTTACTTGAAAAAAAAATTATTACCAACGAATTACAGCATAGATTGCCTTGAAATTTAAACGGTTTGTTATATTGAAGCAGTTATAAATTTAACAAAGAGTTAAATAATGTCGAACCCTATTTCACTGATGTCAGGGATATAAATCCCAATAAAAATGTGTAATCCTCTCGCAAGAAGTATTCCAATCTATTCCTCTTCAGCTAGAGGATCTTGCTCCGAATATCGGGAACCCTAAAGAAGTCAAGTTTAAAATCCAAATCCTGGCTTCTTACTGCATAATAAGAAAGTAATCCCTCGCACTTGAATTCTCTTGAACCAAGAATCGATAACTTTGGTGTAAGCGTAGTTCTTAGCCTCCCAGGATCATTCGATTTACACTGAACAGATTTCAGGAATTGAGATTGAACGTCGGTGGATAATTGGATCACAATGAAGATGGTACTGTTTCGATGTTAATACTCAATAAAGCCAGGAGCCACGTAAGGTAAAAACGATCGATAATCGAATCGAAGATCGAACGGTAGAATTTAGTTGTACGTAGTCAGGACTACGAAATATAACCAGTGTGCGCTACCGATCGGGCGAATTGATAGTTAATTACCGGGAATCAGGGGCGGCCAGGATAATGGATGGGACACGGCCCGTCACCGTAATTCACGGTGAACGGATTTTCGTGTTCCCTTATATATCCATCGTACCAATCTATAACGGAAAGCAAAGAGAGAGGGAAAATATAGAGAAAGAGGGGAAAATCGAGAAAACATTTGGAAGCAATGAAGAAAGGAAATAGGGCTAAAATACAAGAGGATATCTAAACTGCACACTTTCGAATCCTTCGACCCTCAGTGAATTTTTAACCTGTTCCGGAAAACCAAAGCTGTTAAAGAAATGAGAAAACAGATATGTATCCTCTTTAGTCTAAATGTAGACTTAGAGGTGCTTTCGAAGAAGCCTAGAGAAAGGAAAGCCTACTTTAAGAGATTGTCAATTTTGAAGATTGGAATAGAAGACTTCTCTCTGAAGTTACTGAAAAGCTCTTTTTTTAATATCTTCAAATTGACTGGAATAGAACAGTAATGGTTACGGTAGCTTCCACTATTATTTTACCTACTCTTTCACTCCTTAACCTCATTTTATCGTTTTTTTACTATTTTTCTTTCACGGTTTGGTATCCACTCTGCTTTGTCTTGTCCTCAAAACCCACAAATTTGTTATGACGTTCAATTACAGCTCTCGCGTTATTTTGTGGCTCAAGCTCAAGTCTCGCAGATTCTCAAACTTGGAAACAGAGCAGTCTCGACTGCACAGACTTGGGCTCATAAAAATTTAAGTTGACAAGTAGGAAGCGACTGGATGAACGTAACTGCACTTTCAAATAAATTTTGAAAAAAAACAAATGGATCCGGATTTAAACAGTACCTAAATCTGGGAAATACTTTTCAAATTATTCTTGTTAAAAGACACTCAAAAATCAAATCCTATTAATCAGAGAAATATTCCCCTCTAAAACCGCTTCGTCCCTCTATTTCTATCTTCTTGCTGTATTTCTCATCTACCCGTTCTTCGTCCATCACCCATTCCGGCTACAACCTCGGTAATTAATTTTCTTCTAATTCTCAAGAATTAATGGATGGGTAATCTTAAACTACCCGTAAGCGGATTTTAATAGTTTAAGAATTTGGTTATCAGACTCTGGGTCCTCCATAAATAACAAGGTCACGACCTACTTACTACAGATGAGTTTTTTTCCTTTATAGAATTCCAGACTTGTGTATGGCGAGACACTTCACTTTGAATAATAATTATTTCACTAGACATTCTTATTATACCATTATCCATACTTTTTACCCTGATGACATCCACTAAGCTAAGCTCTCCACGAGGGCTCATGAGTATCCAAAATTTTTGGTTTCAGACGTCACTTTTCGTCACACATTTCTTAAAAACAATTGTCCTCGACACTTTCCTATCCTTGCATACAGCCTTTGGTTCCTTTACATCCAAATATATTTTCACACATGCTCTTGTGTTTCTATGACTCTTTGACTTCTGATAATCCTGATGAATAAAATTGTAAAAATAATCTTGTTACGAACAAAGACAAATTGAAATATTAAGGCACTATCGGACAACAAAATAATTACAATCGCGACACTTTCTAATGCTTACTCAATCCTCAACGCCGCTGGTTATTCCAGCCAACTTTAAACATGCAACAGAACTTGAAAAAGGGCTCGTTTAAATAATTGCACAGTACTTTAAGTTCCGGTTTTACCGCGAACCAGCAAAAGTCTTCTTATCGGATTCTTTATGCAAATTAAATGAAGGGGTGGTGGAGGAAGGAGGGTGACGACTTTCAGACTATAAGGGTGACGCTGCTTAAGCATACATTCAGAAAGGAGCATAATGTATAAAATCATTCCTGGATAATGACACATTGGTTTTTGATTCAACATACTAATCGCGACACGATTTCTTATTAATTGTTTAAAAATGCTTAGTACGTCAGGAATATAAGAAAGAGGTCTTTCAGAGAGACGAATAAAAAAATTTAATCTTCTGGTTTTTGCCGCAATGAATGTGCGATTTCGAAAGTCCATTATTTACACGCACCTACTAATTGAATTTCATCCACAGCTAACTTCACTTCGTCGGGTACTGGGGGCAAAACAATATCACCAGCCAAATGCACAGGATTTTTCATTTTTCAAGAACTATTTAAGGGAATAATAGAATCAATCATTGTTTCTCATTTGTCGATTTTATCACTTCATTAAATAGTTCTTAAAATATGAAATTGATTTCTAAGTGAACTTATGTTGAGACATTTTTTCAAGAAGATATTGAGAATATAAAGTTTAGTACCATGAATTTGGTGCCACTGTTTTCCCCTCAGCACTCCACGAAGTGAAGTTAGCTGGCGATGTGGTGAGGATGCTTAATAGGATAGCGCGATCAAAATAAGTAAAGTTAATTTAGCCAGAGGCTCTCAAGAATGATTCTACTGTTAAAATCTATTAAAATTACAATTCAATTTCAAGCATGAGTGGAATGTTTAGCCTTCTTAGTTTATTATAACTAATTAAACAAACTTGGGAACAAGAATCAGAATGAATTCAATACCTTCTTTATATTGCAAAATATTTTTTCGGGCTTTATTTAATACATTTGAAACTAAGTTTACCCTGCTGCATTAATTTCTACTCTTCTTGCTTCGAATATCAAATCTTCAAGCTGCTAAACTCAAACCCTCTAACATTTATTATACTAATAACTCCACAAACAAAGAGAACATGAATAGAAGGCTCACAAATTAAACAAAATTGGGAACAAGAATTAGAATGAATTTAATACCTTCTTTATATTCCAAAATATTTTTCCGGGCTTTATTTAATACATTTGAAACTAAGTTACCCCGCATCAGTAATTTTTCCTCTTTTTGCTTCCAATATCAAATCTTCAAGCTGCTTAACTCAAACCCTTTAACATTTATTATACTAATAACTCCACAAACAAAGAAAAGATAAATAGAGGGCTCACAAATTAAACGAACTTGGGAACAAGAATTAGAATAAATTTAATACTTTTTTTATGTTTGAAAATATTCTTTCAGGCTTCATTTAATAGATTTGAAACTAAATTTCCCCCGCAGCATTAATTCCTACTCTTCTTGCTTCCAATATCAAATCTTCAAGCTGCGAAACTTAAACCCTTCAACATTTATTGTACTAGTAAGTCCACAAACAAAGAGAAGATGAATAGAAGGCTCACAAATTCAAGAAACTCAGGAACAAGAATTAAAATAAATTCAAGACCTTTTTTATATTCCAAAATATTTTCTCAGGCTTTAATCAATAGATTTGAAACTAAGTTTCCCCCGCAGTATTAATTCCTACTCTTCTTGCTTCCAATATCAAATCTTCAAGCTGCTAAACTTAAACCCTTTAACATTTATTATACTAGTGAGTCCACAAACAAAGAGAAGATGAATAGAAGGCTCACGAATTAAACAAACTTAGGAACAAGAATTAGAATAAATTCAAGACCTTTTTTATATCCCAAAATATTTTCTCAGGCTCTAATCAATAGATTTGAAACTGAGTTTCCCCCGCAGTATTAATTCCTACTCTTCTTGCATCCGATATCATATCTTCAAGCTGCTAAGCTTAAACCCTTTAACATTTATCATACTAGTAACTCCACAAACAAAGAGAAGATAAATAGAAGGCTCACAAATCAAACGAACTTGGAAACAAGAATCAGAATGAATTTAAAATTGAAAATAAAACATCAAAGACTCTCGAAATAAAAACTATTCAAAATTTTATGTTCAATTTGAAAGTAGAGGCCATCGGAATTGAACAATTTTTATTTCGAGGACTCCAAACGGAAACAAAATCAAATTGAACATTAAACATTGATACACTGAAAAATGTTTAACTTTGAATTTGATATTGACTTATTTATAAATAGGAACTGACTAGTGTTACGGAATTTTCCGTAAGACTAATCTGGTCAAGTATGGCGCTAGGGCTAGAGTTTCGGAAAATTCCGTAACTTCAGCCCTGAAGGAGCTGGAAAGGGGTTGGTCTTGCGGAAAATTCCGTAACGGTAGACAGTTCTTTATGAATAACTTTCAAGGCTTTCAATTTGAAATTGTAGTCATTTATTAATTTTTAATCTGAAACTAATCAATTTTCAATGCTTCTAATTTAATTATTTAGCCTATTAAGACTTTCAGTTCGAAATTGTACACTTTTGAAAGATTTAAGTTTCATACAAGACGGTTTTTAAAGCAAAACGTTGTAAATTTCTAATTCTAAAATTTGTTTGAAATTGAACGATTCATATTTAAGATTATTCCTTGCAAATATGAAATAAAATTGCATTATATCATTTTGAAGGAATCAATTCATAATTATTTGATTCTACTTTCTACTGTAGTTAAAAGTTGTGTAACTTATAAAGTATCAAAGTAAATTTATAAAAATTTTGAAATTATTAGTTAAAAATTATTCAACTATGAAGAATTTCAAATAAAAATCTTACATTAACGTTTGAATTAACATTTCTTCAATTTTAAGTGCTCCCAATTTAAAATTGTTCAATATTAAAAATTTTAATCTGGAATTCTTTGATTTTCATCGTTCAAAAATAATAGTTATCAAAGTATTAAGAAGCTTCAATTTCTAATTTTCCAACTTTGAAGGACTTTAACTGAAAGCCAAGTGAATTTTAATGTTTTAATCTAAAATAAATTATTCAACACTTATTAAGGCTTTCAATTTGGAATAAATTTCCAGAATCTTAAGAGGTTTAATTTCAAAATCTAAAATATTCAATTTCTTCTTAAATATTGAAGGCTTTGAACAAAAAATTACTCAACAATTAAGCTTTATAATTTGCAACTTCCAAATTCTTACTACTTGAATTCCAAATTATTGAATTTGCGAAAATGTGATGAATCTATAGAAGTGTTCAAACAACAATTGCTGAATCTCGAACACTATAAATTCGATTTGTTCTAATGTGTCATGTTTCTAGCTAAATTGATTGAATTCTGAATGTTATGAATGAAAAATTCATAAACTATTATTGCCTTCATTTCCAACATATATACCTTCGAGAAGCTCAAATTTTATTTCAAGCAATTTTGTATTATTTAAATTAATAATATTAAATTAGAAATCCTCTCAATTTGAACCATATTCTGAATAGTAGGCTATCAAACTAAAAGAAAGCAAAAAAAAGTGAAAAAGCGACTTGCTGTCCGACTTAAAAATGAACATTTGAAATGGTATATTTTCAAATTTTTAAGTTTCAGAATTTAACAATTAAAAATACGAGATTTAAAAAATTGCTATTGTCAAGCTCAAGCCTTCAAAATTCAATAATATTATAATAATTCGTCTTTAAGATCCAACAATATATATGATGACTGCAATATATAAAGAAACGAAATTGATAGCTTCTAATAACATTAACAGAAGCCGGTAAAACGCTGGTACGAAATGCTAGCTCAGAGCATTTTTATTTTGATGTGAATCAAGTTAAATGCTTCGAAAATTGTTGCCACATTGATGGATAATATGCTGAAAGCTTCTATATGATTAATTGTGAAAATTAAAATTAAAATTAAAATTGTGGAAAGAAATTTAAGATCTACCAATTTGAAAGAGAATCATTTTCTGAATGTTACATTCGAAATAAAACTAAGTGGCCTGAAAATCGTTATATACGGAAAGAATATTCCACGTTCCAAAATCTACTTATTAAAAAAATTCATTTTCTAAATGTTACAATCAAAATAAAACTAAGTCGTCTGATAATTGTTACACATCTGCTCAGCACATAAACCTATGGCTTCCTTGTTAGCCAAATGATTTTAAATTTACAGAAGTAATTACAAAAGCTCAAAACCTTTCTCTTAATTTTTTACTTAACCTTTCTCGTCAAATATGCTTCATGGAAAGATGCAAAAAGCAGAAAAACCAAAATCGTTTATGTATAAAAATGTCCTCCTCTTTCTGCTCTTAATAACCCATTTCCGAGTGAATAGCCCGAGTATATACTGATTCTGCAATGCTGTGTGATATATACATATAAGCCCCTCGGCATTCCAGCCCTTTTGTGTAAACCAGCTGGCTTTTTTAGCCAACAACCTTATGGTATATGGGTTTGATAATTCAAAATTGGACAAGCGCTTGATTCGTAATCAGGCGAGTCAAAAGAGCGAACGGAAAGCAGGGCAAATACCATCGCGTGCGCATTCGTCGTAGAAAGCGACAAAAAAAGTAGTCCGACTCCCTTTATATTCTTTGGTAGAGCACCGAGGCTTGTCCAAATGAAGTGTTGAAGAGCTCTGCCAACACGAATTGCGAACGGAGAAGTAAAATGTGCCTTTGAATCGCAAAACTACAAAGGGCTTGCCGCCGGGCTAATTTGTCTGAATGAGCGAACGATGGACCATGGGGGTAGAACCACAGGGTGCAGAATCATTGTCGGACCTAATTCTGGATAAGCGCCCTTTCATTATTTCCGGTATCCTTTCCAACTTTCCGTCTTTGTACTTCACTCTTACCAGGCTCTCTTCGATTTGTCAAGTATAATTAATAACCGAAAGTAAGTAAGTAATAAGTTCGGGATTGCCAGTTAAAATTTTCAAATTGAACATTTTCGAATTAAGGTTATTTCAATTTAAGACTTTCAGTATTGAACATTTTTATGTGTGGGTTGATCTACCCAAGGGACCTTTTCAGAAACAGTTTTATAACTGCTTCCCATATGCTAAATGTATGTGGGAACTTCAAATGTGTCATCTTCGAGGACTTTTTTCCATATCTCTAACATGAATTTTAGCTTTCGCGGCTTATTTTTTATTGAAATGTCCTAGCTTTTTGAATTTCTAAGCGGTATGCTCTGAAACTACAATGTTTTTGCTGAAATTGTAGTGCATTAGTTAAGTTTATTTTTAATTTATTTGGATGTAGCGCTGCGAAATACCGATCGGCTTGAGAGGTGTCAATGAGTATCTAGTTGGCAAGTTTCATCCAATTGCTTTTCGAAAATAACATGACACGTTTTGAGTAAGTGAAAATTGTGACACAGAATCTACATGGGCGCTGTTTCGCCGGCCAGTCCACGGAGTAGTAATAAGGAGACCGATCTCATACATGCGTTTTGACTGCGGTGACTGCACCTTTATTACCAGGCTCAGGCGTTTAGAGCCAGCACCCAAGGCAGTGGTGCATGCGCATTGCGATCCGCTGTCTTCTCCCGCGAGGAGCGTGCGAGTGAGTGCCAGTCACGGAAGTATGGCCACTCACTCGCACGCTTCTCGCGGGAGGAAAAGATTCCAGTGCGCATGCGTCACTACTTTGAGTGCTGACTCTTAACGCCTCAGCCTAGCAACAAGGGTGCAGATACCGCAGTCAAAACTCGAGGTATTTTCTACAGCATGATCAGTTTCAAGTGTACATGTCTAAACCATTTAGTTATAATAAACAAGCCTTTTTCTAAGCATAAGCTAATCAAATTATCCCCATTACCGCTCGTTTTTTGACCTCCGAAATGACCAAGTACCCTGTCGGTACTTTCGCGTAGCGCACCAACCTAGCCATTCTCATACCCCGGAGTAAAATGATTCTTTCGGCAGGATGGCACGTACCTATAATATTATTCAACAAGTCGCAGAAGGTATCTTGAACATTCCTTCTGTCACCATTAACTGGAGCGTATCATACTATAATAAATAGCCTTCTGATCCCCACTTTCGTTCTACAGAATGATCTAGAAGATACACATCTATACTTTTTGACAACTCGGGGGCTGACTACTTTTGGGTGAACACAAATTTACCTACTTTTATAAACCGTTACTCAAAGAAAGAGTTTTTTCGGCCCACTTTACTGGACAGTAGACACCATGAATAGAAGAAAAATGTAATGTCAGAATATTAAACATATCTTTGAATGCTGTTAGCATATTTCCAGCAACTAATTTTAAGTGGAGAGGTTGGCTAGTCTTAACTTTAAAAATGCATCCAGCAATTCTTCAGTTTATTCACGTTATTAAAGAATTTGCCAGATTAATAGCGCTTTTTATTCAATTTTTCAAAATTATAAGAGGAACAAAATTTTCTGAATTGGAGACTTATAGCAACTTTTCCGAGAAAGCTCTAATTTCGTGAAAGATAATATTCCATGTTGTGTTGTCAACAGAATTTTGGTATTCGAATGCATGTATGGATCGACATGTGAGCCATGAAATTCACAGCGTACACTCAATGATTTAATTAACAAGGATCGCAACAACCAGTCGAGTACGTTTAAAGATGAGAGCGGCTGGTGGACGCTTTGTTTCCTGTTGCAATGTTCGTAATAAACAGCCCATTCTCTCGTCACATTCGAGTATAGAGACACCGAATTTGATATCAGCGAATCAGCTTGCAACTTAATTTTATACGAACTTCAATGCTTGATTCTCCACAAAGCAAAATTTTACTGCGAACAATTCCGAATCGTGAAATCCCAATAACAGACAATAATATACAATTAAAAAATTTCTAATCAAATTTCTAGTAAATGCCTTCAATCAAGAGAATGGATGATGAACCGGGGCAAAGCCGATACATTCAAAAAATATATGGGTTATTCCAAAGATTTTTCTTAATTCCAGCCGAAATTCAGGGCGACCATGTCAGCGATTTAGCCTGCGATTTTTCTCCTAATAGTAAGTGTCTAAAAACCATCAGACAGCAAAGCATTAGATTTTTAAAATCAGAACTTCATGTGAATTTTTTTTTAAATTTGATGTTTTGATCAATTTTGCTTTTAATTTCAAACCTACATAGAAGGGCAATTCATAACCGACTTCAAAGTTTAATGGCTGACCTCATCGTTACAGAGATTAGTTTTAGGAAAAACATTCACCATACATGTATGTCCAAAACTGAGAAAAATGAGGCTGTCTTTAAAGATGTCTAAAAAATCCACTACATTTCACCAAAATTAAAAGAGATGCCAATTTATAGTTTCCAAGTCCCGAGATCTCGCTTTTGTATAAAGTTATAGGGTATATTACACTAAATAAAGATTTAATAGACATAAATTTAGTGCTTTGAAAAAAAATAGTTAGAAACGTTTTGACGTCAATATCGAAATCGACGTCCTCGAAATCAGTTTACGGTATCTCTCGTCCCACTGCACTGTGCATGCGCGCGCTTAACTTAATTTGCAAATATCTTCGTCAAATGTCGTAGGTGGCAAACAATTTGACTATTAACATCATAATTTATAGATTAAACGAACTTACCTGCAAGTGAAGTTCTATCCTAATTGTATGCAGCGCCTCTTTCAAAATGATCAAACATGTAGTACGTCTACTCCTCGCCAATGTTGCCACAAATTCAGAAGTATCCCATGAGAAAACAGCGTGACATCCGCCACTCCTCGCGTTGACGCATCAAGTCTTTATTTTAAAGTTTCGCCGGAACATTATTGGGGTCCCAAAACTGTGATTTGAGATAAAAAATACAAAGGGTGGGAATGATTATTTCGGAAGAGGCGCTGCATACAATTAGGATAGAACTTCACTTACAAGTGAGTTCGTTTAATCCCTAAATTGTATTTCGCGCCTCTTCCTCATGATCAAACATGTAGATGTTTGAAGCATGTTCCGGTGCTGTGGGGTAATGTTTCAGTATTAGAATTTTTATTGCATGTATCTTTATTAACACAGTGTAGTGAAACATTTCGAACTATTTTCAAGAACTACAAATTCGAAACTGCGTTAGCAAACGCATCTTTCGGAGAAGTTGCGTTTAAATTATAACATCTCATGAGTGTGTTGGAGTTCGCAGTCCAACCTGCTGTTCTCCGTATCATGTCTAAATCTGGACCATTTCTACTCGCCGCAAAAGTCGATGCATGTCGCGTTGAATGCGCCCAACGGACGACAAAATCCGCATGTATTGCGAGTCCTAGGGTCCTGTTCTCGAAGATTCGATTCCCAATCAATAAGAGGTCATCATCTAGCTGGCTTTCTGTATCTTTTTTGGACTGATCCTCCCCTAAAATCGACGTGGACTGTGGGTTGAAATCAGCCTTTCAAGGATTCTGATGATCTTCGTGAGCAATTGATTCATCTGAGTCTCGATTGCCTAAAAAAAACATAATCGAACTAATGACTGGGGTTCCTCTTTAAATGATTTGATCATTATTTGCACTGAATGTAAGGACACCACATTTATGTTGAAATTATATTTCTATAAATGCCGTACTAACGGTGTAAACAACAATGTAGGATAGACCTGTGCGTTTTGTTCCCATTTTATCATTTTGAAAATCAGCCGCTTATACGTTAGAGCTTATGGTGGGCGATTCAGCAACGCAATGCATTTTCAGAATAAAGTTTGAGATGCAAAGGCGATTCGGTAGCACCTTGTGACTAGCTTGCAGGTTAGGGCTTACGAAGCAAGATTTGGCAACACCGCCTGCCATGCACGGTAATATTGATTTTTATTTTGAAAATCAACCGCTTATAAGTTAGAGCCTATGAGGGTTGATTCAGTAACGTAATATACGATATGCAATTCCAGGTTAGAGCCTGAAATGCAGGTTAGTGTACGATATGCGTAAACTATGACTCGCTTGTAGGTTTGAGCCTACAAAGCGAGATTTGGCAATATCGCCGGACAAATAATGGAGCGTTGGATTGATTTAAAACGTCCCCGTTGTTTTCTAACTAAAAATTTTTAGCTTGTGGGCTAGAGCCTGCCAAGAGTTATTTTAATCCAAGCCTTCAATTAACTTAAGAGCTTACTTACGCCTGTGAGCGGACGACGATTCGGATGATGAGTCTTTCGAGTCACTATAGTGTCGTCTTGATCGCTTTTTCCTATTGTACTTTTCGTTCTTTCGCCTTCTCTTTTTCAGTCTTTCCGAACGTCTCTCCAGGTATTCCTTCTCGTCGGTCGAACTACTGCTGCTGCTGGAGCTTCTTTTTTTTTGCATTTTCCCATTTTTGACCACGATGTGGCTTCGTCGACACGAAATGAAACAATGACTTGATGCGCCAACGCGAGAAGTGGCGGACGTCATGCTGTTTCCTCATTGGATACTTTAAAATTCGTGGCGACATTGGCGAGGAGTAGACGTACTACGTGTTTGATCATGAGAAAGAGGCGCGAAATACGATGAACCTGTCAGAACCTTTAAATAAAATCAACCTCAAAAATAAAATCACTCAGATTTTTCATGATTTTCGTCGGAAAACGAAATATATCTTGAGAAGTATGTATTCTAGAGAAAAATATTGTACACAAAAAAAAGTAGATGTCAATAAACTACACATTTTTTCTGAAAAACATTTTTGCATGCAGTCAATTGTTTAGGAGTGACACAAGTTTTCACGACAAAGAAAAAATTTCTTGTAGTTTTTATAATTTATCAAAAAAGATATTGATTTTTTAGGATGCACTTTTATAACGCTTTGAAAGATCTCAAAAAACCATAACTACTTTCTTCATATCATTTTTCTCCACAGTCAATAGTTTCCGAAAAAAAATCAATTTTTTTTTTAAAGCTTTTGACTTTCGGTTTTTTTTGTATTTTTTTATGAAGAAAGTTTGGAAAAGAATTGCTAACAATAATAAACAAGAATTTTTTATTTTATCTAATCGATAGAATGCGTATATGTTAATTATAAAGTTAATTGAATAACTTTAAAGTGTGAAAGCAGTGAAACATATTTCGCGTTATGAGCAACATTTGACAATGTAATAAAAGTATGGGGGTGCATCAAATCTAGATATAAATTTCAGTTTTTAAGTTTCGTAGTTTAATTAAATAAAAGTTTCAGATACTGGGACGGAAAGAAATAGATGTGAAGTGTAATTTTTTGAATCAATACTGGCAAGAGTTTCAGTTTCAAACTTATTAATTTTCATCATGAACCCTACATGAAAAATTTATGGGTATACGTGAGGATTGCATGTGCAATATTTGATACACTTGAAGAAAATTGACAAGTTTTAATCTGAAATTTTTCGCAGCATTGATTTAAAAAATTTCACATTTAATCCTCACGTGTACCCAAAGGTTCGTCATGTTAGGTAGAGGATAAACATTAATAAGTTTGGTACTAAAATTTTTTACAGCATTGGTTTCAAAAATTTCACATTTAATCCTCACGTGTATCCATAAGTTCGCCATGTTGGGTTCATGTCGAAAATTCTTGTTTATCATCATCTTTAATTGTTTTCTGAGTCAAAACAAAAACTATGTTTCTTATAAAAAACAATAGTTTTATGAAAATTTGTGGATCTTTTTAAGGTGGACAATTTTGTTTTCTAATATTTTTTCGTATCTCACATAGTTTTGCCCAGAAGCGGAATTCTTTTATTTTGAATAATATTTTTGACGATAAAATAAAAAACTATGCGTTTTGTGAGAAAAATAGTAGGATGCAAATTTGTAGATCTCTTTAAGGTGAACAATTTTGCTCTCTAACATTTCCTTCGTATCTCGTATAGTTTTCCTGAAAACTAAAATTTTTTATATTTATTAATATTTTTTACGATTAAAACAAAAACCATGCGTCCCATGAAAGGAATAGTTCCAAGCAGATTGGAAGTAATTTTTTAAATGAACAGTTTTGTACTCGACATTTTTTTCGTATCTTGTATATTTTTGCTGCAAAATGGAATTTCTTATTTTTTAATTAACATTTTCGACAGATAAAATCAGAACCATTGGTCAAAAATAGCGACAGGCAGACATAAAAGTAAAATCCATTTCTTCTAAGTCAGTAAGTCCGAAAACGTCGAGATATGATGAAATCCGCAAAAGTCAAATTTCACATGAAACCAATACCTTCTTATTGAGACGAAAGTGTAAAAACTGAAAGTCATAATTTAAAAAAAATTAAAATCGATTTTTTTTCCCTCGAAAACTACTAATTTTAGAGAAAAATGGTGAACACGAAATAGTTGTTGTAGTCACTTTGAAACTAGTGACTACATGAAAAAATGTTTAACGAAACAAATGTCTAATTTATTGATATTGACATTTTTGTATACAATATTTTTCTCTAAAGTGCATACTTTTTATGTATAGTACATTTTATGATGAAAATCATGAAAAATCAGCGTGATTTTCACTTTCGGTCGGTTTCATCGGAAAATAATAATTTCGCAAAAGAATATTATATACAAAAAAGTAGTATTTTCACGAAATACACAATGTCTCTGCAAAATATTTCCATATGAAAGCAATATTTTCCAAAATAAAACATGGAAACTGTGAAAATAGAGGTCGCGTCAGAAATTAACTGTACCTAAGTAATTAAAAAATTGAAATTGAGAAATTAAAGTGCACAGGAAAGCCTTTCGAGCTTTTCTTGTACAAGGTTAAATGTATGAATTTACATATAATATTCAAATATAAAGTTTGGGCTACAGCAATTAAGTCGATGTGCAAATGGTTTTGATGAAAAGTAGCGTTTTTAGCCTTCTAAACATTTATGTCAGAGAAAAACAAAGCTTCACTAAAATTATTTCCATGAAGCTTTTTTGTGGTATAATATACCTCATAACTTTATACAAAAGCGAGATCGCTGAACTTAAAAATTAGAAACTGTCAGATTTTTTAACTTTGGTGAAGTTTAGTGATTCTATAGACAACTTTGAAGATAGTCTTATCTTTTGAGTTTTTGACATACGTGCATAGTAAATTTTTTTTGCTAAAACTTCTCTCTGATACATATAAATGTAGCCACTCAACTTTAACACGGGTTATGAATTACTTCTCTTATGCAGGTTCGAAAACAGAAACAAAATCGACGAAAAAATCAAATTTAAAAAAGAAGTCTCCTACAGTTCTGATTCGAAAAATCTACTATTTCGTTTTTTTGAGGCATTTGAGCACCTATTATTAGAGAAATAATCACCAGCTAAGTCACAGACCTGGTTGCGCAGCCGATTGTAGAAAAAGCTTCGGAATGACCCATACGTATTTTTTGGTGAAATAAATAATTTTCCTAAATTCAGACCGGATGTACATTTTAAAAGAAATTTTTGTACTTCATATTAACTTACAGAGGACCTCAATTCTCGACATGATGAAACTGTAGTGTTGTTCCTGTGAGAAATTGTCTTTTTCACCCAGAAAATCAAAAAGGAGAAAAAAGTCTAAATTCAACCACAAAAATGGACTTTCAACGAAAGTTAAGAATAGTCTACGATTTTTTTGCAGGTCAGTTGGAGGTAATAATTAGGCACACATCAGAATATTTGTGTAACGTTTCGTTAGCTTGCTTCACTAACCTCATCAGGCTACAATTTGTTTATTGCACACCAGTAGATGATATGAAAAATATTGTCGAGTAGAAACAATAATAGAGATCACGATTCACCTTTTCAAAAAGGATATTTACCAATACGGTTGAATTAAAACATTGATGATATCGATAAGTCAGGTGTGCTCAAAGGCGTTACTAAAACTTTTGACATTATTCTCAGAGAACAGAATAACAAAAACTAAGCGAATCATGACATATGACTAAGAAACGTCAAACGAAGACACAATACAATAATCGAGTGTTCAACATTTACCAAGAATATTCGTATGTACGTGAATAGGTATGAGAGAATCTGTATGTGTATGTGAATGGAAAATTAGGAATTAAATTTTTTAGAATGCCGGAAAATATCTGTAATTCAATGAATAGATATTTTTTTTTTGTTTATACTGTTCAAATTGCTTTTAATGTGAATCATCTCCGGAATTAGAAGTTTCTCATAATTAGATTCAAAATCTAATATCTTGGCATTCTCCCGATCAAGCTTATGTTTAAATTTTCACTCATGTGAATTAATAACAGATTCTTTGTTCCCATATCTTGCATGTTCATTGACACGAGTTTTTAAAGGTCTCCTCGCCTCACCTACATAACAAGCATCGCAGTTTTTGCATGGAATTTTATAAACTAAATTAGTCATGTCCCATTTTTCAGTAGAAGGTCTTTACCGAATTTTACAATCGATTTTGAAATAGGTTTCAGTAAAGGTAATGTAGCTATATTGAATTTCTCAAGAGCAGAAGACAATTCATAAAAAAAGTTCGGTATATACCTGTACGGTAAACAAACTTTCGGGCGTCGAGCGAAATTTTGGTTACAAGAAGTATGTTTTTCTTTAATATTCAAGGAGAATTTAATTTTATTCTCATAGACTTTTACTTGTTTTTCAATGTGCTTGGAAGGATAATCATTTTCCAGCAATCTTTGGGTCACAATTTTGAGACTGTATGTATGAAAACGGTCGTGGGATAATTTGAAAGCCCTATCAAGCAGATTAAATACAATGTTCTTTTTTATTTGAATTTGATGACATGAAAAATAGTTGATGGTTCTCTCTGATGAAGTCGGCTTCCGACACCAATTGGTGATAATAATATTGTTCTCTCTAATCAGTGTTATATCCAAAAAGTTGCTACTATTGTTATTTTTCAATTCAAAGGTAAATTGGAGATTTTGATGGGAGGAATTGAAAGTATTGATGACAAAGTCAATGTGGTCTTTCTTAACACATAAAATGGTGTCAACCACATAGCGGTAATAAAAAAGAGAAGCACAGCCATAAGTATCTTTCAATTTTTTTTAAACAACTGGCTTCCAGGTCATCCATGACAATATCCGCAAATAAAGATGAGATAGGAGAGCCTATCGGTGTTCCCTCAATTTTTTGGTATACTGTGCCCCTAAAAACGAAATAAGTGTTATCAAATAGAAATTTAGTACCATCTCTGATTTCATCAAAAGGTTTCTTGCATATAGACTCAATATGATGGTATCTTTTGTCAAGACATTCAAGAACTGAGGAGCACAGAATGTTTGTACATAATAAGCTAACATCTAAAGACAAAAAGATGTCATCATCAATTCTAACTTCTTTAAGTTTTCCCTTTATTTCGTAACTACTGTTAATACGTGAAAGTGAAAGTCTTAGCGCATTTTTTCATTCATCATAAACAACTTTGGATAAAAAATATGTGGAACTATTAATGATGAAACTATCGGACGAAGTGGAGCGTTTTTTTATGTACTTTAGGGAGTCCATAAAATTTAGCTAGAGAGGTGTCAGCGAGGGTCAGCTGATTTTTGTGGTATTTATATTTTGAGAAATCATCATTATTCAAGTTTCTGAGTATTTCCGAAGTATTAGTTTGTAGTGATTTCAAACGGTTATTTTTTATCGGAATATAAGTTTATCCATCAAGTGGAAGTTAATGTGCTTTTTTATCACAATCTGTTTTGCTTAGACAAACCCTAAAGTTTCCTTTGTCTGTATTGGTAAGAAAAATGTCAGGATTGTTATCAAGAAAGATTTTAGTATTTTTTTATCTTCTTGGAAAATTTTCTATCCTCAGCTGAAATATGTTTTTTTATTGTGAGACCCACTGACAATACTACTAATTATCCGTTTCCTTATTTGATTCTTGGCGGCATCACAAATATCTAATTGTTGAAGGCAATTCTTAATATTCTTAATGATGCTGATGGCGTCCTGTCCTGAAATTTCGCTGATTACACTGTGGTTCTGTCTTAAGGAAATAGTTTCAACCACTTTATTCGGTATTTGTTTATCAGTCAAATTCTTGACCCAGCTATCTCTATTCGAATCTTTTTGACAATTCTTATGTTGTGACAGATTTTCAAACTTCTGTATATGTATCGAGTTATATTTATCTGAAATCTTATAGAACTTAGCTTCAAATTAGCAATAACTTAGTCAAATTAGCGTTAAGAATGTTTTTAATAGTTGACAAAAAATACAGCAAGACGAGAAAAGCATAAGGAAGAGCGAAGCCTGATAAAGGCGCGTCGAAACAAGTGAGCGTAAAAAAGCCGAATGCAATTGTCGTGGGCTTAAAGAGCAAGTCTCCCTCAGACCAAGCACTCAACCCCGAGGGCGTACGGAAACTGAGGTACAACGGAATCACCCTCTCTCCCTCACTTTCCACCGTAATCGATCAATTGAAATTCGTTCGAGCGACAATCGATTTCAAATCAATTGGAGCCACAGTGTAAAACTAAATGGATACGTATTTCTCTGTCTTGGTTCTACAACCCCTTCTGTTGAATTTGCCATCTTCTTTCAGCTCACTAGAACCGTAATTTGTCCGACCATGTTTTCTCTCACTCTAACTTCCGACTCGACGAATCAAGTCTCTCTCATAGCCTCGCTTTTCTGTCTATCTCCCTCTACCTACCAACTCTACCAACCCATGCCTGGAAACCCTTTGTTTTCCATCAACCGAACACTGAGTTTTGGTCACAGTTCATTCGATTCTCTTTTATTTAATTTCCATCAGAAGCCGACACGCTCATTTCTCTATCTAAAAATTCTTCCTTCGTTTTCGGTCTCATCCCACATGTTACAATCTCTGGTTGCTCACATATGTTCCGTTCGTGTTTGCCCCGCGGCTGACCAAACAGCTATTTTACTACTTGGAGTGGATAGATATAGTTTGGACGGATGTATATATCAATTAAGAAGTATGGGAAAAGTCAGTTTCTAGTTATAAAAGTATTGGTAGTGAATAAAATGAATTGATCTTAAATTCTTTTTTTTACTGGCCGTAAAAATCCTTTATTAAGGTGTTACATTAAATCGTTTCGTCCGTCGATGCCGGACCTCATCAGTAATAAGATTAAAATCTTTTGAGAACCATTTTCATAAATACTTAGCGAATCAAAATTTATCTCTTCAAAATAACTCTGTTTGAAATTTAACATTCAAATTTAATCTTACCATCAGATCATTAGAAAATTACAAAGTTAAAAAGTGTTCACATGAGACAAGCTCATCACATAGATTCCATTACACGTGATTAAGTCATTTTAAAAAAAACTCAAAATATTATGCAACCATATAATAAAGCAGTTTCAAATTTTGTTTCTTCAATTTGAATGTACCCATGGTTCCAGCTATGTATTAAATTATAAATTCTTCTGTGGGCCAACACGATACATGTACCTCCGAGACCATGGTGACACTGTCATTTTAATTAACCAAAGTATGTGCAATGAAAATGCGTTTTCCCTGACTTAGTCAGGTTACATATAAAAGCAAGGTTTGCTCATCAGTGTGACGTCACATGTAAAAAGCCAATTTACAATAAAACGAACAAAATGTCCATATCTGCATAAAATGATTGTTTAAAGTATAATTGCAATGTATTAATAAAACAAATCCCAAAATAGACTTTACAATCTAAATATTAGCATTTGTAATTAGTATATTCTATAAGGTAGTCATATTTGTGACTGAGAAATTGTATGTCTGTTTTTGTATATACAGAAAACCTATTCTTTTTTATGTGTCACATCTCTTTGAAAACTCTATGTTTATGATTATTTCCTGTTTCTAAAATCTTAACATCATCAAAATTGAAATGGTGATTCTCCTTGTGAGAATGTACTACAAGAGATGACGTTTTGTCATCATATCTACAGTCATGTTTATGCTCCTTCATACGAGTGTCTACAGTTCTCCCCGTTTGTCCAATGTAAATACCTCTGCAACCATCACACTCCGCACCATAAAATACGCAAGATTTCTGTTTTTTTTTAAAGTATGTCCTTCCCTGTATTAAAACATTTGATGTTGTCTCTGTTTGAAATCAAAACCAATTGTAAATTAATATTCCTACAAGCTCTAATTAAAGTCTTTTTTGAATGCTCAATATACGGTGTAACCATGTATGTTACGTTATTTTGTTCTATTGATTTGTTTGAATTTAATTATTTTTTAATTTTCCTGAATCTACTTTTCATATATTCATCTAGATGTCTTATTGGATATTTATTTTCTATAAGTGTGTTCTTTACTACTGGCAGTGAATATTTGAATTTTTTCAAATAGGGAAAACTTGGGTGTCCCCAGCCACATATGGTTTTGAATAAATGATCCTCTCTACTGTGATGAATCAACATTTTTTACTTTCTCACCATTTATGATGGAAGGTAATAGATTCATGTGAACTTTGACCCATCCAGTTTTCGTCGATTCTCTACATTTTAAGATATCCTGAGTCAGAAACAATTGTTTTTACGATAATGTATGTCTGCCTGTCGGTCTGTCCGTCCGTTGTCTGACGACGCGATAACTTTCGATGGAATTTTCTAATGTATATTTGTTTTTGCGCAGTCTTTTGTGGCCAAAAATATAGGTCAAGTTCTTTAATGAGCCTACTACTGCGAATATTTGTGGTTTTAGCAATGAAAAATAAAGCTGGGAAAAGTAAAAATTCAACTTTCTCGTGAAACCATGCTATATACTGTGGGCAAAAAATAGTAAGACTTTTTAATTTAAATTTCGCGCGGAAACCCATTCGTCAAAATATTTTTTTTCT
>JAUMHM010000016.1:23092234-23104957 GCA_032362435.1 Melikaiella ostensackeni | reverse complement strand
TTATAAACAAATTTATGAACAAAATCGATTTTTGCTGTACATTGAAGCCTGGAAGCTCTTTTCATCACGTTTTTTCCCGCGAAGTCGAGTAAAATTAATGTTTCTTTCAAATCAAATAGTGATGTACCATTTTCTCAATTGTTATAAATAAATTTCATAAGCAAATTTAATAAATAAGCGTGTATCTATATATAAAATGCATTTTTTTCTGTGCAATCATCAGTTTTGCCATCAAAAATGAAAATCCCATGACAGTATTGAACAATAAACAATATTTATCATTGTTATAAACAATATTGATTAACAAATGCATTAAACGATCACTCTTCGATAGAAGAAATCCACTTTTTCTGCATAATTGTTCATTTCATCCCTAAATTGTAACTCTGATGGAAGAAACAGACATTTGACAATATTTTTCACTGTTATTAACAATTCAGATCAACAAATGCATTTAGTAGTCGCTTTCAAATAGGAAAAATCTTTTTTTTGCTGAAATGTTTATTAGATCTTAAAAAATGAAACTCCTACGAAATATACTGACATCCGAAGATATTTCCTATTGTTAGAAACAATCCTGATCTTTGTCATTAGACGTTCAACTTCAAATTAATGTGCCTATATTTCTCAGAGGAGCAGAGAGAGTTGTACGTAAGTATTCGATTTGTTTGCTCAGACCAGAATTTTTCGTCCAAAAATGAATAAGCTTCATGATTTCGTTCATCTTCCTTGCTTATAATATTGGGAAAAGATGTTGAGTGTGAACGTTTTACGATTCGGTTCCTTAATTCAATTTAACATTAACTATTGAACCCAAAAAACTCAAAAAGTGCCCGTTTGATGCATTTGTCAATCAGTATTGTTCATGAAAATGGTAAATATTGGTGATTGTTCCTTTTTGTCATGGCTTTTTCATTTTTGAAGGAAAAACTGATGACTGCGAAAGAAAAATGGATTTTATATATCCATAGGTGCTTATTTATGAAATTTGTCTATGAAATATGTTTATAACAATATAAAAATGATACTTCAGTGTTCGGTTTTAATGAAACATCGATTTCACTCGATTTCCCGGGGAAAAACGTGATGACAAGAGCTTCCAGGCTTCAATGTACAGCAAAAATCGATTTTGTTCATAAATTTGTTTGTAACAATTTGACGGATTGCAGGCGCTTTATCTAAGTTATCAGGATTTATTTATTGATTGTAAATTTATCAGTTTTTTACGTTTTCGAGGTAATATCAGTGAATGATACGGAACAGGCAGCTCAAATATGAAAAATTATGGTTTTTGGCATTTTGCAACTTGAATAACAAACAAACAGAGCCTTTTTTGCAAAAGCGGCCTCGACAGACCTCTTTAGAGTTTAATTAGGTTTAATTTAAGAAAAAGATGAAATCGGATAAAACATTCGTTTATGAGGAGGTCCAAAGAGTCGAGAGAGAGGCGCTGTGAGCTCAGCGGAGTTCAGCAGTTCCGTAGCAACAAAGTGGACAGTTCAAACACTCACGTGCATATTTCGCATTTATTTTTAAATACACGCGGGAAATTTTCTTTTCATTAATTAGTCTTCGTTATTAAAAAAAGGTCCGTCCTTTATGATAACAAAAATCTCTAGGTGTATCAAATACAGTTAATTAGTATTATGCATTCCTACTGAAAATGGTTCATATGGCTCTGACTGTTTACAATATAGAAGTTCTTGGAAGAGCTTCGAGGCAATCGCAGGCCATACCCGAGACCGCCGTTAAATGAAGGTTCTAGTGTAATTCAAACTAGAATTTAATTGATTTTATTTTACGTGCGTCCAGTCATATTCAATATCGGTTTTTCTTTCTCCAAAAACCCTGACCACCCTGACCTCTCACTAATTTATCTGAATTATTTTCAATTCTTTGGAATTCTCTTCAACTTTTTCGAATTGACCCTGAATTCTGTCAAATTAATCTCAATTGACTTAATTCCACTCAATTCGAATGATTTGAAAAAAATTTAACTCAATGTCATTGAATTCACCCTGAAGTCTTTTAAGCTGACCTTGAATTGTTGGGAATTTTAACAAAGCCTCTTGAATCCCAATAAAATCTTCTAAATACACTGCAATTTTACTAAAATCAAAGAAATATTATTAATTTTCTTTCAACTCATTCGAATTCATTTAAAATTCACCCTGACTTCTCACTACTTTATCCTAAATTTTTCTAATTCTTTTGAATTCTCTTGAATTTTTTCTAATTCGCCCTTCATTCTTCTGAATTCACTCAATAATACTTATTTCAATGAGCTTCTTTTTATTTTATTTTTTTTATTCAATTTACCATGAAGCCCTATAAGCTCACCTTGAATTCTTATGAATTTCATGAAAGCCTTTTGAATTCCCTTCATCTCTTCTGAAATCACTTCAATCTTGCTGGAACCATTTGATCAGATTTTTGGACTTTCAACTTGAATTGTTTTAAATTTACTCTAAATCCTTCTGAATTATGCAGAATTCCTTTGAATTTTGTTGAATTCCTTCGAATTATCCTGAATCCTTTTAAATTCATCTTGTATCCGTATGATTTTCATCGAATTTCCCTGAGTTCTTTCAAATTCACTCCAGTGTCACTGAAATTAATTGAATATTCTGGGTTTTTTTTATAATTCATGTGAATTAATTTGAAATTCGCTCTGACCTCTTACTTAAATTTATCCTGATTTTTTTTCGACTATTTGGAATTCCATAAAAAATTTTTGATTTCGCCCTGAATTCTTTTCAATTCTTTTGAATTCTCTGCAATGTTTTCGAATTCACCCTAAATTCTTTCAAATTTTCCTGAATTGACTCCATTCTACTCAATTCGATGGATTCAAAAAGAATTGTTCTAGTTTTATTGAATTCACCCTGAAGCCTTCTAAACTCACATTTAATTGTTAGGAATTTCATCAAGTCTCTTGAATTCCCTTGAAATTCTCTCAAATCACTTCAATTTTGCTAAAATCAATAGAATATTTTTTTAAAAATTCATTTGAATTCATTTGAAATTTACTCTGACCTCTGACCACTTTATCCTGGATTCCTTTTAATTATTTTGAATTCTCTTGAATTTTTTCGAATTCACCCTTCATTCTTCCAAATTCACTCAGTTCTACTCAATTCAATGGATTTTTTTATATTCTTTTATTTTAGTTTTATTTAATTCACTATGAAACCTTCTAAGCTCACTTTGAATTCTTATAAATTTTAACAAAGTTTTTTGAGTTCCCTTGAAATCTTCTAAATTCACATCACTCTTACTGAGATCATTGGAATATTTTGAATTTTTAGATTTTCAACTTAAATTGGTTTCAATTTACTCAAATTCTTCTAAATTACGCAGAATTCCTTGGAATTCTCTTGAGTTCCTTTAAATCATCTTGAATTATTTTTAATTTATCTTAAATCCGTACGATTTTCATCGAATCCCCCTGAATTCTTTTAAATTCGCTTTAGTGTTACTGAAATCAATGGAACATTCTGGATTTTTTTCATTTTATTTGAATTCATTCGGAACCCTGACATATTGCTCATTTATACTGGATTCTTTTTAGTTCTTTGAAATTCTCTTGAATATTTTTGAATTCACCCTTTATTCTTCTGAATTCACTCAAATCTACTCAATTCAGTGGTTTTTTATTTTTTTTTATTCTAGTTCCATTTAATTCACTATGAAGCCTTCTAAGCTCACCTTGGATTCTTATAAATTTCAACAAAGTTTTTTGAGTACCTTTGAATTCTTCTGAATTCACTTCACTCTTACTGAAATCATTGGGAAATTTTGAATTTTTTAGATTTTCAACTTAAATTGGTTTGAATTTAATCTGAGCTCTTCAGATTCATGCAGGATTCCTTTATATTATCTTCAATTATTTTCAATTTATCTTGAATCCGTATGATTTTAATCGAATCCCCCTGAATTCTTTTGAATTCGCTTCAGTATTACTGAAATCGATGGGATATTCTGAATTGACTCTGACCTCTCACTAGTTTATCCTGTATTCTAAATTCTAAACTAAATTTTGCTCAATTCAATGAATTTTTTTGATTTTTTTTAGTTTTATTCAATTTACCATGAAGCCTGCTAAGCTCACCTTGAATTATTCTAAATTTACTTCAATCTTGCTGAAATCATTGGAATATTTTAGATTTTTGGATTTTTAACTCAAACTGTTTTTAAATTACTTTGAATTCTTTAAAATTTATACAGAATTCTTTTGAATTTTCTTTAATTTCTCAAAATTCATCTTGAATTCGTATGATTAGTATCAAAGTCCCCTAAATTCTTCTAAATTTACTCCATTGTTACTGAGATTAATGGAATATTTAGGTCTTTTTTCAATTCATTTGAATTAATTTGGAACTCACTCTGACCTCTTACAAAAATTTATCCTGAATTTTTTTCGAATTCCTCTTTATTAATTAGTCTCCATTATTAAAAAAGGTCCATCCTCCATGATAACAAAAATCTACATTCGTACAAAATACATTTGATCAGTATTATGTATTTCTACTGGAAATGGTTCTCACGGCCTTGACTGTGTACGATATAGAAATTCCTGGAAGGCCTTTACGGTTCTCGCAGGCCATACCCAAGACCGCTGTTAAATATGGGTTCAAGTATAAGGCAACTTATAGTTTAATTAGTTGTTTTTTATGTGCTATCATTCATATCGATCATCGCTTTTTCTTCCTCTAGAAACATCTATTTTTAAACAGTCCCTATTTGCCCCTTAAATCTACATTTGCGACTGCGATATCTGTAATTATTTATTCATATCAATGTAATTTCGTAACTATCTAATATTTTCCATTAGCTTTTAAAATTATTGGAAGATTGTCTGAGCAAAAATCCTACTTGTCTGGCCTGGAAAAGCAGTGAAAGGGAAGAGTAAGGGGTTAAAGATTGGGAAAAGGGTTGAGGTAGGGGGAACTTAATGAAACGCGTCTGACGAATAGACCAACTAATTGTATCTGAGAGGAATTAATAAAAACGCCTGACGGCTCGAGCAGTGCTGACGATGAGGGCGATTCACGATCATTTATTTCATTTTTCTCACAGAAAGCCGTCACTCTCTCCCTTCTTTTCTTTCATTTTCTCTGCCAAGTCGATTTTCCGGTTTCGGACGAGGGAAGTCTTCCAGGAACAATGATGACGATTCAAGACACTCGAAACAAAACATAGCTCCCTTATTGATTGTCAAAAAGATTTTTTTTCTCTACAAACGAAAGAACCCCTTTTTCTTTTATTGAGGCTCAAAGTTCGCACTAATCGAGACCCTTTTCTACTTCAGTTTAAAGGTTTCTTCAGATTATCTTTGAGGTGTTATTTTATTCTTTGTTTATTTCATTAGTTTTGTTTTCCTCAATTTTATGACTATTATAGTTGTTATTGAGGTTATATAATACACACAACACTCGAAATACTGCGCTTCGGCTTACTGCTTCTCTAGAATTCTGCCAGCTCGCACTCTATGACGAGGGAGTCCGGGGAACAGAAGATGCGCGGCGACCTTGAGGCAATCACGCAGTACCGTAGCGACAAAGCGAGCAGTTCGCACACTCGCGTACATTATTCGCATTTATTCTTAAATACACGCGGAAAATCCTCTTTTTGTTAATTAGTCTTCATCATTAAAAAAGGTCCATCCCTTATGATAACAAGAATCTACATTTGTACAAAATACAGTTAATTAATATGACGTATTCCTACTGGAAATGGTTCATACGACCCTGACTGCTTTCATCGTAGAAATTCTCGGAAGAGTCTCACGGTCAAAGTAAGCAATGTCTGAGACCAGCACTAACTCAAGAGTTGAGTTTATGTTAATTTTTATGAAAAAGTATCTTCTCGGCACAAGATCAAATTTTGATATTACACATTAAGTCACTTTCAGTCACATTTTTTTCTCAAATCACTTTTCAGTCACTTTTTTAAATGAAGAGATCGCTTTAGTAATTTTTCTTTCATTACATTAAGACATAGAAATTGGGTCCATTCCTATTCCTCAATTTTTTTTAATTCTTTCGAATTCGTATGCATTCCTCTGAATTCTTTTAAATTCACTCTTGATTTTTTCAAATTCATCTTGAATTCGTATGAATTTTATTGATTTCTTTTCGATTTCCTTGAATTCATCTAAATTTACACTAATATTTCTTAAATTAATGGGATACTTTGGATTTTTTTCCATTCATTTGAATTTATTTCAAATTCACCTGGAATTTTTAATCATTTATCCTAAATTCTTCTAAAATTTCTTGAATACTTTGGAATACTCTTCAGTTTTTTGGCACTCAAGATAAATGCTTTGGAATTATCTCGAATTCTTTCGAATTAAACCTGAATGCTTCCAAACTAGATTCAATTTTTTCGTATCCATCCTAATTTCCTTTGAATTCTTGTAAATTCACGCAATTCTACTCAATTCAATCGGCTTTTTCAGTTTCATTCAATTCAGCCTGAAGTCTCCTGAGATAACCTTGAATTCTTATAAGTTTCATCAAAGTCTCTTGGATTCCGTTGAATTCTTCCAAATTCACTTAAATTTTACTAAAATCAATGGATTTTTTTTATTCTTGGAATTTTAAGAAATTCATTTGAACCCATTTGAAATTCACCCTAAACTGTTATTAATGTATCCTGATCTCAGAAAAATTGAATTATTTGGAAATCTCTTAAATTTTTTCGAATTTGTCCGAAATTTTTTTCAATTCTCTTAATTTTTTCCGAGTTTGTCCAAAATTCTTTTGTATTCTTCCAAATTCACTGCATTCTACTCGATTCAATGGATCCTTTTAATTTCTTTTTAGTTTTATTGAATTCATCTTGAAATCTGTTAAACTCGCCTCAAATTCTTATGAATTTCATCAAAATTTTTTCGAATTCTCTCGAATTCTTCTGATTTCACTTCAGTTTCATAGAAATCAATGGAATATTTAGGATTTTTGCATTTTTTCCATTAATTCGAATTCTTTCAATTTCACTCAGAATTCTTATGTATCTATCCTGAATTCCTTGATTTCTTTTGAACTTCTTTAGATCATCTTGAATACTTTTATATTCACCCTGAATTCTCTTCAATTGATCTCGAATTTGCATGAATTTTATTAAATTCCCTTAAATTCTTCTAAATCCACTTCAATGTTACTGAAACCAATGGAATATCTTGGACTTTTTTCAATTCATTTCAATTCATTGGGAACTCACCTTGACCTCTCACTAATTTATCCTGCATTATTTTAATTCTTCGTAATTCCCTTGCACTTATTTTATTCATCCTGAATTCTTTTGAGTTCTTCTAAATTCACTTAATTTGACTCAATTTAGTGGAATTTTAAAAATTTCATTTTAGTTTTATTGAATTCACCCTCAAGTCATTTAAGCTCACCTTGAATTCTCATGAACTTTATCAAAGTCTCTTGAATTCAATTGAATTCTTCTAAATTCACTCCAATTTTACTGAAATCAATAGAGTATTTTTCATTCATTGTCAACTTATTTGAATTCATTTGAAATTCACTTGACCTTTTACTAATTTATCTTGGATTCATTTGAGATCTCTTGAATGTCTTTAAATTATCTTGGATTCTTTTTAATTCACCCCGAATTCTTCTAAATTGATCTTTTATTCGTATGAATTTCATCGCATCCCCTTGAATTCTCTCAAATTTAATCTAATGCTACTGAAATCAATGGCATATTTGGAATTTTTTTTCAATTCATTTGAATTCATTTCAAATTCACTCTGATCTCTTGTAAGTTAATCCTGCATTTATTTAATTCTTGGGAATTCTCTTGAATTTTTTGAATTCACCCTAATTTCTTTTGATATCTCCTAAATTCATTCATTTCCACTCAATTTAATGGATTTTTTCCATTTTTTTAGTTTTATTGCATTCACCCTAAAGTCTTTTAAACTTATCTTGAATTTCACCAGTCTTTTGAATTCTCTTGGATTCTTCTAAATTTACTCCAATTTTACTGAAATCAATGTAATATTTTTAATTTTTCCTTAGTTCATTTGAAATTCATCCTGTATTCATTTTAATTCTTCGGAATTCTCGTCATTTTTTTCGAATCAACCCTGAGTTATTTTGAATTCTCTTGAAGTTCTTTGCATTCACCCTGAATCCTTCTGAATTTACTCAATTCCACTCAATTCAATGGATTTGAAAAATTTCTTTTAGTTTTATTTCATTCACCATGAAGCCTTTTAAGCTCACCTTGAATTTTTATAAATTTTATCAAAACCTTTTGAATTCCTTGAATCTACTGAATTTACCCTGAATTCTTCTAAATTCATCTTGATTTCGTATGAGTTTCATCGCATCCCCTTGAATTCCTTCAAATTTATTCCAATGCTACTAAAATAAATGGCATATTTTGGACTTCTTCCAATTCATTGGAATACAATTCCTAATTCACTTCGTCCTCTTATTGATCAATCCTGCATTTTTTTAATTCTTTGGAATTCTCTTGAATTTTTTGGAATTCAACCTGAGTTTTTTTTATTTCTCCTAAATTCATTCAATTCTACTCAATTCGATGAATTTTATTCATTGTTTTTAGTTTTTGTTAGTTCGCCCTGAAGTCTTTTAAACTCCTCTTTATTTCTACGTATTTCATCAGTCTCTTGAATTCCCTTGAGTTCTTCTCAATTTACTCCAATTTTACTGAACTAATTGATCCTGGATTCTTTTCAATTCTTTGGAATTCTCTTCATTTTTTTTCGAGTCGACCTTGAATTCTTTAGAGTTCTCTTAAAGTTTTTTGCATTCATCCTGAATTCTTCTAAATTCATACGATTCTATTCAATTCAGTGGATTAGGAAATTTTCCTTTTGAGTTTATTTCATTCACCATGAAAGCTTTCAAGCTCATTTCGAATTCTTATGAATTTCATCAAAGACTTTTGAATTACCTTGAATTCTTCTGAATTCATGCGGAATTTCTTCGAATTCTCTTGAATGTCTTTGAATTATCTTGAATTCTTTTAAATTCAACCTGACTTCTTTTAAATTCATCTTAAATTCGTATGAATTTCACCGCATTCCCTTGAATTCTTTCAAATTTACTCCGATGCTACTGAAATCAATGGCATATTTTGGATTTTTTTCAATTCATTTGTATCCGTTTCGAATTCACTTTGACCTCTTATTGATAATTCATGCATGTTTTAAAATTCTCTGGGATTCTCTTGAATTTTTTCGAATTCATCCTGAGTTTTTCTTATTTCTTCTAAATTCATTCAATTCTACTCAATCTAATGGATTATATTGATTTTTTTAGTTTTATGGAATTCGCCCTGAAGTCTTTCAAACTCATCTTGAATTTATATGAATTTCATCAAAGTTTCTTGAATCCCCTTAAATTCTTTTTAATTCATCTTGAATTCTTCTAAGTTCATCTTGAATTTGTATGAATTTCATGAAATTCCCTTGAACTCTTTAAAATTCACTCGACTGTTACTGAAATCAATGGAATATTTTGTATTTTTCTTAATCCATTTCAATTTATTCATAATTTACTTAAGTTTCTTCGAACTCACACTACATTCTTCTGAAGTCTTCTAAATCCATTAAATTTTACTCAATATAGTGAACTGTATTGATTTTTCTTTCGCTTTATCGAATATCAATAGAATATTTTTAATTTTTGTCTTTTCATTTGAATTCATTTGGGATCCACTCATCCCTGGTTCTTCTTAATTCTTTGGAATTCGTTTGAATTTTTTCGAACTTACCCTGAATTCTTCTAAACTCACTTCATTCTACTCAATCCAATGGATTTTTTTCATTTTCTTTCAGTTTTACCTAATTCATCATAAAGCCTTCTAAGCTCACCTCGAATTCTTATGAATTTCATAAAAATTTTTTGAATTTCCTTCAATGCTTTTAAATTTACATCAATCTTACTGAAATCATCAGAATATTTAGGATTTTTGGATTTTTAATTTGAATTATTTTGAATTTACTCTAAATGCTTCTAAGTTCATTCAGAATTCTTTTGAATTCTCTTGAATTCCTTTGAAGTATCTTGAATTCTTCTTAATTTATCTTGAACTCTTTTGAGTTCATCTTGAATTCTTATGATTTTCATCAAATTCTTTTGAATTCCCTTTAATGCTTTTAGATTTACATCAATCTTACTGAAATCATCAGAAGACTTAGGATTTTTGGATTTTTAAATTGAATCTTCCAAATTTATTCAGAATTCTATTGAATTCTCTTAAATTCCTTGGAATTATCTTGAATTCTTTTTAAGTTATCTTGAATTCTTTTAAGTTCATCTTGAATTTGTATGAATCTCATCAAATTCCTTTCAACTCTTCTAAATTCACTCGACTGTTACTGAAATCAATGGAATATTTTATATTTTTCTTAATCCATTTGAATTTATTTAAAATTTACTTGAATTTCTTCGAACTCACACTACATTCTTCTGAATTCTTCTAAATCTATCAAATTTTACTCAATACAATGAATTATTTTGATTTTTCTCTAGTGTTATTAAATTCACCTTGAAGTCTTTTAAACTCAGTTTGAATTCCTATAAGTTTCATGAAAGTCTCTTGAATACTCTTGAATTCTTCTAAGTTCACTTCAATTTTACTGTCATCAATGGAATATTTTGAATTTTTCTTCACTCCATTTGAATTCTTTTGAATAAGGCCTGATTTTTTTTTTAATTTTACTTAAATTGCTTCAAATTGTTGAGAATTTAGCCTGAATTTGTTGAAATTCACCGGGACTCCTTATAAATTTCATCGAATTTTTTTACATGCTTTTGAATCTAGAAGAACATTACTCACATTATTATTAATAATCTCAAAGGAATTTCCTTTTCTCGAAGATAACCGCAGTAAGTTTTTGGTTTGCTGACTGTGAGTTTCGGCTGAACTGGCGCTGGTGGCTCTTGGACCAAAAATAATGGCTGCCACCGAACAAAACCAAAAATAATCGGGCGCCCGCTGCTTACCCGTTAAATCACCGCTCGTAGAATTTAACAGTTTTCGCCTGCGATTTTCTCTCTCGGATTCCGATATATCTCATTCCAGAACCCCCACTCCAGGGCTTTGTCCACTAATTATTTATCTTCAATTATCAACAATTACAAAGAATTAATTACGTAACACACGTCCACAACATCTACCCACAAAACCGAAATAGTTATTTGGAAATCTTGTTAGTACTGCTTTAAATGCTGAAACAGTGCGTAATACCTCGAGCAGGAAAAATCTATTTTTCTGACAAAAATCACGTTCAGGAAATCTTTGCTAAATACTAAAATCATGTGGTGACGACTTTAAAATCTTCGTTTTTCCAAAATTCAGGGGGGAGTCTCAAATAGATTGCCATAAATAAAGTGAGTTTCGAGAATTTTGGTATATGTTTTCGCATATTTTAAAAATGTAAAACAGGAATGCATAAGTTAATTGAGATGGTTAAAGCGTAAGTCACGTGGTTTGTTGCGCATAGCCTTAACGTTGACGGTGCTGATCGGCCTGCAATGTAGAGCTTCTTGCTTTTGTTCTAGAACAAAAAACCGAAAAGATTTACATTCTTAGTAGAACTTAACTTCGGGTGAACCTTCACGTTCAAGAAAAAATGCATAATTAATTATAATGCGAGGCTCTAAAAAGAAAGAAAAAAAAAGAAAAGAAATAATACGATTTTTTCAAAAAGATTTTCATCTTTAATTACGTAGTAAGATGATTAAAAAAATTAATATCATTAAAAACTGAGGTTCATCCGGTGGGGAATTTAATTATGTGAAAGTACACGTATGTGCAATCGGTTTTATCAAATACTTTTTTAGTTGGATGATGAGACAGCTATTCGCATCCTATGTTACTGCCTCGTAATTGCGGGGAAGCGTCTGGCACTCGCGGGCAGTAACTGCATCAGTGAGTCAGACATACCTTTCAAGGGCATGGCTGTGGTCCTCTCCGTACGGAGAGGGCTTCGGGGTCACGCATAGGCCTACAAGGAGATGCAACGAGATTACCCAAGCGTCAGGGGCTCTTTTGGTCTCAACCCTAACAATAATATTAATAAACGTTTACACTGCTTGGATAAAGTTCCGAATAGCTGAATTCTCCGATTTTCTTCAAACTTCGTATACTTATGTATTTTGACGCGCTCATTACGAATATGATAGTTAAAATTAGCGTCAAGGCAATTTTCATCATAAAACCATGTAAAAACCATAAAAATCATGGTTTTTTGCGTTTATCTAAGCCAATATGCAAAATTTTTCAAAATCTTTTAAACAAGAGTTATAGATCTCATCAAAATACATATTTTTCTTGTCATACGTTTTTCGTAAGAGTGATTATTTTCGCGAAAATTAGTGATAATCGATTTTCACAAAAAAAACCCATAAAAATCATTGCTTTTTGCGTTCATCTAAGCAAATACGCGCAATATCGCTAAATATTTTGAAAAAAGTTGTTATACTACATTATATAATAATATATAATAATATTTGAAACCAATGGAGATGAGATGAAAAAAGAAGATCGAGTGTACAGGTAGGTGTTTGACCAATATTATATATGTAACCAGTCACAGGGGTGCCTTCCCGCCCCACACGGAACCAGGAAAAGGGGTAGGGGTTTGACCAACATTATTTCTGTGACCAGTCACAGGGGTGACTTTCCACTCCCCACGAGAAGCTGGAAATGGGTAGGGGGAAATGGTAG
>JAUMHM010000016.1:23080736-23092134 GCA_032362435.1 Melikaiella ostensackeni | reverse complement strand
ATGGCCCAGTCGCCAATTTTCACTATCAAATTCGTAATCAGCGCATCAAAGTACATAAGTATGCGGAGTTTAAATAAGATCAGAGAATTCAGCTATTCGGAACTGCACCCCACTGATTTATTTAACCTGTTAATCCCTGTTTTTCGTTCTTAAAATATGCAAAAATATACACTTAGACTTTCACAAAGTTTCATCAGGACACTTTCTCAAAAAAAAACTCTTGAAAGTCACTTTATTTATAGTAGTTTACTTGAGACTCTCCTCTTGATAATACGCAGTAATGCGTTCTGAGGCTCATGGATTTACGTTCTCAATATGTCAGAGCATTCATTTATGCAATGAAAATCGATTTTTTTCAAATTTCACTTGAGATGCCCACTTAAAATTTACATTTGAGATGAGAGTTTCAATTTCTTATCGAACAGTGTTTTGAAATAGATACATTTAACCTGAATTTTGCCGAAAGTGATCCCATGAGACGACTTGACGAAATTTTCAAAAATATTTCCTGATTTACATTTTATTTCTTCAAACTAATTTTACCAAATAACGTGAATCTTAATTGTATGAATTGTTCGAAATTTTATATTTCAAAATTCTTAGCACATCCAAATGAAACTTTAGTTTTATAATTTGTAAACATTTGTGCCACATTTTAGTTAATAACGGAACTTTTGACAAAGATTAGGAATGTACAAGGTCTACTTTAGTCGTTATTATTTAAAAAAGTAGTCTGAAAGGAGCAACTGTAATATTACATCGGTTATAAAGGGTAAAATTAAAGAAAAAATAAGATAAGATTATCCTTTTCCACTTTTCTATGAATATTACTTAGAACTAGCGAAATTATCCGCGCGCTAATATGTATACAAATGTAAAACAAGATTACTATGATTCAGATTTTGAATTGTAAGCTTAATTACTTCAAAAAATAATAATTTGAAAGACATTAAGTTAAAAATTTTCGATTCAGAACATTATATATATAATTATTATAATTATATATATTATATAATTTTTTAGCACTTTAAATTAAAACATTTCAATTCTAAATGCCCTCAATTTGAAAATGGTGCACCTCTGAGTTTTGAAATTGATTAATTTCGTTTTAAATGTTTATGACTGACATTATTCAAATTGGTACGCATAAGCTCAAGAATATCTGCATTTTTATAGCTTTCTAGTCTTTGAAAATGTACAATTTGAAGTATTCCTCATTTACGGGTTATTTAACATCGACAGTCTTGAATTGGGATTTATTCAATTATTTAAAGTTTTCAATAAAAAATTGTTTAATTTCAAACGTTTTAATTGATACCCTCCTAAAAGCATTTCATTCATCCTCAAGTATCACCTCCAGTCAATGTGCCACATATTTTTATCAACTTTTAAAATAATTTCATATTGCTCTTATGAAAAAAAAAACTATTATAGGAAATTCGGTATAGGCCTATAGTGACTTTTCTATGATGGATTTCTCACAATTTTTTTCTCGATTATAGGAAAATATTATAGGAATCGTCCTGATTCTTTTATTTAATAAACTAGGAAGGTTGATGGCTCAATTCATGCTCGAAGTTAAAAAATTGTAATTGTAAAACATTTTAGTAAATTAATTATGTTTACTCAAACTAATATCACAAGACAAAATCATTAGTCTTCTCCTTTAATCCAAGTATTTCAAGTATGAAAAAATGAAAAACTTATCAACTGAACCAGAAAATGGAAGAAACATAATAAGTCAAACGTCAAATATATTTGTTTCAAAAGTATTAGTTTCCAATTATTGATTTCATTTTCTTGTACAATCTCGAAGATTTTTGAAATTCATCCCAAAGATATAATAAGATAAGATAATAAGATATAATAAATTTCTTTCACAATATAAGCTTGAATCTCGAAATATTTCTCATTTCCCTGAAGAAAAGTAAACTGATCTGTCAAGTAGTGACGTGCATCCAACTCGTTACATTTGGATAAAAAACGATTGCTCGAAAGTCAGTATCCGACATACGAAAATCCGAACGGCTCCAGATTCGAATATTTCCCAGCCGCTTTAATAAAAATATGCGATAATAACGACCATACGTTCGCGTGAGAAAAGCGTTCCCAATGCTTTTGGCAAATGCATCTGTCAACGATGGAAAGCGCCTCGCCAAAATGGCTTTTCCCTCCTCCGCACCCTGACTGTGGATTCCCGTTCGCTTCCCACTTTCGTCCGCCATCCTCCCACAATGCCCCCCTCGACCCTCATTCGGCCCAGCTATGGCCCTCTTTCTCACTCCTTCTATCATTGTCTCTCTCGGCCCCACGGCAATTACTATAAATCAGAATCGCAGTCAATATTTAATCCTCGCGGAATGGTGTGCTAGCCGTCGGTTCGAAACGGACGAATGGAGCAGAGACTGGAATGGGGTGAGAGCTAATGGGGAAGGGGTTGCACAGTGGGCTGAGAGACACCGAAAACTGGCCAAAAACCAACTTCAAAGTTTTTGGTGGAAGACTCATTTTTCATAATATAAATGAGCTGAAGCAACCTTATTCCGATTTTCATGATCTTTTAGCAAGTCTTTTTTATTTTAGAGTGCTATGAATTAAAAGAATGTTTGACGAAAAAACTTTTGAGCACATAAATTCTAACGAAGTCATCTTGTATAACGGAAAACTGCACAAAAAGTCTTTTGAACAAATACGTTTTCAGGAATTAAGTTGAAAACTTTTTGTGCAATTTTCTGTTACACAAGATGACTTCGCGAGAGTTTATGTTTTTAAAAGTTTTTTCTTCAAATTTAACAAACAGAGACATAGAGCCATAGACTTTGGCTCTGTTCCGTTAAGATACAGTCGTCAGTCGACTTTACAAAGGAATGTTTTCCTTTCTGTTTTCTAACATACTGGTTCAAAAACAAATATCCGCCACCACTCTTAAGCATTTCAGCAGTGATACCATCAACACCAGCAACCTTGTTATTCTTTAGTTTCTCAAACACGAATATAATGTCGTCGATATTGATTCTTCTTCCGCTACCTTTAACGGGGTTGTCTAACGTATCCTCTTCAGTGTCTCTGTTGTTATGCTCCATAGCTCGACCGCCATACAATTTCTTGAAAAAATCAGTCAAACGTTCTTCCACTTTGTCCGACTTCCATACCATTTCACCATCAGCATTTTTATTCCCGACTACTTCAGTGCTGGTACTTTCTTCTCTTGTCTTCTTAACCCATTTCTAAAATAATTTCTTACTTCCTTCAAAATCATTTTGCATTTTTTTTTCTTCCGCTTCAATTTTATTCTTGCTTCCTTTGACTGGCTTCGACTTATAATTAATTCTTCTTCTCCTCCACCCTTGACCTACGTTCATTTTTGAAATTAATATCCGTTCCACATTCAGAACCTTTCATAACCCTTGTATCCCTTGCAAACCCTCTCAGTCTTTCACTCGCTACAAGAAATTCAATCATAGTGTGGCTTTCACCTCTACACCATGTATACATGTGGATCATTTTATGTCTGAACCAAGTACTTGTAATGAACAAGCCTTTTTCTAAGCATAAGCTAATTAATTTATACCCGTTACTGTTCGTTTTTGGGTCTCTGAAATAACCCAGTACCCTGTCGGTACCTTCGCGTTGCACACCAACCCAGCTATTCATATTTCCGAGTCAAAATATTCTCTCACCGGGATCGCAAGTAGTTAATATATCATTCAACGAGTCCCAGAAGGGTATATTTCACATCCCTCTTGTCACCATCAAATGGAGCACAGCATGCTATAATAAATAGCCCTATAATTCTCACTTTTATTATTATCCGTAATCATCTAGGAAATACACATTCATACTTTTTGACATGCTGTTTTGCTCTCTCATTAATAATCCGACCGACTCTTAAAAATATACAATATTGATTTTTTTCATTCAGAAGTTTTCCGAGGTTCCACCTCGTGTCTGAAGTTTTATGGTCTGAAAAGGTTCATTATGATGCTAGCAGTCAGATTATTCGCCATTTGCCACCTTTGACATTCGACGAAGATATTAGCAAATAAAGTTAAGCGCACACATGCAGGGTGCAAAGATCGTGGCTTGCATTGGATGGACTGCACGGTTCCGTCGAAATGTCTTCAACCCAAGGTTGCGAACACCAAGAATATTTTTCCTATTTTTGTATCTGGGATGTCTTACAACTATTTTTTTATGAAAAAAAATCTTTGCTGAAGCCATTTATGAAAAAATCCATGTTTAATTTCAAACAGTCGGAGTTTCCAGTTTTCCTCGAATACGGAGTGAGATATGTAAAAAGAGTTAAGAATGTGAAATTGTTCCTGGGAAAAATTGCAATGAAAAAATGCTGTTAATAATTTTTAATATCACTTCATTTTTTCGAAAAACTTGATTTTTCGATTTCATTATAAAGTTCTTCTTTTCTTATCTTTTGTTCTTGATATAATTATTTTATATAGAAAAGCTAGGAGTGTACGCTCATATCCATATGTTCTTTAACAATGAAAACTTTTTATCATAAGTCGATAACAGTTTCGAAATAAAATAAAAATATCTGGATACTACAATTTTTGAAATAATAACGCTAGCCTCAAATGCTAAGCCAGCGATCTCAAAAAAACCCCTTTTACCAAGCTTTACGTAAATCTGTGAGAATTTCGAAATTTTGGGCGACATATTAGATTCGCTATTTCGAATTTGTTACTTTTAGAGTCAGAATCGAAATTATTGACCTTATAAACCCCCTTGTACTAAGTTTTAGGAAAATCTGTAGAAATTAAAAAAATTTTGGCTGTAATATTGGATTTTCCATTTTTTATTTGTAAATTTTGATGTAAAAATCGAAATTAGCGACCTTAAAAACCGCCTTGAACTAAGTTATAGGCAAATCTGTAAATTCTTTAAAATTTTGGTCGCCATATTGGATCCACAATTTTTAGTTTGTAAATTCTGTCGTCAAAAACGAAATTAACGACATCATAAATCCCTTGTTCCAAGTTTTAAGCAGATCTGTAGAAAATTTAGAATTTTGGTTGCCATTTTGGATCCGCATTTTTCAATTTGTAGCTTTTGACGTCAAAATTGAAATGAACAACCTTATAAGCCCCCTTGCACCCAATTTCAGGCAAATCCGTAAGAAATTTCAAATGTTGGCCGTCATATTGGATTTGCAGTTCTTAATGTGCAACTTTTGAAGTCAAAATCGTAATTAATAACCTTATAAGCCCCTTGTATCAAGTTTTGGAGAAATCTGTGAAAAATTTTTTATTTCGGCCACCATACTGGATCCGCCATTCTGAATTTGTAAGTTTCGACGTCAAAATCGGAATCAACGACTTTATAAGCTGCTTTGTATCAAGTTTTAGGCAAATCTGTAAAAAAAAACTTAAATTTTAGTTGCCATATTGTATCCCTAGTTTTTAATTCGTAACTTTCAATGTCAAAATTAAAATTGATGTCCTTATAAGCCCTCTTGTACCAAGTTTTAGGCAAATCTTTAAAAAATTTCAAATTTTGACCACCATATTGTATTTACGGATTTTAATTTGTAATTTTTGACGTAAAAGTCGAAATAAACGACTATATCAACCCCTTCTACCAAGTTTTAGGAAAATCTGTGAGAATTTGAAGAGTTTGGTCGTCATATTGGATCCTCTATTTTCATATTGTAACTTTTAACGTCATGATCAAAATTGTTGACTTTATAAGCCCCCTTGTACCAATTTTCAGGCAAATCTGTAAGAATTTTGAAAATTTGGACGTCATATTGGATCCGCTATTTTTATTTTGTAACTTTTCACTTCAAAATCGAAATCATTGGCTTTATAAACCCCCTTGTATTAAGGTTTAGGCATATCTTTAAAAAGTTTAAAATTTTAGCCGCAATATTGGATCCACTGTTTTAAATTCGTAATTTTTCACGTCAAAATTAAAATAAACGACCATATAAACCCCCTTGTACCAAGTTTTAGGCAAATCTGTGAAAACGCAAAAAAATTTTTTGTCATATTAAATCCGCCATTTTTATTTTGTAAATTTTAACGCCGAAACCGAAACCAATGACTTCATAAGCCCCCTTGTACCAAGATTCAGGCAAATCTGTAAAAAATTTAAAATTTTGGCCACCATATTGTATCCGCTGATTTCAATTTATAAGTTATGACGTCGGAATTAAAATTAACGACTTTATAAGCCCCCTCGTACCAAGTTTCAGGAAAGTCTATAAAATTCAAAAATTTTAGCAGCCATATTGGATCCGCTTTTCTGAATTTGCAGTTTCTGACATCAAAATCGAAACCAATGACTTCATAAGCCACTCTTGTACCAAGTTTTAGGCAAATCTGTAAGAACTTTAAAATTTGGGTCGTCATATTGGATTCGCTGTTTTTATTTCAAAACTTTTAACGTCAAAATCGAAATTATTGACTTTATGAGCCGTCTTGTACCAAGTTTCAGGCAAATCCATAAAAATTTCAAAATTTTAGCTGCCATATTTGATACACTGTTTTGAATTTGCAGTTCCTGACGTCAAAATCGAAATAAATGACTATATAAACCCCCTTGTACCAAGTTTCAGGCAAATCTGTAAAAATTAAAAAAATTTGTTTGGCATATTGAATCCGCTATTTTTATTTGGTAAAATTTAACGTCAGAATCGAAATGAATGACTTTATAAGCCCTCTTGTACCAAGTTTTAGGAAAATCTGTGAGAAATTCAAAATTTTGGTCGTCATATTCGATCCGTTATTTTTATTTTGAAACTTTTAACGTCGAAATCGAAATTATTGACTTTATAAGCCCCCTTTGTAACAAATTTTTGGCAAGTCTATCAAAATTTTTAAATTTTAGCCGCCATATTGAATCCGCTGTTTTGAATTTGTACTTCTTGACGTCAAAATCGAAATAAACGACTATACATATATCCCCTTGTACTAAGTTTTGGGCAAATCTATAAAAAAAAATTTAATTTTAGCCGCAATATTGGATCCGCTGTTTTAAATTTGTAATTTTTGACGCCAAAATCGAAATAAACGACTATATAGAACCCCTTGTGGCAAGTTTCCGGCAAATCTGTAAAAATTTCAAAATTTTTCTTGTCATATTGAATCCGCTATTTTCGTTTTTTAATTTTTGACGTCAAAATTCGAATGAGCAAACTCAAAAACCCTGTTATACTAATTTCCATACAAATTCCACGAAATCTAACATTTTTGCCAGTTTTCGGTGACTCTCAGCCGACTGCGGGTTGGGAGAATCGGAGGGGGGCACGTGGATGACCAAAGCGGGGGTATTGGTCGCTGCAACAATGCCAGTAATGCTATGAAATATACTATGTGTCGAGCGAGGGTAAAAGGGGTCTGGGGAAACTCAATGTTGGTTGGGTGGTTGGGATGGGGTTGCGGGGCACGAGAGGGTGCCACTGTCCACTGTTCATGCCGCTGACCTTCGTTGGCTGGTTCGTCCACTCGGCCGTTCCCTCATCTATTTCCCCTGGTACCGCTCCAGATATTCACTCGCTGAAAAACGATGAAACGCCAAACGGCCGTAAAGATGAAGTGCATCGGCAGCCGCTACATTGCCGATGCGCTTTTCGAGTAATCACGATAATCGATTGCCTCGCTTGCGCGCTATCTAAGCTATATTTTTCCGGGTCTCGGTTTACTTTTCTAACGTCCTTAAAGCCAACCGATTATATCTAGCTAGTAAACTTTGACAGCCAGGCGCCGATTGAACTCAACGAGCCATAAATCTCTCAAGGAAAAAAAATATGGGAAGTAATTTTTAGTAAGTGAGAAAATATATTGGGACTCTTAAGGGGCAGTCCATGTACTATGCTACAATTTTGGGCTATATTTGACTTCTACCAAAAGATTTGAATTTTCATCTGAAAAGAACAGATTTTTAGCTAAAAAAAAAATTAATAACCAAACAGTTGCATCAACAACCAAATAGTTGAATTTTTAAGCCAAAAATATGTATTTTTTCGAAGACAGTTGGATTTTCAACAAAAGAGTTAATTTTTAACTAAGAAAGGTGAATTTTCAATCAAGCAAGAAGATTTTTTTACATTTAAAGTTGAATCTTCTATCCAAAAGTATGAATTTTTAAGAAAATAATTGAAGTTTCGACCGATAAGATGACTTCACAAAATAGTTGAATTTTTAACCAAAAAGATGAATTTTGAAGTCAAAAAGATAAGTTATCTACAAAACAGTTGTATTTTTGACCAAAAAATATGGTTTTTCAACAAAAAATCTAATTTTCTACCAAATAGTAAAATTTTTAAAAAAACAACTTAATTTCTCACCAAATATATTTAATTTTTCTCCAAAGAATTAGATTTTTTACCAAAATAGTTTTATTTTATACCAAAAATATAAGTTTTCAACAAAAAAATTTATTTTCAATCAAACAGTTTAATTTTCTACCAAATAGTTGAATTTTCAAGCCAAAAAGAGGAATCATTCAGAAGATAAAATTTGTAGACCGTAAAGTTGTAATTTAAACAAAACAGTTGAATTTTTGACCAAAAAAGATGACTTCAGCAAAATAGTAGAATTTTCAACAAAGTCATCAAACTTGCAACAAAAAAAGTTAATTTTTTAACCAAATACATGAATTTTTAACCAAAGCACGAATTTTCAAAAATGCAGGAATTTTCCACCAAATAGTTCAATCGTGAACTAAAAGACATGAATTTTCAACGAAACATGGAACAGATGAATTTCAGTTTAAAAAATCACTTTATCGTGAAAAAAAAATTTAATGAGTTGAATGCAACGAAAAAAGAGGAATTCATAACAAAATAGTTTAATCCTAACTAAATAGATGAACTTTCAAGCAAATAGTTAAATTTTCAAATGAAAAAGATCAGTTTTCAACCAAAAAATGCAATTCGTCAATTTCCAGTTAAAAAAAATTAATTTCAAACTTGTTGAATTCAACCAAAAAGATAAATTTCTAACGAAATACCTTAATTCTCAACAAAATAGATGAATTTTGAACAAATAAGTTTAATTATTCATCCTGAAAGACGAATTTTCAACAAAATACATAAATTTCTTACCAAATAGTAGAGTTCTCAACTTGTAAAGAATAAATTTTCACCCAAAAATGAATCGTCAAATCTTCATCTAAAAAATAATAATTTTCGACAAAATAAAGAACAGATTTTCAACAAAATAGCTACATTTTGTGCTAAAGAGGTGAATCCTAAAAAAAAAAATTTTCAACAAATTATTTCGCTTTCAACCAAATAGTTCAATTTTCAAAAAAAAAAATTAGTTTTCTACAGAGAAAATCAATGTTCTACCAAAAAGACGAGTTTCCAACAAAATACGTTAATTTCCGAAAAAAAATGTTGAATTTTTAAGACAAAAAGACGAATTATCAACAAAAAAGTTAGTTTACCGCCAAACAGTTCAATATTCAAAAATGTAGTTTAATTTTTAACCGAATAGTTGAATTTTCTACCAAAATAGTTTAATTTTTATGAAATATATGAGCTTTCAACAAAAAAAATTAATATTCAACCAAATAGATTGATTTTCTACCACATTGTTGAATTTTGAAGCTAAAAAGACGAATGTTCTACAGAAAAGTTAAATTTTCAACGCGAACATGAGACTTTGTATCTACAGTTGTGAATCTTCAACCAAAGAAATGAGTTTTGCACAAAAAGTTAAATTTAAAAGTTAAATTTTAAACCAAGTAGTTGGTTGACGGGAAAAGAATAGTTCTCAACGAAACATGTAATAGTTGATATTTCAACCAAACGAGATTTTTATTTTAAATTAAAAACAGTTGAATTCAACCAGAAAAGACGAATTTTTAACAAAATAGTTCAATTCTAAACAAAAACAGATTAAATTTTAAACAAAATGTTGCATTTTCAACCAAAAAGATTAATTTTCCACCAAGAATATTTACTTTCTACCAAATGCATAAATACGTGAATTTTGAACTAAGAAAGATAATTTTTTGAAGAGATATTTGAAGTTGTAACTGGAAAAGATAAATTTTTAACTCAAAATGGAATAGTTGAATTTCCGATTGAGAAAATTTATTTTCTACCAAAAATGAAACGAGTTTTTAACACAATAGTTGAATTTCCTACCAAAGGGATTAATCTTCAACGAAAGAAGACGAAATTTTAACAAAATAGTCCATTTCTCAAGCAAAACAGATTAATTTTTAATCAAGCAGTTGCAGTTTTAACCAAAAAGAATAAATTTTCAACCGAAAAGATGAAACTCCTACCAAGAAAAAACGTTTTGCCAACAAAATATATTATTTTAAACCTAATAGATGAATTTTCAATTAAAAATATCAATTTTAAAGCAAAAATGAAATAGTTAGATTTTCAGTTTTTAAAAAATTAGTTCAACTTTCTACCGAACGGTCGAATATTTATCCAAAAAATACGACTTTATAACAGAACAATTACATTTTAAACAAAATAATTAAATTTTCAATTAAACATTAGAATTTTTGACCAAACGAGATGAATTCTGAATGAAAAATATAATAGTAAGCTTTTCGAAAGAAAAGGAATTTTTAATAAAAAATAGTTGGATTTTTTTATTAGGTTGGCTTAAAGGCGAACTAAATTAATAGAAACTAGTTCAGTTCGCCTTTGAGCGAAAAAACGAGAAAAGGGGGAGAAAGGGGAAGATTCTGAAAACAGGGAAAAGAAGAAAAATTCTTTAAAAATGAGAAGAGGAGGGGAGTATAAAAAAGAGTGTGAATGAGTCTGAAATATGAAAGTGAATTGCAAACTTTGGTAAAATTTATCATCAGGAAACGTACTGAATGTTTCTCAAAGATCGAAATGAAATCTGCTTTGTTATGGAAATTTTTAGTGTACTGAAAAAAGAACACCCAAAAATTTCACAAATCAAAACTAGATCTCGAAACTACCCACTTTTCCGAATCACTGGAGACAAATATACAATAAATGTAGAAACAATAAACAAAAAAGAGGAAGAAAAAGGAATAAGTCAACCAAAACCAGCTCTACACTCTTCCTTTTTCCGTATTTTTTATACTACTGGGGACCAACATGTTTCGAAGCCAATTTATACTTCCTCAACAGGGATGATTCATAGGATAACTACAGTTATAAATAATGAAACATATATTGATTGCGTATATGTGCATGGCATCTTTTTAACCAAATTCAAACAGATTTATTAAATTTATTGATATTGTCATTAAAAGTTTCTTTGTTATATTTTTTTGTTGAAGTCAAAACGTATTTTCTTGTTAATATGAAATGCATCCAATCTAAGTCTTTATCTAGGTTTGTAACATTACTTTCGCTGACTCCACCCCCACCCCTATGTTACCAAACGTCGTTTTAGGCGCAACCCCCTTCCCCCCCCACCCTCAAATTGGT
>JAUMHM010000016.1:23058042-23079773 GCA_032362435.1 Melikaiella ostensackeni | reverse complement strand
CGGCGAGCGCAGAAAATCGTGCGCGAATATTATGATGAGAATGTATTCCTTAAGGCCGATAGAGTCTTAAGTAAATAAATTTCCTTTTTCATTTGAAATCAAAAACAAATTTAGTAATTTGTACATCAAGTTGGTTAATTAATTTCCGACATTACTTATTAATTAATTTATCTTTTCAATTGAGGTGATCTTTTAAGATCTGGAGCCCAGAAATTCAATTTATTTTTATTTTTTTATTTATTTTTTTCTTAAAGATTGAAATAAAATCTATCTTTTTATGAAAATTTTTTGTGTTCTGAAAAAGAACACCCAAAAAGTTCACAATTCAAAAATAGACTTTGAGACTACCTGTTCTTTCGGCTCATTAGAGATAGATGTACAATAAATTTATGCAACAGGAATAATTCATAGAAAAATGTTAAAACATATTTTCTTATTAATATGAAATATCTGTTTTGGAAAAACATGAAAATTGCATTCCATCCATAATTCTTTCTATAATGCATCCAATCTAAGTTTTTACCAACTGAATAAATTCATGTGATACTACTATACAGGACTTTCAGTAATAGCTTTCATAAAATCACATCCCGCCAAATTTTTTCTTTATCAATTATACTGAAAATTGTATTAGCAAAGACATGAAAATAAGAAAAGATGAAATAATTTTTAAATATAATTTCCTGCATAACATATTCAAGATTTTTCAATCCAAATTCGGCAAACACTTCACCACAACACTAATTAAATAAAATTTTCAATTATTTTTAAAAGAATGTTTGTAAATTTTGTCAACTTTTTAATTATAATTTTTTTTTAAATTATGATAAAAATTCTTCACCGGGGAAAAGATTCAAAGATACATGAATGCTCAGAAAGACAGAATTTATTATACTGAACTCGTCTATGTAGCCACTTAGTCAAAAAAATCATCTGTTCGAAGAATGCCAATAGATTTCAGGAAACTATCCAGAAAGTTTTAGCCCCAAAAATCAAGATTAAAAGTTTTTCCCAAAGAGACAATAATAAGATAGTAAAATATTTTAAACAATGAAATTTGAGATTTAATTTTAATTGAAAACATACTATATCTCAAACTATGTTATTCCTTCCGGCAACATTATTATATTTATAATAGGTACTAGGATGACATTTTAATTATATTATGCTTAGAAAAACTCAAAATATAGTAAACTGAAAGTGTATTAAATATATTTGAAAACAAAAACATCTGTAAAAATCACAAGACTAGAGACAATGTAAAGAAAGTACTCAATGGTACATAATATGCACATATTGTTAGTATGGCATCTTCCTCGTAGGCAACGAGGGTATAATTTCTTTTATCTGAATGTATGCAAAACATATGGCAACATTTTTTTATAAGTACCAGGTTAACATTTTAATTAGTTATGAAATTGAAAATTGTATGTAAAACCTTATGGCCTACCCTAAACCTCATAAACCTTATGTAACATCTTAGATTATACGAGGGTATAATTTCTTTTATCTGAATCTATGTAAAACCTATGGCAAAATTTTTTTATATAAGTACCATGTTAATATTCTAATTAGTTATAAAATTGAAAATTATATATAAAACCTTATGGCAACCTTATTTCTTGATGAGTACCAGGTTAACATTTAAATTAGTTGTACAATTGAAAAACCTGAAAAAAAATTATCACAAGATTTATGTACACAGAACATGGGGAATGAAGGAAAAAGATCATAATGCCAAGATCAAAGTTTCGTGGGTTGATTTAGAACCAATCTATTCAAATTATTCAATTTTTCAGAAAGAAAAATGCAATAATCCAAACCAATAACACATTTCTAAAAAATTACCAACATTCTCAAATTTTTAAAATACATTTAAGTAAAATAGATATCTTTTGGTAAATTGATTTATGCTTCTATTTTTAAAGAAGAAAAAGAAAGTGAAATAAAATTTAAAAAACTTTTTTGTAGTATAATTGAAATTTGTGTTTAATTCGTGACGCGTTGAGATACCAGTGCTAGAATGGTCGCTATGCCAGATTTCTTTCCATGTGGTTTCGGTGGGGTGTCCGTTCGTCGTATAAAGAGGAGGAAGTGATGAAAAATTAGGGGAAGTGAGAGCAGGTAAGGAGAGAAGTGGGAAAATGTGGAGACTCAAGGGATTGGCTGATGAGGGGAAGTAAGGGGAAGTAAGGAGAAATGCGGAAAATTAGAGGAAGTGAGTGGTGGGTGATGACGGAAAGTGAAGGGAAGTAAGGGGAAATGAGGGGAAACAAGGAGAAATAGAAGAAGTGAGTTGTGAGTTGATTATGGGAAATGAGGAGCAATGAGGGGTAATGTTGGTCGTGGTGAAGTTATAGGGGGAATGGAAGGAGGAGTGGGGCAATGCGGATGGGTGAAATGACGGGAAGCGCGGGGAATTGTTGGGGAAAGAAATTTTATTGAATTATTGAAAATTAAACGATTTTAAATGTCGTTTAAAATTAAACACGTTTTGAATTAGAAGTTAAATTATGTTAGTTTTAAGTCGTGTGAACGGAATAATTGCTCAATTGTTATTTATGCATCAAAATTCAAAAATCTCACTTTTGAATTAAAAACTCAACAAAATGGAACAATCAAATTTCTGAAGTTCAAAGTTTAAATTTAGCACTCTGAAATTTTAACAATTCAAGACTTTCTATTTGAAATAATTCGGTTTCAAATTGTTTAGTTTTATATATTTAATCTTTAATTGCTTATTTGTATCAAGGAATAATTCCAAATAGTATGGGTTGAAAATGGAATATTTTAGACTAAAACAGTATTCGAAGTAACGATTTGAAATGAAATATAAACGCTTAATTATAAATATATCAATTTGAAATTGTTTTAAAATTGAAAATAGTTCGTGAAGTTTCAATCGAATGTTTACATTTGTTTAATTACGCTTTCGAATTGAAACAGTTCAATTTTTAACTTTCAAATCTGTAAATTATTTAGTTTTAAACAGATCCAGAATCGTGTCGTAAAATAAATTTTCTGGTCTTTCTTAGGTTCAGCAGCCACTTTGTTTCAAATTTATTAATTTTAGGATAAAAAATTCAAAAAGGTCGAAAAAAATACATGTTTCCAATAAATTGTTTTCATGTTTTTGTGAACATGAAAGCATTTATTTGTTCTGACAAGTTCTTATTCGGAATTTTATTTTCAAATTTCACGATAACAAAATGAAACAAATATGAAGTAAAATAGCAATAACAATTTATTAATACAATCAACTTTTTCAATACTATTTTTTTCAATATACACTACACTGCGAAAAAAGCCTGAATGAAAAATTTTCCTTGGGCTTACTTTAGCACTAAATTTTCATAGAATTTAATCGACGGTTTGACAAAACTGTGCTTATTTTTTCTTGGATCCTGACAAGATCTGAGTTCAGAACAAATGAGGCGTAATAATTTTCAAACGTTCGTCTTGCCTAATTTTAAGTTTTGGCTTGAGAGTAATGAATGTCTCATTTTTTTGATACATATCATGTTTTGAATTTCATTTCAAGGTATTTTCTTTAAAACTTATCCTGAGCCGGTCCTAAAGGTAAAATTATACCGATCATAATACGAGTAAAAAAGTATCAGTTTTTTTAACTTTTCTAGTATCTTTTTGTACTTTTCTTAACTAAAAATTACGTGCCAAATTGAGACATATGTCCCAAGAGAAAACCCGGGAAGACGTTAATTCTGATTCAAGAAATCCGGGAATTTGCAAGGAATTTTACAACGAAATCTTACTAGACACCCTTTTACTGTTAGAAAATGTGTATAAAATGACAAAAATTGTAAATAATAGTATAGAAGAAAGTACATTTTAATTTCTTTCGAATCTCTATGTTTTATTTTAAGAGGACGATTGGTAAGAGTCTCCGATTTTACGAACGACAATATAAGGACAAACGGGGAATATATTTAAAACCGATGCATGTATGCCGATCAATTTGTACGGATCACAACCTCTCGAGCGGAGAAACCCTTGTAGGCAAGGAGTCATTGTGGGCAGAAGAATGGTTTCTCAAGGGTTGAATCCTGGGGGAAATCAGGAGGCAGTGGGCCTTCGGGATATACCTGCAGGCAGATCTCGGCTGAGGTTCGCCAAAGTAGCTTGTCAATAACTTAAATCTCAATCGTAACTTGGGGTTCCCAACTGATTTCCGTTTCTGAAACTCGTATGTCCTCCTTCTCGACATGCCTAGTCGATTTCACTCCATGTCTCTTTTTCTCCTTTCCCTCAATTTACGTCACGTGCAGGGAGTCGAATAAACGCAGCATAAACAGTTTCCAACGCTTTCGTGACAAGAAATTGAGTCAAGGAAATGACAAGGTAGAACGAGGTTCATATATATTATTTAGGCATTATGAATGTATTTTAAAAGCCGTGGCTGCGTGTATCGAGATTTCGGTACGAATATCTAGATGTTTTCGGTACAAATAGCCCTGGAAAAAGGAATATTTGTACAAAAATTCCGGTACAGACAGTGGGATTTGGTACACATAGACAATGCCTATTTTAAAATAGAATTGCATTTTAAAACGTTGTTTACAATCAGCAACTAAAATTAATCGTCGTCAAATCTACTCGAATCAATCGCATTTACAACACTCACAGAAAAAATTGTCTTGACACAAAGGCACCGTCCTCTTGCCTGTTTTGTTTTGAACCACATGAATGTCTTTTTTACCCAAGTAGAATTATTTTGCTGTAAGATTAGATGAAGTTTGTTTGCTAAGGGTTGTTATTAACCGTTGCTATGGGATGTTCCTAATCATTGCTTGGGGTTGTTATTGACCGTTGCTATGGGTTGTTATGGACCGTTTCTAAGGGTTGTTATTGTCCGTTGCTAAAGGCTGTTATTGGCTGTTCCTAAATATTTTTATTGACCGCTGCTGAGGTTTGTCACTGGTCGTTGCTAGTGGATGTTATTAGCAGTTGGTGAGGGTTGTTATTGACTTATGTTGAGCAATATAATTAACCGTTGCTAGGGGATATTATTAGCCGTGTCAAAGGAATTTTACTAACTATTTCTAGGGGGTGTTATTGGGTGTTGCTAGGGATTGATGCTGACCGTTACTAAAGGTTGTTACTTTCCGTTATTAGAAAGTGTCACTGACCATTGATAAGGGCTGCTATTGACCGCTGCTGATGTTGTTATAGACCGTTCCTAAAGGCTGTTATTGACCGTTGCTAAGAATTGGTATTGACCGTTCCTAAAGTTTGTTTTTGACCGTCACCAAGGTTTATCTCTGATTGTTTCAAGGGGATGTTATTGAGTACTACTAAGGGATGATACTAACCGTTACTGAAGGTTCATGACCGTTGCTATTGGTTGTTATTGACCGCTGTTATGGGTTGGTATAGATTGTTTCAAAGGGTTGTTATTGACCGTTGCTAAGAACTGTTAATGACCATTGCTCAGAGTTCTTTTGACCGTTGCTAAGGCTTGTGACTAACCGTTGCTAGATGATGTTATTAGCCGTTAGTGAGGGTTGTTATTCTCGTCGCTAGAGGATGTTCTTAAGTACTGCTAAGGGTTGATGTTGACCGTGGCTTAAGGTTGTTATTGTACGTTGCTAGGGAGTTATGTTCATCGTTGCTCAGGGCCGTTATTTTCCACTGCTGGGGGGTGTTATAGACCGTTGTTTAGGATTACTATTGTCTGCTACCATGGGTTGTTATTGATCGTTTCAAAGAGTTGCTATTGAACGTTGCTAGGAGATGTTAATAATCGCTGCTGAGCGTTATTCTTGATCATTGCTAAGGCTTGTTACTGATCGTTGCTAGGGTATATTATAAGCCGTTGAAAGGGGTTGCTATTCTTATTCTCAGTTGATGTCATTAAGTATTACTACGGGTTGATGCAGACCGTTACTAAAGATTGTTATTGAGATGATGTTCTTAGGTGTTGACCAGGTAAATGAGTTAGATAAGGGTGTGTTAAACGTTTTTGATCTACTATTCCATATTAGATATTTAAAAGAATTATTTATTTTCAATTATGACGCTCAAAGATCAACAATTTCGAGAATTTCTCTTCATAAAATCCTACTATCTAATTCTATCGACTTATTTTCCCGTAAGACCCTCACTTTCATACATTTATCGATGTTATAGTTTTTCAACCAGGGGGAGTAATTAATTTCTGGATGTAAAATGTTTGGTATCACAAACAACGTTAGTAATAGTATATATTACTTCGAGACCAGCAAAACCGAAAACTCTAAAATCGAAAATTTAGTTCTGCAGATGTTTTGAAACTTTTTGATATTTTTTAACTGAACTGATGCAAATCTATTTTGCTGCCGCTTCTCTGATTAATATTTTTGTACCTTTAACTGTGAACAATTTCTCTGTAAATCAATGGAATGTGCTCAAAAGTCATTAAAAAAGAGGTGCATTATTATGGAATTACTATACGGTAAACCCCAGGAAAAAATTCTATCTTCAAATTGGATAAAGACGCTGCAGCACACTTAATCACTCCAACAAAAAATTTATCTCTAGAAAGATAAAATTTATCTAGCGAGAGATAAAAATTTATCTGACGAAAATATTTATGTCATAAGCGTGACATTTGTCGAATGACACTTCCATGTCGAACTAGTTATAACCTATTCAAAAAATCCTGGGGGAAAGACTCGTGTAATTTTCGGACACAATTAACATGAGGAATTCCGCAAGGATTTTCAAATTCCTGTAGAAAATCCGTGAGTTAGGCAAGTGATCCTCGCGCACGTGACATAAATATTTTCTTTAGATAAATTTTTATCTCCCACCAGATAAATTTATTTTCGAGTAGATAAATGTGCTGCAGCGTTTTTATCCAATGTGAAGATAGAATTTATTCCTGGGGTTACTGTGTATCTATTCGGAATTTAAGTATCAATGAACAATTTTCTTATATAAAATTACGATTGCAGAATGAACATACTGATTAAAAAATACGACGTATCTACGGGCACAAAAAGATATTTGGTATACGCTCACCGAATTTTGTTGAACCTAGCTGCCCTTTCCACTTTCGTTTGAGCTCATCGAAAATATTTGTTCTACCCTCACTGAATTTCGGTGAACCTAGACGCGACCTAATAAATAAGACCTTCATAGAATCGTCAAGTACTAAATGTGAATTTTTGTATTTCCTTGTGATGCGAAAGTCTTAAAGAGATTGCTCATTGAGGTTGAAATGCCGAAAAATTCATTCTTGAGAAATAACGGAATAAAGAGATTATTCTTAACCTAAAGTAAGAAGTTCAATACTGATTAGTTCTGGAAACTTGTTTTGTAACAATCACAGAATCAATCCAAGCAAGGGTTATCGTGTATATGTCCACTGAGGATCGGTTCAATTTAGAGATGACCAACGACCCGAGCGAAAGATTCAGAAAATCGAGAATCGAAACAAGCTGAGGGATAAATAGGAAAAATAGGCAAACTGGTAAAAAAAAGAGATTACAGATAAACTTTGGTGAGTGTAAGTAATTTTACGGTATTTCCTCGTATTAATACGAAGTTTTTCCTCGTATACCACTGACTATGGTGAGACCAGTATAATTGCAAGCAGACGAATCCAGAGCTATGGGTTCCGAAGGTTTTCGGTACGGATGAAGATTGAATCAAAACCCATCTTAACCTCGTTATCCCCTTCGGCCGATTGGACCTCACAAAAGCAACCTTCCCTTCTTGTCTCAGGATTGTTTCTGTCAACGGAATTTTTTTCCGGCAAGGTCTTTTTATCAGGCGAAGAAATCGTTAACGACCCTCTTTTCAATTCTAACGACTATCCAAAGAGAGAAATGGTCGCGCAATTCAAAGAATTTATTTTCCCCTTTTTTAATGTGCTTCGAGGCAATCGACAAGTTCCTCCTGGACTATTAAGTTTGTTAGGCTACAACAATAAGAAGAGCTGAAAAATGACAAGAATTTTTAAGTTTATGTTTATTATTATTATTATTATTATTATACCATAATGACAAATCTCTTTCATGGTAAGCTTAACTTGTCCGGTTTTAGCCTCATTGCTCTACCGGGGAAAGAAAAATGTATATAATAGGGGTGAATAATGGATATGCAGGAGAAGGGGTAGGTTTCAGATTAATCTAGAAGTCACGTATTGCTCATTCAAACGATACACTCTCTCCACAGCATTGCTCCAACACGGGACGCTGATCAATCTCTCCAGCAATGACCCTAGGTGAAAAGCTTCACAGAGTCATCATACATCACGATTTACACATAAACACCAAGTCTGACTGATAAGCCCATAGTAAGATCCATACTTTTGACCCTTACCACATCCTCTAAGTAAACTCTTCACGAGGGTCCTTCACCTATTCTCTCAATATGACCAAACCATTCCAGCAAATTTCCTTAACTCTTGTCAATCAATGTTTCTTACCACTCACTTTACGCAAATACACTTGCTTCGTTGAGCGTCCTTCATCCATTCTCTCAACATGACCAAACCATCTCAGCAAATTTCTTTCACACTTGACAAACAATGTTTCTTCTATACCACATTTTTTAAGAACTCACTCATTGCTGACTTTGTTCATTTGCATTTTATCGAACACATACCGCGAAAATTGCATGCCAACCGCGTTCACTTCACTGCTATCCTTTTTTTGATACGTCGAGGTCTCGCAACAATACAGAATAGCGGGTGTAAGCGCAGGATTATACGGAGCGTCCTTTTTATCTTGAGCCATCGAAATATCTCAAAAAATACTCATCCAACGAAAAAAATGTTCGTAATAAAAACTTTTTATTTTCAAAGGGAAAAGCGACGCCCTGAAAATTTACCTCAGGCCCCATCTTTTGAAGGCGGAAGGGGGGGGGGGGCTCTTTAAAATTTCAAATGGGAACCTCTCTTTTTTATTGCAGATTTAGATTCAGCTTTAAAAAACATGTCAACATTGTTAACTAATCAAAGAATGCGCTTCCAAACAAAAGCTAAACGAAGATTCTTATTTCTACATTTTATTTAAACAAAAAAAAATGAGAAGACTTTAAATTAATTTCTGCAGAATTTTTTATATATTTTTTAATGGCGCCATGTACAGGATTTGGAATGCGGGAGTCGCATCCACATTCCACCCCCGGTAAACAACCCTCGGTTGTGTCTGTACCTGCGCGACTTCAACCCGCCTTGCTTCCTTGTCGTCCGTATCACCGATCCTTGATGGTAGTTGATACTCCAAACGAAATCACTCCTTCCTCCATTTCTCTCTTGTCCTCAGAACTCGGTGAATGACGAAAACAAAAAAAAAACAAATCTCAAAAGAATTAGCAAGAGTGACTCTTACTCTTTCTCCCTATGAAAAGCCCATGAGAGTGTGTCTAACAAAAAAATTAAAAAAACAAAGTGAAAAAATACCAGAAATAAAATTGGTTGGCCCTCGATCAAGTCTCGTTCTCTCGTGGATATTTCATTCAAGAAAGGAGAAGCTGTTTACAGATAATTGAAAACAGCAACAAAACAAAGTAATTTACAGGTAAAACGTGCAGCATTACAGAAGATAAAGAAGAGAAACGGTCGGTTTCTTTGGATTGGATTGGGTGTCTTAGTTTCTTTGATTTGGGTGGTTTGGCTGTGAAGCTTACGATCGTTTGGGTTTGATTGGGTGTCGTTTTATTCCATGATTACTTGACCAAATTACCTTTACTTGACCTCATTACCTTTACTTGACCTTGACCTCATTACCTTTCATATTTCACTGCATCCCAAACTTCATGACAGTGATTTTCAGAACCGAGTGACATTTTCTCAAAACTTTCGAGTATTGTTGTTAGACGAGTCGTCTTATACGAGCCACGGTACGGTTAATCGACATTAAATGCCTTATTGGACTGTAGAAAACCCACACTGGCTGCGTGAAGTCAAGCGTCAGCCTCGTCGGTCCGTCAACGTTTGGTGTGGAGTAATTGGAGAACAACTTATCGATCCGTATTTTACTGATGGTAGTTTACGCGGTGAAAAATATCGCAAATTTTCGGGGAATAAACTTCCAACATTGTTGAAGATCTAATCTTCGAAGTGCGACAGAACATGTGGTATCAACATGAAGGTTGTCCAGCGCATTATTCGGCAATCGCGCGTAAAGTACTGATTCGCGAATTCAACGATCACTGGATCGGTAGAGGTGGTCCGGTTAATTGGCCTGCCAGGTCGCCAGGCCCCATGTCGCCAGATTCCTTATTGTGGGGTTATTTACAGAATCTAGTTGATCAAGAAATGCCAACAACTCGGGAGAACATGAAACAGCGAATCAGGACTGCTTGTAACCAAATAGCACCAGAGACACTCCGCAGTTGTGTGCAAAGTTTCCAAGTGCGGATCAACAAGTGCATCGAAGTGAGAGGACACCACTTTGAGCACTCAATGTAAAATGTTTATCGAAAACAAGCAGCTCGATAGTGAGAGGCGAGGGGACTCACCGAAGACAAGCACTTCGATAGTGAGAGGCGAAGAGACTCACCGAAAACAAGCATCAAGGCAATGTTGCACACTGTTTTCTCAACCCTTTTTTCAAACGCAATAATTTTTGCTTTCTTCACGTTAATCTTAAGACCTGTACTATACTCTCTATGCTAGTATTCAGTCTGCTCATCATTCTCTGCAAATCATTGACTGATTTTGCCGTAACAATCTTATCATCTGCAAACGTCAGTCCACACACTTCCACTGTCCCGAGATCCACACCTTTCTTCGTCTGAGAGAGCCATTCTGAGAAATTTGTCCACATACAGTGTGTCCCAGTACTCAAGGTACATTTTTTTATATTTGAATTCCTCATGAAAAATGGGGCAAAAAATGTTATTGAAATAATTGTGTGGAGTCAATAATTAATAAGTAACTAACAACTAAAGATTGACCAATCAGAAGCACGCGTTAGGTAGACGACAGTCCAGGTGATACCGAGGAGAGTGTGTGCGTAAAAAAATGTGGGTCGTGTAATTTCGAATCTGCAGAAGATTGTGAATGTCACTCACGCAACCTCACACGGCACCTTGGTGACTAGATACAAAACTTAAAAAATAGATTTTTTATAAGAAACCAAATTAGTAAACTTTGATTGGCAAGCTAAATAATAAATTAAGATGCACACGTTTTTTTGAATTCTGAAGAATTCTGTAGAAGTCTTTTTAATTCCTTTCAAATCTTTTTAATTCTTCTAAAATCATTAAAATACACATTAAATTTTTCGAACATCCTTCCTTTATTTCGATTTCTGTGGATTTCAAACGAACGCCTAGAATTCACTTGCTCTTCTTTGAATTTCTTCAAAGCCTTTTTTTGTAATCTCTTGAAATCTTTAAAGTACATCACGGATTATTTTGATTTTCTAAAAATCTGTTGTATTAGCTGAATTCTTTAGAATTTCCCCAATTTTCTGAATCCTCTGTATTCTCTGAATTCTTTGGAATTCAAAGCTAGATCTGACAAAAACTAGATTGGAATTCAAAACTAGACACCCATCCTGGCCTTCCTCAATCGAAAAACCACACAAAAAGCATTTGGAACGGTCGCTTCAATCTCGCGATTGCGTTTAGTTCCTTTTTTTAATAATCACAGGTTTTGTCAATTTTTAACACTCAGCCATATTTCAAAAGCCTGCGATTGTTTTACATCAAAACTAGACTCCCCTCATTGCCTTCCTCAATTGAAAAAGTACCGAAAAAACTTTTAGAACGTCAATTCCACCGGAAGTAATGCATTATTTACTGAAAATTATGAAAAGTGTAAATAATTTCTAGCTTCGGTGACGTTTATTGTTTTTTGAAAATAGATAAGAGTATTTTGTCAAAGAAAAACCTTATCTGTTATCATCATTGATCGGAAAACTAATCAAAAAACTCGTAAAACATAAATTCCAATCATGTCACCGGAGGTAAAGCATTATTTCCTGAAAATCATGAGAAGTGTAAATAATTTATATCTTTGGTGACACTGATTGACTTTTAAAAAATAGATAAGAATTCGTCATTAAAGTAGAATCTCGTCTATTGTCTTTCCTGATGGAAAAAATACCCAAAGAAGATATGAAACCGTTTTTTGATTCTCGAGGTCGAGTTTGGTTCTTTATTTTTAAAAATAATCGCAAGTTTCTTAATTTTTAAACACTGAGCCATGTTTTGAAAGCAAGTGAGCGTTTTACGTTAAAAAAGACTCTCTTCGTTGCCTTCCTCAATCGGAAAGCTACTCATCACACTTCTGAAACTGTTGTTCTAATCTCATGATCGAGTTTAATTCTTTATTTCTGACAATAATCACACGTTTCGTAAATTTTAAACACGTATTGTTAGCCATTTTTCGTACATGCGTGTATCTGTGGGGTACAACTGAATGACGATTTACAAATGAATTACATTTCAAAAAATAAATTTAAACAATTGAAGATGAATGAATTATTTCAGAGGCATTAGAAGAATTCAGAAAATACAAAAGAATCCAGAGAATATAAAAGATTTCAAAGAATTCATGAGAAATTAGAAAATTCAAAAAAATCCAGAGTATTCAAAAAAAATTAAAATTTGTTCAGAAAATAAATTAAGAAATCAGTGGATGAAAAATAACTCGAGGAATTCATAAGGAATCAGAGAATTTAAAGGAATTTAGATAACTCAAAGAAATTAATGGTGTATTGTAAAAGTTCCAAGAGAATTACGAAAAAAATCTTTAAAATAATTCGAAGGAATGCAAGTGAATCCTAGGAATTCGTTTGAATTTCACAGAATTCAAAGTACTGGAAAGAAGCTGAAGAAATTCAACGTGTATTCTGAAGATTTCGAGAGAATTCAAAAAACTTTAAAAGAGTTCACGAGACTTCTGCAGAATTCTACAGAATTTAGAAAAAACGTGTGCATCTCAATTCAGCAGTAGTTAGCTCGCCGACAAACGTTTACTAATTTGTATTTTTTGGGGTGAGGATATTTTTTAAATTTTGTATCTCGTCACCTCCCGCAAATACGAGATTACACGACCTAAGTTTCTTTACGCACGCACTCTGGTCGGTGACACGTGGATAGTCGTCTGTCTAGCGCGTGCTTCTAATTAATCATTATTTAATTGCTAATTACTCAGTGATTGTTGATTAAATACAATTATTTTATCATCATGATCAAGGCAATTTTTATGAGGAATTCAAAAATATAAAAATGTACCTTGAGTACTGGGACACCATGTATATATTAAACATCCGGGAGGACATAACGCAGCCTTGCTTATCGCCTTGCTTACTATAATGTCAAACAAATCGCTCAGTTGTCCATTCACTCTCACATTCGCCTTGCTACCATTATATGTCGTTTTAATTGCTTTTAGAAGCCAACCATTCAGTCCACGCTCTTTCAGGACTCTCCAAAGTTTAGTTCTACCCACGTTTTCAAAAGCTTTTTCCGGATCATCAAATGCACAGAAAACTTTTTTTGTTTACTCTTAAACTTTTTCCTGTGATCTGTCTCAAGCTAAATGTCGGATCAGCATATGAACTCCCTGGCACAAATTCACATTGGACTGCCCTGATCCATTCATTTATTATCCCAATGACCTCGCCAATGAGTGTTTACGTAAATATTTTGCTTACAGTGCTTAGTAGGCTAATTTCTCTATAAATAGTGCAGTCACCACTATGAGGCTTTCCCTTTTAGATTAAAACAATAATCGCCTTTCCCATGATAACCAGACATAATAGTAATATCCAAAGAGTGTCATTAAAATTAGAAGGGAAGATTTAAATAGGAATTTTAATAATGACTACATTATTTTCTCATTTATATGAGTAAGACTGTGCTTCAAAAAGAGGTACTAATTGCACAATCTTACGAAATGGCTGTTTTGTTGACCAGATCGATCTCGAATGTAGCGTAGGAAACATTGCCAGGGAAAGGTTTTCATACATGACCGAAATGTGATATGCATATACGAACAGACACAGATACGACTTTACAGGTCCCTCGACTATATCCATAAACTCCGGAGTGCAAGCCTGTGGCCTTTCTTACCACCCACGTCTCTCCATTTCAACGTGAAATTGCCAATCGGTCCTTCCATCAATGAAATGCACTGCGGAATTGCACTAGTATCCGAATGTCGCCATGCCACTCGCTATTTCGGCGATCCCATAAACATGAGCGTGCAAGACCCTCAAGTATCGCAAAACGAATAATAATCGCATTGCAGGAAACTTCGTAATTGAATAACAATTGTTGAATGATATTCTTTTTTATTTACTTAATCTTGGTCTTACAAGTCAGCAATTGTTAAATAACAGGCAAAGCCCGTCAAAATACTAAATTAGAATTTACAATGTTACAGAAAGAAAACAACATCAGGTATTGAAGAAAAAATCATTTGAGCAGAATCTCATCTTGCTAGAAGTGTTACATAGCAGAGGTTAAGCTGCAACTAATAGGAGCGAATTTAAGAGAGGCTATACTATGGTACTTTGAATTTATGATCACTGCAACCGTGAAATTCTATGACCTCACTATGAATACTGACGTAGGTTATAGTTAATACGCTGTTAAGGATATACGGAAATTCTAACTATTTTGTTATTGAGGATTAGGTGGTCCAAAATGCACAACTTTCAATTTTCAAGATAGATTTCAGAAAGAATGTATTTTATAATAACTTTTCATTAGTATTATGGCCCGTGATTTTACAGCATATGTTTGTTGGATTTTCTCTTTCAAAGAAAAAATAGGCTCAAACTTATCGTTTGAATTTTCCTATGATGGCCTATCAATCACTATAGCTCTTGGGAATTCATATTTCTTTTTCATAAGGTATTTCTTTAGCTTCTGGATAGTTACTTTCCTGGCAGAACGTTTCATTCGTGTGTCGTACATTATGAATCAGTAAGAAATTACAAAAAGTGGTAAATGAGTATAGATTTGATTTTTGTATCCTTTTCGAATTTTTGTGAGTGGTTTTTGTTTCTCTCCAACGTATGCTTTGTTTCATACAATTATTATAAACTGCCACTAAACGAAATGAACATTTTTGAAACCTCACACAAGCATTGGTATGTATACTGCTTGAAAATTAAGTTTGGATATTAAACTCTTCCGACGCAACACTGAGAAAAAAATGCTGTTGAATCAATAAGCCTCATTTAAAAGCAAATATCTTCACAGTGATTGCCAGTTGATCAATTAGATTCTGAAATTGAATTAAAATGATATGCAACGCTTTTATACGGCTATCGTTTTTTTTGTTTGATCAACAAATTGAGCATCAGAATGATTCGATTCTCAAGATAAATTCCTGTCATAAATTTCCATGAGTTCTTGAGTGTCAGTTGTTATTCCAAGCTCAATTCAACCGTCTATATGCACATTGAAACCTGAGGGATTCAAGGAATTTCCTATTTTTATGAAGACCGAAATGAAATTTACTTTCTCATGAACATGCTAACCCCCTTTCATGAATCAAAAGCAACAACATACAAACATACAAAACATACAAAACATACAAAACATACAAATTTCCTATATTGTTTTAACGAATTTGGTTATAGAAAGTTGTAAGACTTGGGGAAGTATAGAAAAACTTTTAGAATAAAAAAAAACAATTTCTTGGGGAAGTATAGGAACACTTTGAGAAAGAAGAAAAATACGATTTCCACAGTTAAATGATCGTTTTATTTTGGGTTGAAAATTCACTTTTTTTACAATTCTTTATTTTAATCGAATATTCCTTAATTTAGCTCAAAATTCATCTATTTTGGTTGAAAATTTAATTATTTTGTTCCAAATTCAACAATCATGTTGAAAAGTCATTCTTTTTTTATTAAAAATTAAACTGTTTTGTAGAAAATTAAAAAATTCGTCTTTTCCGGTTGAAAATTCAACTAATTAGTTAAAAGTTGAAGCACCTTGCTTTCAGTTAAGAAATTCATCACTTTAGTTGAAAATTAAACTACTTCGCTGAAAATTCACTTTTCTTTTTGGTTTAAGGTAAATTTTATTAAATATTTTTGGTTGTAGAGTCTACAATAATGTTCTTTGCTAAGAATTTATTCTTTTTGGTGAAAAATTAATCTATTTCAGTTGAAACTTGAACTATTTTCTTGAAAGTTCATGTATTTTGTTGCAAATTCGTTTTTTTGGTAGATGAATAATCTTCTGGGCTTGAAATTTATCTCTTTGCTTAAAAATTAAGATTTTTAGGTATAAATTCACACGTTTTGGTAGAGGATTTAACTATTTCTTCGAAAATTCGTCTTTTTTTCGTAAAAAATTTATTTAATGCAGTTGAAAAGTAAACAATTTTTTCGAGAGTCCATGTATTTTCCTGAAAATTAGTCTTTTCGGTAGAAAATTATTATTTTGTGTTTGAATGCATCTTTTTGCTTGAAAATGTAGCTATTTTGTTGAAAATTTGTTTTTTTTTTTGGTTGTTTATCAATTTTTTTTAGTGAAAATTCTAATATATAATTTTTTGTTGCAAATTCATCATTTTCAGATAAAAACTCGTCTCTTTCCCTAAAAAATCAATCTTCTGTATTTAAATTCATCGCTTCAATTGAAAATGTTACATTTTTGTCGAAAATTTGGTCTTTATTTGGCTAAATAACCATTTTTTCAACTGAAAATGTGACTATTCTATATTTTGTTGGAAACATATCTTTTTCAGTTGAAAATTCGTTTTTATTTGGTGAAAAAGTCTCTCTTTTTTTTAAATTAATCTATTTGGGTAAAAATTCATCCGTTTTGGTTGAGGATTTAACTTTTTTTTTTGAAAATTTGTCCTTCTTGGTTAAATCCAACTGTTTTTTATTTGAAATTGAAGACTTTCATGCTCGAAATATCAACTTTCACATTTATTGCTAGGGATGCATGTTTGTTTGTTAAAGCTTCATTTCTTCGACTGAAAATTTTACTAAATGGTTGAAAATTTTTTTTTTAATGAAAATTTAACTATACCATTTTTGCTTGAAAATGTATCTTCCTCAGTTAAAAATTCAGCTATTTGGTTTAAAATTTATGTATTTTGTCGAAAATTTGTCTTTTTTGGTAAAAACTTAGTCGTCCTAATTGAAAATCCTACTATTTTGTTTGAAAGTTAATTCTTTTTGGTTAAAAGGTCTACTGTTTTGTTGAAAATTCAAATGTTTTGTAGAAAATTTGTTTTTGGCTTGAAAATTCAACAATATGATGGAATTTTTTTTCCTGTATCGACTAAAAAATCCTTCTTGGTTGGAAATTCGAATCTTTGTTGCAAATTTAAGTACTTGGTTGAAAGTTGCACTAAATTGTGGTTCATGAATAATCTACGACTTTCAGTAAGATGTATCATAACTGCCACTCGACACATATGCATAAAGTTGTGTAAAAATTAATTTTGAATCCGCAAAAATGGATCATTTTGATCTGAAGTTAATGATCAGAATTATATACAGCGGTTTGATAACCTGCTGTTCACTGTATTATTAATGTAAATGGTCATTCAGTGAAACAATAATTATTAATTTTGATTTAACAGTGATGCTATTAGAATTTTATACAGCACATACATATATTGAAATAAATAACAGATCTGCTTTTAAAAGAGAGTTATTGATCCAATGGCATTTTTCCCACTGGGAAGATTTCCCTTATTCCCATAGCATCATGGAAATTTTAGACAACAGAAACAGAATTTAATCTGGCGGCATTAATCACCTAGGGTGAGAATTATGCGCTACGCGCGATCGCCTTGGCGTCCTTTGCCACGAAGTTGCGGGGAAGAATAATTCGAACTAACGAGCGAGAAAGACGAAACGAAACAATGTTTCAGAGATAGAAAGAGAGAAAAATCAGGGCTTATGGGGTGAAAAGGGCGAAAGGGGTAAGAAAGGGAAAAGATCTTGTGCATAAGGTAGTAAGTAAGTAAAGTTGATTGCCTTGATCCACGCCGCAAAGTCCACGCTGTATCGTGTTAGGCCCCGAGGTTAATTATTCCCCTCTTCACGTCGCAAAATTTCCTCACGATCATCCACCCGGTCGCCTGCTCATGCGGCTGCAATGCGGAATAAGGGCGGCGGAATGTTCCTCTTGCTGCTCACTTTCTTTAAACTGTTCTTTGCCTCATTATTCGCGAGACTTGTTCGTGACGTGTCGACATCAAGTAAATGTAATTAAATTGCATGACGTCTAAGCTCCCTTTTGTTGAACTTTTAAAAACGCACGAGAGAGTATCAACTTCTTAAAACTCGTGTTGATCGTACCTTTTGATTAGCCTCCTTTCTTGACTTAAACCAGTATTATCTGTCATTTTATTTTAGTACTTAATCCCGTATAACAATTGCGATAGAGATTTGGAAGTGCCGCTTCTAGTTTTCCCTATTTCTCATCGGGAGCTGATTAAGAAAAATAGAGAGGGCCTTGCCTGTTCTATAACGCTGTTTTAGCCGGGCTTTATCTTTAAACTTTTAGCCAGATCTTATCGAGAATATCCTTCCATCGCCCGTCTAGACCCTTTTTGCTCTCTGGTCATGAGCAGCTGCGGCTAATATCGCGATTTTATCATTAACTCCAGTAATAATTTTTCGACGATTTCTTCTTTTCTTGGTTGTACACTTTCGTCAGTGGTGAATTTGTTTACAGCCCGGTAAAAAGAAGCGCGTGACCGTACACTGCCTGGAAAAGGTTGAGCATAAAGAGTGACAGCATCTTCGATATTCTTGCCACTTTCTCCATAAATGAGAATCATTTCAATTTTCTCTTGTACAGATAAAGCATCCATTGTAAGAGTAATAAGGTCAAGTAATGATGGAATACAACGACAACCTATCAAACCTAAACGATCGTAAGCAGCACAGCCTAACCACCCAAATCAAAGAAACTGAGATACCCAATCCAAACCAAAAAACCGACCGCTTCTTTTTTCTATTTTTTGTAATGTTGTAGGTTTCACCTGCAAATTACTTTGCCTTGTTGTTTTTTCCAACTATTTGTAAACAGCTCGTCCTCTCTTGGAGGAAATATCCGCGAGAGAACGAGGCTCGATCGAGGGCCAACCAATTTGATTTCTTGTATTCTTTCACTATGTTTTATTGTTTTTTTGTTAGACACATGCTCATGGGCTTTTCATAAGGAGAAAGAGTAAAAGTCACTCTTACTAATTTTTTTAGATTTTTTTTTTTTGGTTCCGTCATTCTCCGAGATTTGAGGACGAGAAAGAAATGGAGGAAGGAGTGATTACGCTTGGAGTATTAACTACCATCAAGGATCGACGGTACGGACGACGAGGAAGCAAGGCGGGTTGAAGTTGCACAGGCACAGTTTCTTAGGATATTTCGATGTCTCAAGATAAAATAAACAGCCTGTTTAATGCAGGACCGTCTTCGCAAACTTCATCTGGAGTATGCTGACTAAAGCCCGACCAGTTCCTGACTAAAACTCACTAGTCCGGTTGTTCTAGTTAGTTTCTGACCACTGCCCTAATTGAAATTGGGACAATTGAGATGATTTCTACGTGAGATACTATAAAAGAATCAAATTCTAGTTTTATCTTTGTATATTTTATTTTTGTTCGGATATTCATATCTAAGAAGCTAGGCTCTAGAGGATGGAACTGGTTATATTTACGCTGCGATAACAAGTTATTCTGGGGAAATTGCTTCCTGGTGGTATACAATATACAACAATTCTACTTGCGTTACAAAGTTCGTCCTACCAAAGTTCGAATCGAATCTTGCAAGAGGGTGTTTCTATTCCCTAAAGGGCTTACATCAGGATGATAATAATTTCATTGTTTTTAGTGCCAGGGGATTGTAGGCTATATTATATCCTTAATTAGAATCCTTGTCGCTAATAAGCTTTTATTAATCTTAGTGTTGCATTTGATTATAAATAAACATTTTTTGCGTGGCAAACTTTTATGACTCTATTCAGGGTGTCTACTCAGCTGGAATACCTGGAAATCCTGGAATTGTCGAAGAATTTGTATATATCTGGAAATACCTGAAACTGTCAGAATTTTTTCGAGTGTACTCAATTTTTCTTTAAACTTTAATATAAAATTGTATAACAATGCCTTCTTATTAGTAAAGGTAACTTTAAATCAAACTTCTCTTCATCATTTTCACTAATTCGAGAAAAATATCATTTATTTTATATATTAATATGTTAAATATGCACTGAATTTGAAGCATGAAAATGAAATTAAAGAATTGTTTTAATTATTATTCGAGTTCATGGACCTTGGCAAAATATTTAGGAAATGATTAATTATGTGTTGAGAAATATTAATTTATTCAAACTGTCTACTGTTACGGCTAAAGTTGCGGAAGCTTCCGTAACTCTGTCCCTAGCGCTATACTTGACCGGGTTAGTCTTACGGAAAATTCCGTAACACTAATTAGTGCCTATTTCATTTTAATATTCGATTGTGATAATTGATATTTTTGAGAATATCCTGTAATCATTTGTGAAAGTTTCCCAAATGAAACAATATATTACGTATTTATATAAAATAAACTAATCTCGAGTTCCAGGTGTCCAGAATGCATCTTCCCCGAAGAAAATTGTATTTTAAAGTGAAATCTAAAGAACTAAGTAGGATTCTCGAAGATCGAGACCTACTCAAGAGTTATCCTGTTAATCCAGGTACCTAAAATACATCTTTCCCGAGAAAATTTCATTCTAAAGTAGAATTCAAAGAAATTTTATGGTTTCTCGATGATTGAGACGAACTGAGAAGTTTCACTGTTAGTCTAGGTACCTAAAATACATTTATTCTAAGAAAATTTTAATGTAAAGTAAAATTTGAATACTTTTGATGGTTTCTCGATGAAAGAAACGAACTGAGTTCTCCTGGTAGTTTAGGTGCCTAAAATACATCTTCTCCGAGAAAATTTTATTCTTAAGTGAAATTTGAAGAACTTTATTGGTTTCTCGAAGATCAAGAAGAACTAAGAAGTTATCCTGGTAGTCCAGGAATCTAGACCACGAAGATTAATTCTTAGTTCGTCTTGATCTTCGAAAATCCATCAAAGTTCTTCAAATTTCACTTTAAAATAAAATTACCTTAGGGAAGATGTATTTTAGGCACCTACACTACCAGGATTACTTCTTAGTTCGTCTCAATTTTCGAAAAACTATCAAAGTTCTTTAAATTACAGTATAGAATGAAATTTCTTTGGAAAGGATGTATTGTGGACACCTGGACCGCAAGATTGATTTATTTTATATAACTTGGTAATACATTTTCTATTCAACGGAAATTATGAAATAATTATCAATGTTAAATAAGTTTTCTACGTACCTTTCCAGCGTATTTTCACTTCAATGTAGAAAACATGAGTTACAACATCATCTTCTTGTCATAAATAAGAAAGAATTCTGTAGAAAATACCTACTATCTGAAAGACATACTCATCTGCATGCATTAATCGCAAATAAGTTTTCTGTATTAACTATACTCGTAAATCACCCAAACTTTTGGGTGTGAATGATACTGACTCAAGGAAAGTAACCTTTCATTCGCATCGGGGTGTCTGTCTGAGGTCGGGGCCAGGGTGGCATCCCCCTGCCGCGGCAAGCGACCCTGCCGTCAGATAATAACCCTGCCGTTTTTTTTTTTAAATAATAAGCGTTTCATCCCAGGCTGACTCACCGGACTCATAAGTAAGGCAATGTGAATCAGCCCTTGCCCTAGACACTTGAATTAATTTTTAATCAATTTATAATTTTTATAATTATATTAG
>JAUMHM010000016.1:23025449-23043215 GCA_032362435.1 Melikaiella ostensackeni | reverse complement strand
ATACAAATATTTATCTGAATCAAGCCTTTTTTTGTTTTTTTCCACCATATTGGATCCTCAATTTTGAATTTGAAAATTTTAAGTTTGGATTCGTAATTAGCGCCCCCGAAAACCCTGATATATGAATTTCCAAGAAAAAAAATTTTCTGGCTATTTTGGGCACTTTTTGTCGAAATCTCTTTGCCAACGAAGGGGTTAATTGATCAATAGGCCCTTCATTACTCAATTCTACATCGCGTAGCCTATGCTGGAATAATTCTCATCATATTCCCCTTGGTGCGTTGGCAGTCAGTATCGTTTGTCGATGAACCGTTGATGTAACGCGTCGTTGGCGTACAACAGTAATATTATCGACAGATATTGACAGAAATGGAAGCAGAGTTACATCCGTTCTCGTAATGGCAATATAGCAGTCGAGAGTGACATGTAAAAGGGACATTTCAGAGAGATTATCCATTGGCGCGCGAGAGAAAGAGAAGGAGAAACCTTCTATTCCCAAACGGATGACGACGAGCGAGATAATCGTTGGCTGCCTGCATTCGGGAGAGCACATTAGCGTTGCTGTTTGTACGTATATTTGAATAGAGGAAAGCGCTGGACGTTGTAATTAGGCACGACACATCGCGCCCCTGGGACGTTTGCAACCCCTCCAGCCTTGTCCTCTCACCCCTCTTTCCCGCCCCTTGCCCTTCTGGCTATATCCACCAGAGAAAAGCCTCGAATATCCCAGACTGCAAGGTGACCTGGCCCCCGCAATATGCCCCGGTGCGCACATGCTTCATTTTGGCTGATTATGCCCGGTACGAACCACTGGCCGCCGGGCGAACTCAACTAGGACCATCACCACTGACTGCCGAAACCACAATGTTCTGGGTAGAGTGAGCAGCAGATAGAACATACAATATATGGGTGACTCCACGCCTGACTCTGAAAAATTAAGTTTCATCAGCTTCTCAATTTTCAAATGCATGAAACCCGAGTGGACAACTCTCATCATAAACAAAAATAATCAACAACACTTTGAAAGTTTTTTGCATTTCTGTCCAAGTTTGATTGTCAAACTCGTCCTTGTTCTTATCACTCTCCCTACTTACCTCACACACAGATTTCTTGTCTTTTTCTCACGCTAACTATCTCTATCTCAAACACTGTGTGCCTCACTGTCACATTTTCTTCCTCCTGAAAATAATTTTTTTAAATTGAGATAAAATAATTCATAAAATTGCAAAAAAGTGAGCATCAGGTTCAGGGATCACAGTCCTTCTCCTTTTTTGCCTAATCCCCTTTTTCCCTTAAATTTCAAAAATCCTCTAATATATTTTAAGTTGAGAATTCTGACCCTTTTCCTTTTTTTTCACAAAGTTTAAATTCATTTTTTATGAATCATAAACAGAAACTTCTGACATTAGAAAATCAAAAGCATCTTATACTTTCAGAAGTTGACTTCTTGAAATTGGATTATTTTAAAGATGCTTTTCTCCAGAAAACGACAAGAAAGTCGCTTACATTAAATTTTAGTGTAGATTGTAGGTTGTAGAAATAAAATTCTGATAATCGAAAATAATATACGAAGAAGTAATGTATTAGTTGAGGAGTAAGTATTAAAAAGTATACAAAAAAAGTATAATTAATTTAAAATTGATTGTTATATGGCTGAGTTTTACATGTTAGCAAATTACACAGTGATGTGCATGAGTCAAATTTTTCGTCACCGAAGCAGCGCGTGAATCATGAGTCGAATTTTTTTCCTACTCAAGTTAAGATTGAATCGAATTTTTCGAAACCGAATCCAATTAGGATTGAGTAGAGTTTTATTTATACTTTTATATTAAAACGCTTCGCTGGGCGTGAGGCAATTGATTCTAGTAAATTGATATTTCAAAAGTCACTAAACTAGTTAAACACATTTGTATATTATAATTAAATTTATTCATTAATGTCGAATAGGAAATAATTATTCAAATTCATTAAATTATGTAGCGATTTGCATGCAATCTTTTAAAATAAAAAATTGATAAGAAGTAAGAACCGATGAAAAATGATTTTGTTATATGAAAATTATTTTAAAAATCTTATTAATCATTCTTAATGTATCTATCTGAGAAGTTATATGAAGAAATGAAGTTTTGATAATAAAAATTAGGTTTTATTCGTCAAATAAGTATTACAAGAATAAATAGTCTACTTTTGGTATCTTGCTTATGTTTTAAAAACTTAGGGTATAAAGTTGACAACTTATATCCTTAAACGGTACGAAATTATTAATTTTGCCTATCCTTTTTTCACCACATTTAACAGTTTCATACGAATTAAAGAGAAATGATATTGATGAGATATGATATGAGGCGTATGACATATCATTTCGTAATTTCGTTTTGGACCCCAAATTTTGAAATTGTAACCAGGAAACACAAAGTAGATAACTCATTCCTATAAGACTCACGTAGTATTAAAAAACAAATTCAGTTTTGAATATAACGACACACAGATGCGTTCAATTAGTTTAGTAGTTTTTTAGAATCGATTCAATAGCTTTATAGCCAGCGATGCGCGTCAACAGGGTTATTGAAAAAAAAATATTTTTTTTTTTCTATTTTTAACTTGAAATCTAAAATAAGAATACCATTTTGACGATACAGAAACCAGTTTGTGTAAAGTCCCAATTCCTTTTTTTCATTATGAAAGCCGTATATTTTTAAATACAGTCACTGATTCGTAGAAGCGATTCAGAAACTCAAGATCGTTGTAGTATTTAAAATATTTTTTGTTTTGTTTCAATTTGATCAGAAATAATGTATTCAAACCACATTTCTAATTCACCAGTCTCGAGAGCAGACAATATATTATTGAAAAGTTCCATTGTTGTAAATTATGCAACAACCCTATTCGATAAACTAAAGTTTCATTTACTCCTAATAAATAATGTCTCATTTTGTTCTGTGAAACATTCTCTATAATTATAATCGATGAACATTGATAAAAATAATTTCTTTAGAATTTGTTGAATTAACAAATTATTATAAACAGAATGCAGCAAGTATGATTGTAGAGAATGTTTTAAAGAACAAAATGAGCCATTGTTTGTGGAGATTGGATAAGAATTAAGATATTTTATGAAAAGGTTTTAAAAACACCAAATGTCAAATGACTTTCGTTGGAAGAATAATTTTGGCTCAAAATTATTTTTTCATGAAAGAATATATCGTTTTCTCTTTCAACATGAAGTGAAATCGATTTCGGTTTTACTTTTCTGCTTTTATAAACCGTTTTTCAGTTTGAGGTTATGTCAATGTGTCGCTCCCGAAAACCGATTTATTTATTATTTGCCTTATGCATCAGTTCAATAAAATTCCACTCAATCTAAACTGTTGACTCGATTCGAAACTCCTAATTTTTCGAATTAATCACAGCTTTAGTCGGTTCAGAATATCGACTCATGACTCACGCTCTAAGTCGAGTCGGATTTTTTCGATTAAATCACAGCTTAAGTCGGAGACGGAAAAATTCGACACATGACTCACGTCGAGATTTGAGTTTTGAGTCAAGTCGAATTATTTTGCATATCACTAAAATTACATATTTGCGAAAATTCTTAACTATATATTTCTTTTATTTGCGTGAATAATGATGTTCTTAAATTTCTGTTTTCTCGTTAACTACAATTTTTTTACCTGACATTAAAAAAAGTTTCGAACATCTGAGAGTTTCCAGCTCTGATGAAAATTCATTAGAAAATAAATTTTAAAGTCTCAAGGAAACAAAAACAGAAAAGATGTGCTTGAAGTTTTGAACTTTCAAATGGACGAAAGTTCTAATTAATTGCTTTCTAAACTTATAGCAGTGCAAAAATAGTAGTTTATCACATTGAAAGTAATATAATTATAATAGAAACTTATCATGCATATTTTTACTTGTATGTAGTGGGAACAATATTCCCGGATAAAATAGAATTGGGAAAATATATTTCGTTCAAATGAACGTTCAGATCTTTAGGTACATATAGAATAGTAGGTTTTTCAAATAGATCCTTTCTCGAAAAAAATCATTTTTTAACTAAAAATTGAACCAGTGAACTGCTATCATCCCTGAATTGTGGAAAATAATTAGGACCAAATAAATGAAGTTCTCCAGTAGACTTTAAAATGAATGTATATTTTCGATTAGCTAACTCAAAATCGTGCCCTTCAGTGAATTAAAAAAAGCCGGTGAGACGAATATTTGATATTTTCAAGTCCGGCATAAAATCTCCAAAAATGTATGTATAACATACAGCGATTCTAGAAAATTCAAGGTGTTGTTTCGTTCGACAGCCTAGGGTGGTACTTTGTCTTACTCGAGTCGATCGTCGCGGTAGAGAATGCTCAGGGACCGCGGAGTAAATCACCCCCTAATGGATCGAGCTGCTAATCTCTGACAGACTGTACGAGTATGCTACTTCATCGACTCTGCTGTCTCATTTCCTGTTACTACGCAGTGTTCAATCGACAAATTTTATTAGGATCATTTGTAAAACTTGTAATTTCTGTCTAAATTTTTTTCTGATCGACTTGAATTGCCCCAATCAAGACATATGGTATTCTAAGTATTTATTCAGCTTTTCACGATATGCCTATTGTACTTTTGGTTTCTGAAAATTCTCTATTCTAACTCGAGTCTGCTTCGGCTTATTATTAGTTCTTCTTCTCCACCACCCTCTACCTAGGCTCATTTTTGAAGCTAGCAAGTAGTGATCTGTTCCGCCCTCAGAGCCTCTCATAACCCTTGTATCCTTTACAAGTCCTCTCAGTCTCTCATCCGATACAACAAAGTCAATCATACTGTGACTTTCGCCTCTACACCAAGTATACGTGTGGATCTTTTCATGTCCGAACCAAGTTTTCGTAATAAAGAAGCCTTTTTCTAAGCATAAGCTTATCAATTTATCGCCGTTAATGTTCGTTATTGAGTCTCCGAAATGACCCAGTACCCTATCGGTACCTTCGGGTTATACACCAACCCAGCCATTTATATCTCCGAGTAAAATTATTCTTTCGCCAGGATCGCAAGTACCTGGAATATTATTCAACTAGTCCCAGACGGTATCTTTTACATCCCTACCGTCCCCATTAACTGTAGCGTAGCACGCTAGAATAACTAGCCTTCTGACACTCACTTTCATTATCACCCATACTAATCTAGGAGATACAATCTCCATTCATCGCCTGAAACTTTTCCGAGGACATGCCTTTTATCAAAAGAAGCGTCAATCTTATCCGAGGCTACATTATTATTCGTATTATTCATTGTTGAAAGTACACACCCAACTACAACTTAATGCGAGAAATTTATTGAATACGTATAAGATCATGTCCGAATTGAGCAGCTAAATCGTCATAAGGTGGAGTGTCCATTCATAACGTCAGTCCCCACAAACTTCGGTCATGCAAAGGAAAGTATGAAAACCAAGCCAGAACCAAAAGAGCTATGATCGGTTTGTGTTGTATACTGAGGAGGGCACCAGTCTCCCGCAGTTTGGTCTCTAAGATGGAGAAGGACCATTCATTGCTCCAAAAATGTGATAAGAATTCTCAACCGTGAATAAAAACTTAAGAATCTTAGAAACTTCCCTGAATTTTCGTTTTGAAAAATTCGATTTTTAAAAGAACTCACCAATTTCCAAAACCTTCCATACATTCGAAGAGTTTCCATAAATTTCCAAGAAGCCTCCATAAATTTTCGAAACTCTTCATGAATTTCCAAAAGTTTCCATAAATTTTCGAAAGTTTCCGTAAGTCTCCATAAATTTCGTTCTCTTTTAAGCTAAGGGACTTGAAAAATTTATGTTTTACAGAAGATAAGATGTTACAAATAAAATACTCATCGTGAACTGTGTTTTCAATAGGAGAAATGCCTACTACACGTAACCAATTTTAAATTCTCCCGCTTTAAATGCGATTAATTTTTGCAGATTTTAAACGAAATTTTAGCACTTTTTGAGGCTTCATATTAAAAATTGTTAAATGCTGAAAGTTTTACTTTGAAACGAATCAAATTTGAACTCACTAATTATTAAAAGTTTTCTCCATAAATTTGAGATTCCGTCATGAATAAAATTTGAACTTTCAACATTTGGAACCTTTGCATTTGAAATCGTATTTTAAAAGCTTGATTTGCGAATTCTTCCTTTTGAACATTTTCAGTTCAAAATTGTGGTAGTTACTTTAAACACTTTTTTTAATTGTCACATAGGATCAGTATTTGACAATAACGCGGTACTAGTAAAGCGTTACCGAAAACGTTACACTTTTTTCAGTAACGGTAACGAGTTATTTATTTCAAAAAGAAACGGTAACGTTAACGCGTTACAATTTTCGGGTAACAGTAATGTAAAGTAACGTACGTTACTATACATTACTTTGAGAAATTTTTAAATGGTATTTGTACCAAACATTTTTTTACTCATGAAAATGGGCGTGGAATGAAAAAAAAATCTGGTACTAAAATATTCGAATATTGTGGAAACTTCATCCAATTTCCGTTCTATTTAATTTCTACTTATAATTTCCGGTTATGTCTTTTTCACAGGAAATTAGTATGTTTAATAAAAAATATTAGATTTTAAAGATACACAATTTTTCAACAATTTTAGGTTACGTTAGCGTTTTATAATGGAAATTGGTTCTTTTGCACAAAAAGAAAAACACTCCAAATATTTTAAAATCGGTGAATATTTTCTTCTTCCGATTAGGATTGATATTTTTACTCTAGGGTTATTTAATTAAGAAGAATATTAGATTCAAAAAATGAAAAAAAAATTGTCGCTAAAAATTATCCTTATTTCAATACATCTTAATCCAATAATTTTTTTCACTTCTTTCACTTAAATTTGCAAAAGATGTTTACAAATCTTAGATGGAACTTGCAGATCAATAAAAATGGCCAAATCGAGAAAACAATTACATAAGTGATTTAAAAAATATTTTCAAACCCTAAAATGATTTTTGATCTCTTAATCAATATGCTCACTAACAAAACAAGCGAACAGGAAAATGGTTCGTTTCAGTCACCTTGATAAAATGATATTTTGAATACTAAATATTATTTCAGTTTTTATTCTGCTTATTTGCAGTCGAAATAAACTACACAGAAAATTCCCTATACTTGTTTTACTCATTTGAAAAATGTGTTAAAAATATCATGGTTTTACTAAAGGAATTCGTTAAATAAGGAATAAAATAATGAAATAGTTAAAAATTATATTTTATAAAAAGGGAGGCTAGAGATATTATCTCAAGAATAGAAAAAAATATTTTCTTTACACTTGTTCAAAGATAAACTAAAATACTTACTTTTTGTTAGTGCATAGCAGGATCCATTCTTATTGTAAAAATATTTCGTTTTTGTAACGGACTTTTTGAAAAACTAGTTTTATTAAAGGAAAAAGAAATTCTATGTAAAGTTTGCGGTTTAAAATCAGTAATAGTGTAAGCTTAGAATAGTTTTTACATTATTCAGAAAAAATTCTTCATTACTTTATGTAAACTGAAATACCATATGATTGTTAATTTTTTGAACACTTGATTGAAAAAAAACTGTTTTAAGCTTCTAGGAATTTGAAGTGATGTCTTAAAAATGTAATAAAAAAAAGTAACTGCAAAGTAACGCGTTACATTTCTTAAAACGTGACGGTGAAGGTAATGCGTTACAAATTTTTAGAAAGTAACGGTAATGTTAACGCGTTATTATATTTTTGGCTGGTAACGTGTCAAACACTGCATAGGATAGAATACACTTTTGCAGTAAAAGAATTGAAAGTGGAATAAAGAAAAAGGTTACTATATTTTATATAATAGGAAGTTTACTATACTCTTGTTGCAATAATGCGATTCAATATGGCAGTGTTAACAGCTTATTTCGCTCGTAAAAATATCGTCTCTTATTGTTATTATATGGCACATCTGGAAGATCTGTTTGAAAACAGGGTCGATTGCCAGAAAAGCAACTGTCTCAGACATTCGTCGTCATAATTAAGTACTCATTATGAGAAACAATTACACTCGGTTAAAACTCTGCAGCTCAGTTTCGCGAATTTCCTTTTTTTAATGACCCATTTTACTTCCAGTTTATATTGTCTTGATTTTAAAATAGATTCCTATCATAAATCCCATCTAAAAAAAAATGGTGTAACGATATGTCTCGAAAATCTCACAATCATTGACTGGCTACTTGAAATTGTTTTATATCAATTTTAAATTTTGTCAATTGAAACAATCCTTTTTCAATGAAAAAATCATAAAAAACCTTATGCAAATTGAGAAACATTCGTGCTTTCTAATACTCTTATGCAGTTACATAAAAATGTTTAAAGTATCTAATGAATTATTGTAACTACATATGTTTTATGCTAGTGCTTTTCGCTGTAAATTAATATTTTCTAAGAACAATTTTCATATAGAATCATAATGTTTCGACGACTTACAATGTCTAAAAATTTCAAGTTGTGTTAGTTTTTCACTGAAAATTAGCATTTTTAAACACAAATCTATAACAAAAATGATCAAGAGGATTCCCTATTCTCAACAAGTTTAGATTATGTTATTTAGCGTTTCATACCGGAAATTGGTTGAAAAACATTAGATTTCAAATAAAATTTATAATTTCAAGTAATGTCTTATTCACAGGAAATTGGTATGTTTAATAAAAAATTATTAGATTTTAAAGATGCACAATATTTAAACAATTTTAGGTTACGTTAGCGTTTTACATCGGAAATTGGTATTTTCAAACAAAGATCATTATAGTTTGAACAAGATCTACGATTTTGGAACAGTTTCAGGTTATATTGATGTTTCTTTTTTACACGAAATCGGTTATTTTGAACGAAAATCATATTAGATTTCAAAGAAGATTTACAATACTGAACAATTTTTTGTAATGTTGAGTTAGTAATACCAATTTCTAACTTACTTCTTACTTACTTCTAACTACCTTACCATTTCTAAAATAACAAAATCATAAAAACTAAGCTAAAAATGATTACATTACAAAGAATATTTACGATTTTTCAACAACTTCAGATTATGTTGGTGTGTTACACCCGAAATTGGCATTTTAACCAAAAATCATTAGATTCAATTCCAATGATTTTTGTTTAGAACAATAAAATTTACAATCTTGAACAATTACGAATTATCATATTCCTTTTCGTCTGAAATTCAAACTTTTATCAACAAATCGTTAGGTTTCAAAGAATAAAATTCACAATTTTTGAACAATTTTGGGTAACATTGTCGTTTTACGTCCAAAACTGGCATTTTTAATCAAAAAAATTATTATTTGAACAAGATTAAATTTTTTTTACAATTTTGGATTATATTAGTGTTTTTCTTAAAAATTTGTATTTTTAATTTAAAAATTATATTTCAAAGGAGATTCACTATTTTTTAACAATTTTAGATTCCGTTACCGTTTCTCACCGGAAATCAGTATTTTTGTTTAAAAAAAAATTTATAATCTTGAACTGTTTCGAATTGTGATGGTGCTTTTCGTCAAAAATTCAAATTTTTATTTTTTTATCCAATAAATACCATTGATAAAACCATTATTGGACAACCAAGATATTGTTACATGAGTTTTCGAATTGATAAAATAGTCACTTATTGTTAGTTCTCATTTTCGTATTAAAAAATCATTAGATTTCAAAGAAGATTCACAATTTTTCAACAATTTTAGGTTATATTGTCGTTTCACATCAAAATTTTTTTTCTATTTTGAATAAAAAATAATTATAATTTGAACCAGAGTTACAAATTTTAAACAATTTTAGATTATATTAGTGTTTTCAATTGAAAACTTATATTTTTAATTTAAAAAAAAATGTATTTTAAAGAAGATTCACATTTTTTTGACATTTTTAGGTTATGCTATCGTTTTAAACCGGAATTCTGTATATTTACTTAAAAATAATTATACTTCAAAGAAGATAACAAATTTTTGTACAATTGTACGTTATGCTAGCGGTCTCAACAGAAAATTGAAACAAGCTTAATAGACTTTCAATTTTGGAACAATTTAAGGTTATTTTAACGTGTTTCACCGAAAATTGGTTATTTTAAACAAAACTAATTAAATTTCAAAGGTGATTCACAATTTTCAATATCCTGATGTGATGTTATGTCAGTGATTTTCTTCGACAATTAGTATTTTTAATTTTAAAAAATCATTCAATTTCAGAGTAGATTCACAATTTTTGTACAATTTTAGGTTACGTTGGCGTTTTATACCGGAAATCGCTACTTCGAAATTGGTATCGATTTCAAAGAGGATTTACAATTCTCAAACAATTTAAGGTTATGTTAAAATTTTTCAAGTGAAGTCGGTGATTTCAAAAAAAAAATAATAAGTTTCAAAGAAGTCTTACCATTTTAAACAAATTTTATGTTAGTGTTTTTAATCGAAAATTGCCATTTGTAATAAAAAATCATCATGTTTCAAAAAACGTTTATAAAATTTGAACGATAATATTTTACCTTAGTGTTTCTCGCCGGAAATCGGTTATTTTGTACAAAAATCATTAAACTTAAAAAAAATTACACTTTTAATTTGAAGTTAAGGTATCAATATTAATCAATTATAAAAAATGTTGTGTTTGCTTTTCTTTTCTATTATTTTAGATAATAGATACTACAAAATACAAAAAATTGGTATTAGTATAAATTTTATATTTGAATTTGAAAATGGCGAGAGGCAAAAAAAAAAGCACGCGTGTTTTTTTTCTAGTCAAGATAAAGTTTCTGAAGAGTCACTTGTTAACGTTTTTTACTATCCTGACTTTAAACTTAATCACGATTGTCAATAAATTCATGAATAGCAACTCTCATGCCATCTATTAGCGATCCGTTACACTCCTAATGGAATTAGCTACTTTAACCAACAGAAACGATCGACCTTAAAGTTTCCATTATATTGTTTTCGCTGAATGCTAATTTTTTCTTACGATCAAAGTATTATTTCAAATTAAACTGTTTATCTCTAGGGAAAAAATGGAAATATTAAACTACACGCTATTAATTCTTGAACAGGAGGCATTAAATTTCAACACAAACAGTGTAGAACGATAATTAATTTTTTTATGGGTGTTGATTGTAGATCATATCGTTGAGAAATTTATCTATTTTATTATTAAAAAGCAAACTAATCATCTTTGTTGAAGTAAATTGTTCTTGTTAATTATTCAGTTCTTACTTTAGGACTTCCTACCAAGTATTGATTATCAATTTACTAATAATTATGATTACTCTTTGAATTATCAAAACTTTCTCATTTTACTTGGCTCATAATTGAAGAGATTCTGACCTTCAATGCGGAAATAAATTAATACTAACTGCTTCATTCCTGTGTAATTTTACAGCTCTAAAAAGTTTAAAAATTAGTATTCAGGAAAAAGTTCGTTGAAGAGATAATCTATTTCTCTCAGAAATATATCTGCTTTCTGAGTCATTGAAGTTTTATCAGATATAAAGGTATGAATAATGTACCTTCATGTACAAAGTTTCATTCATTTTTTTTTTTGACGCAATATGTACGTCAGTCGCCCTTAAAGATCTTCAAGTGTATTTAATGTCGCGGAAGTTTTCAGTTTTTTTTTCTTTTCAGGAACTTCGGTCGTAGCGAAGTGGGTTTTTTATTATCGAGTATTATCTGATAGGGGCAGGGCCGCCACAGACTTATCTACTTGATAAAAGTGGAGAAAGTGACTAATTCAAGCTAAAAAGTGATTAAAGTGACTAATTTTGAACACAAAAAGTGACTAAAAGTGACTACTGTTCACATAAAAAATTATATTAAATTCTATTGCTGAATTCGGGGATTAATACCAAGGTCACAATTGCTATACTTAATTTTGCAAGTAATGTTCAGACAAATTGTATAATTAATTTTATTATAAGTTAAATAAGGGTCATTCCATTTTATTTCGCCAAAGTCGGTTGCGGCCTAATTTTAAAAAATTTTAATACTTACTAAGTGATACTCAATGTTTTTGGAACTTATTTATCACAGAAATTTGATAAATCACTTTATTTTTATTCAAGAATTTGATTTACAAAATGCAATGGTACAGAAAAATATCACATTTGTATGCATTACAGAATAGTAAAAAATCTACAATGCAAAATTGGAATGAATAAAAATGACATGTATTCAACAGTCTTTAAGCCGCAAAAGTAACATTGTTGGAAAATAATGAACTAACTAACTACTAAACAGACTAACTAAAACTAAAAACTAACAACTAAAACATAAACATTTTTCAGCACTTTCATAGCCTTAATAAAAACGTTATGTTTAGTTTTTAAAAATTGAAAATTATCACGAAAGCTTCATTTTTTTCAGATTTTTCATAGTTGTAGCCCTTTTTTCAACTTTTTATGCTGAAATACAAAAATTTTCGTTACGAAATTAAACCGCTCTCGATCAAAAGGGGATACGCGTGGATTCAGTCTTAGAAGTATTGTCCTGAAAGTCAATATTAAAAATCGTTCAAATTTCAATTTTAAGAACTGATACTTGTAGAGAATTTTAAGGCGCATCTTTTTTTCTCCTTGCAAAAATTCGTAAGTTTTGTAGTTTTTGAAGTAATTGGTAAAAAGTATATTTTTCGAATACAAAAAATTTCAATCTTTTTTCACTTCCACTGGCGCTAACTCAGCCAATTTAAATAAACAAAAAAATTGGTAATATTTTTTTGAAACTGCGAAAATCATGAATTTCAACCTTCAGCATCAAAAGTTGAAAAAAGGGCTACAACTATGATAAGCCTGACCAAAAATGAACCTGTCGAGGTAAGTTTTGATTTAAAAAACTAAATACAACGATTCTAATAAGGCTATGAAAGTGATGAAAAATAGTTGTGTTCTAGTTGTTGTTAAGACACGATTTTCGTTCATTATTTCAAAATCAACTTATTTTTGCACATGTTAAACGAAAGTTTAAAGACTGTAGAATACGTCTGATTTGATTCAATTCAATTTTGCATTGTAGATAAATTGATGTCATAGGTGTCGACCAGGGTATAAATTGATAAATTAATAAATTATAACAATTTTGATAGATGTGTTGATATTGAATTAAAAATTAAACACTTTCAGACCTGACCCTCTATTATAAAGTATCTAAACCAACATTTTGGAGCGAGACTCCAAGTTGTTTCTTCCTTTTTTTCTTCGACCGTTGATATAATATGAAAATTTAATAACGTTTTCTTTCTTCGATCTTACGGTCCGATTAAAACAAATAGAAACGATTCTAGTTGTTAAAAAACATCGTTTTTATTTTCAACGTTACGGCTCTCAATGCGGGCCTTCATCAAGAAAGTTTTCCACTGTGAAATAAAAACTGCTTTTATACTCGTACTAAATTAAAACTGAAATAAAATAACCTACTGAGTATCATAAAATAAAGAATTTTGTTATTACCTGACGTTAATTACGTACAGTCAAAAAAGATACATTTAAGAGTCAAAATCCTTTAAATATAGCAAAGTTCGATGAAGTAAAGATCTAACGTTCATGTCGAAAAAACGTAAGTTATTTTCAAAATTGTAGCCTCACAAAACTTTTTGAGAGGCTCCAAACTAATTAAATTACATTTTTAAAGGAAGAAAATTCCAAACAATTATTAGGACGGTGACAAAACAAGACATTGAAGTGACATTGACATTGATGGCATAGATGATACTAAATGGACGATAATGAACAGGTCAAATTTTCATTGAACCACAGATGCGAAAAGCGCGCCATAGCTCATGGATTCAAAATAGTGAATCAAATTTCATTTTTTTAATTTTTGTGTTTTAATATAAAGCTTAATGCATAATGCATTGATACATCTGGTTAATATTAAATACTTCAGTCTGAAGATTGATTGAAATTTTAGTAAATTTCATTATGAAAGTAGATTTAATAATTTGTCATTTATAAGTGCTTTGTTCTCTTGCTGAAATTCTGATGTTATTAAAATCAAAATAAAAAAAATGGCCAAATTCCATGAGTGTTGAGACAAACCTGTGTTTAAATTTCCGATTTCACAATCTCTTTTATGTTCGTCAACTCTTGTTCTTAATCTTCTACCAGTTTCTCCGATGTAGACTTTATTGCAACCAATGCATTTTATTAATTGGACTATAAGACCGAAGAAAGAAAACCTTATAAAATTTTGTCCCTCTGTTTAATTTTTAACTCTACATCAACACATCTATAAAAAATTTTGATCTACATTGATAATTATCAACCAAAAACGTATTTTTTGATGACTCCAATTTATAATAATTTTTTATGTTTAACTCTCTGGCATTTCGAATACTCAAAGGTTATGTAAAGCTCATACGATTGTGTATTTGAGAACGGCTACCGACATGTGGCCGAAACGTAGGAAATTAATTACTGACGGATCGCTCAGAATTTCATATGAATAAATCTTTTAGACCAGTAATTCACACCTTTCACCATCAATTAATTTACATTGTAGAAGTTGCATTTTGACTATCTAATTTCTAAATGGAAATAAAGAAATTTAATACATTTATGTGATACATGAGTTAAAAAACAATGAGTATTATTACAGTTAAGTGACGAAAATCCGTATTAATATAAAGAAACAAAAGACTGTTACATTCTTGAATCATTTTGTTGCAGATCAAATTTATACATGCAGATTTTGTGTGATGCTCTACAACTGAAACTAGAAAGCCAGAAAATAAAAAATTTAAATAATTTAAATTTTAATATTAAATAGCATTTTCATAACATATATTACTATATAGATTCCATACATAAATGGCTCAGATTTTCTTTTAGATAAAATATATAATGAGGTTGAGAAATGTGACTAAAGCGACCTTTTTCTTTGAAAAAGTAGCTAAAAAGTGACTTGAAACAAGAAAGTGACTAAAAGTGACTTAAGTGACTGTGTGGCAGCCCTGATTAGAGGCCGTTCATAAACTATGTTACCAGTTGGGGGGAGGGGGCAAAAAACTACGGTTGGTAACATGGGGCGGTGGGGGGGGGGTCAGAGGAAATAACGTTACGCACAAAATTAAATTATAAATTTAACAAAATTAATTAATAAATTTTAACAAAATTTGCGAATTTTGCGAAAGATGGCCCTGTAAGGGTACAGTTCAATAATAATTTAATAAATTTGAAAATCACTTTCATATTTCAGACTTCACCCTCTAACCCCTATTTCCCTTTTTTCAAGAATTCTTCTTTTTTCCTGTTTTCAAGAAACTTCCCCTCATCCTCTTTTTTCGCTTAAATGCGAATTAAATAATTAAAAGCCATTAAGAAAATCCAACTATTTTTGGTTGAAAGTTAGTTTTTTTTTGGTTAAAAAGTCTACTATTGTATTTTTGGTTCGAAATTTATCTTGCTTAGTTGAAAATACTACAGTTTGGTTGAAAATTTAATTATTTACAAATATTTAATTAAAATGTCACCTTCTTTGGTCAAATATTTAATTACTTGGTTGAAAGTTGAACTACTTTGTTAAAAATACAATTTGAAGATTCATCTCCTTGGTTGAAAATTTAACTATTGCGTTCAAAATTCCTTTCATTTTTGGTTGAAAATTTATCCAATTCTAGTTGAAAATTCAACTATTCGATTCGAAATTTATCTCTTTTAGTTGAAAATTCAACTGTTTGGTTGAAAATCTATGTGTTTTGTTGATAATTCGTCTTTTTTGGTAGAAAATCAATCTTCTTGGTTAAAAAATCGTTTTTTCAGGTTTAAAATTCCACTATCTAATTGAATGTTGAATTCTTTTGTTGAAAATTCATTTTCTTCAAGATTTATCATTTTAGTTAAAACTTCATCTCTCTGGTTGAAAATTTAACTATTCCACTTTTGGTTTAAAAATGATCTTTTTTAGCTAAAAATTCAACTATCTAGTTGAAAATTTATCCTTTTGGTTAAAAATGCAACTGTTTGGTTGAAAATTAATCTGTTTTGGTTGAGGATCTATATATTTTGTTAAAAATTCGTTTTTTTGGTTAAAGATTCATCTCTCCAGTTGAAATATTTGAAAATTTTTTTCATTCTTGGTTGAAAATCAATTTCTTTAATCGAAAATTTAACTATTCCATTTTTTGTTGAAAATTTATCTTTTTTAGTTAAAAATTCAACTACCTGAAAAAATTTAATCTCTCTTCTTTGAAAATTCAACTATATGGTTGAAATTTCATGTATTTTGTTGAAAAATCGTCTTTTTGGTACGAGTTAATCTTCTTGGTTGAGAATTTATCCTTTTAGGTTGAAAATGCAACTGTTTGGTTGAAAATCAATCCGTTTTTGTTGAGGATTGAACTATTTTGTAGAAACCTCGTATTTTTGGCTTGAAAATTCAACAATTTGGTAAAAAATTAAACTAACTGGTTGAAAACTTATGTTTTTTAATTGAAAATTCAACGATTTGGTTAAAAATTCATGAATTTTTTGAAAATTTGTCCTTGGGTAGAAAATTAATTTTCTCAGTTGAAAATTGACCTTGTAGGTTAAAAATTCATCTTTTATGGAGAAATAGTCATCTTTCTTGGTTCAAAATTAACATTTTTGTTGAAAATTCAACCGTCTTCAAAAAAAATTTGTCTATGGTTTGAAAATTTAACTGTCTGGTTGATAATGTAACTGCTTGGTTGAAAGTTTTTTTTTGATATAATTTCGAAAAGCGCATACCTCCGAATTATTTGAAACTCCGTATACTAATGTATTTTGATGCGTTGATTACGAAAATGATCGTAAAATAGGCGCAAAATCCATTTTCATGGTGAAAACCATTTAAGAAACCCATGAAAATCATGGTTTTTTGCTTTTATCTTAGTAAATAATACAAATTTACAAAAATGTTTCAAATAAAAGTTGTAGATCTTTCAAAAATACATATTTTGAGAAAATGGACTAAAATTATATGAAAAATCTCTGGAGGGATTAATAGTTAGGTTGTGACCTGATTTATTTCTACGACCAGTCACAGGGGTGCCTTCCCGTCCTCCCCAAGAGAAGTTGGAAAGGGGTAATGATGTGACCGAAATTATTTCTGCGACTAGTCACAGGGGTGACTTCCTCCACGAGATGTTCGAAAGGGGCAGAAATGTGACCTACATTCTTTCTGTGACCAGTAACAGAGGTGTCCTCCCCCTCCCCCAACGAGACGTTAAAAAGGGGTAGGGATGTGACCTACATTCTTTCTGTAACCAGTCACAGGGGTGCCTTTCCCACACGACCGGTCGGAAAGGGGTATATATGTAACCTAATTTATTTCTGTGACCAGTCACAAGGGTGCCCCTCCACAAGAGACGTTGGAAAGGTTTAAGGATGTGACCTACATTAATTTGGTGACCATTCACAGCAGTGTCACAAGTTTTATTCCAAGCAATTCTACACTTTGTACCAACATTTTCCTACTTTTCTTGAAAAATATTGGTTTTTCAGAAAAACTTTATAATTTATATAAAAGGTGTATTTTGAGTAAATCTACAACTTTTGTTTGAAGGTTTTTTTGAAAAATTTTATTATTTACTGAGATAAACGCAAAAAACCATGATTTTCACTATGAAAATCGAATTTTCGCCTATTTTCACTATCATATTCATGATCAGCGCGTAAAAATACATAGGTATACGGAATTTCAAATTGATCGGAGGTATGCGCTTTTCGGAAGTACACCCGTTTTTTTTTTTTTTTTTTTTTTAATTAGTGTCTTTTGGTACAAAATGTTTTTTTTGTGACG
>JAUMHM010000016.1:23004379-23025349 GCA_032362435.1 Melikaiella ostensackeni | reverse complement strand
AGTGAACTGCAATGTTCACGAAACGTCGGCAAGATTCGTAGTTTTGCACACGATTGAAACCCGAAACATTTCCTTTTCACTATAGTTCGGCCCATGTTGGGCAATTTTTTTCTTGCCCATTTAAGGATAAAAAATATAAATCTAAATTAAAATAAAAATTTTAATTGAGAAATAAGATTAAGTTCCAAATTTTAGGAAGCTGTTTGTAGTTTTAGTATGGGTTTCTGTATACATGCGTATTGCGTAATGTATCCCTTTATGAGCTCCGTGAAAACTCGAATCCTTTTGTTTTTTTCCACAACTGAGCTAAGTCTGAAATGATGAGGATTCCCGCGTCATAATAGTCATTTCTTAGTTAGCATACGTAAAAAATTATTTCGGGAATGATATATATTATTGAATAGTAAATTGTATCTACTTACTTTTTAATTCTCAGAATACCTGATTGACACAAAATTACAAAAACGAAGCATAAAATGGTGCCTGCGACTGCTGACAGCTGATTGACTATGGAACCGTAGGAGGAAAATAAGTTTGCGCATCAGAGTTTGCGCAGTGCGTTTGTACTGAAGCAGCCAATAGAAGTTTGGCGGGCACTATGAAACACTAAAATATCATATCTTTTTTATCGGTGTTGAATAAAATTATTCATTACCAGAAGTTTTAATAATACAAAATTCGGAATAATTGAAAAAACTTTAGTATTTTGGTGGGATTGCATTTAGCCTCTCATACAATTAAAATCATTTGTTAATTGATTTCAATTTTTCTCAAATGGGCTGCCCAGCTGGCCCCAATTTGGCACTCAATTATAAATTGGACCAAGTTGGGCCAATTTCCATACGGGTGAGAAGCCAAATTCAGAAAAATGCATGACTTTGACTACAAACCATTTTCATTTATTCTATGCTAACTTTCTCACATAAGCAACATTGAGATATTTTATTTTAAAAATATCTCACTACTCATTTAGTGAGATTCTCAGATAATATATTAATAAAAAATAATAATAATAGTACTTGCAGCTGCATAAATCTTTTCTCCTGAACTCACTCCCCCTAAGTGAAAATGGAACTTCCATTTCAACAGTATCGCATGAAACGTCTATAAGCACCTATACCCTTCCATGAGGGAAGGTAGACGTGACATAGTAGGAAAAATGTGAGAGTTGGGCTCGAGTGGCAGCATGCAATTTCAGATTCTCTGGGGATTTGCGAGACCGTAGATGTTTCGCGTGCAAAGGGTGCCAAAGTTATCTTTCTTTTTTAATGCCGCGAATAAAAACGGCATGCGCTCGTCTTTGAACTATGTACACTACCCACCAGTCCCTTTCATAACCTTCTCTATTCCTCGATAGCGTGTCAGCGGACGGTAAACCAACGGACAGCGGGTTCGAGGACTGCATAAAATTGTCGAAAAATCAATTAGTTCGAGGAAGCTCAGATAATCTCTCGGAAGTAATGTAAGGCAGGGTTAGAAGGTCGAAGGTTCCCTCTTACTATACGAGTGACCCTCTAATATTCACTTTGAGCGGACCAACTCCCAAGATTCCGACGACAGGAAGAACGGAATAGTGGCAGATACGGTAAGCGGATAGAAGGTAGACGGCCCGATCTTCCCAAAAGATCTTTATTGCCGAAAATCCATTATTTTCCCCATTAGATCGCACGGTCCGATCCTTCCGACCGGGCATTTTCGTTTAGCAGTTTTTCTTCCGATTTACGTCGTTTATGACTGCCCACCTACACCCTTCCCTCATCCGCCATTCTTTGCAGTGTATCTCGCACCTACGAAAGCATCAGCTTTAAACTCTAGCTGGAATCTTTTTCGATCTTGTTTCAACCTTCCTGTTTTCTATCCACTCTCAACCGTTACCCTCCCTTATTCAACGGGTCGCCCGGTTTAGATTGAACGGAAACAGTTCAAGCCTGTCCTCTTGTTTACATGCAAGTACGACTCGAATATTGGATACCGAAATTCGTTATAGGCGAAACCTTTCTGCTTGTTGGAAACCAATTTCTCTCTGACTAACAAAAATTTAATCAGAACGAGGATATTATTGGAATATCTCCAATGTTGTTGGGTTTCGATTGTGAAATATTTTCTGTGGTTGATGAAATGATAAGGATAATGAAAAAAGTAAGGAAATTTTTTGGTAAGTTATAAAATAACACAGGTCCAAAAAAAAAATTGTCAGCCCCAGAAACCAGAATAAGCTTACCCTACGTTCTTGAGGTCGCTGATTCCGAATTCAGAGCCGGTTTGTCTCCATCACGTCACATTGTGACGTGACAGTGTTCTCTTTTCAATGTCCAACAAAAGTCTGTCATCATGTTTATATCCCACCTCTCCATCGAATATTCCTGCTTTTAGTTTTGCATCGGATAGTTCTCGGAATTGTCCTCGAAGATTTATAAAACAGCTATCTTCTTCTTCTAATGCTGATACAAACTGCTTCACCATGCCCAGTTTTATATGCAGAGGTGGCAGTAAAACTCTCGCAGGATCCACCAGTGGGAGGTTGACGATGTTCTCTGATCCTGGATCAAAATTTTCTTTGGCTCGCCAGTCTACTTTTTTATAATGATGAGATCGGTTTCTACTATCCCATAAGCATAGGAAATATGGGTGCTTAACGTAACCTGATGGCTGACCCAGAATCATTCCCAATATTTTCAAATCCCCACAAATCTGCCAAATGTGTTCTAAATATTTCAATTTATCCTATACCAACTTGGTGTTTTCGTGATTCTCTTTCAACGTAGTTGAATATGCTACCGGTATGGAAGCAAAATCATTCGTATTGTGAAGCAAAACAGTTTTCAAACTTCTCTTACAGGAATCTATGAATAGTCTCCATTCGATGGCTGTGTAAATCCCTGGTTTCAATTCATCCTTCAATCCATTTATATCGTGACTATGAACTAATAAAGGCTCTTTTTCTTTTGTGAAATATCTCCTAAAATCCCTTTCTCTATTCCTATAATCAGTTGCATTCACATTTTTTTGCACCAAGTTTCTCTTTTTGAGTATAGAAACCAAGAAGTCACTTGTTTCTTTGAATAGTCCTGAATCTCTGATAAGATTGTTAAATTCTTCTTTTGAAAAAAGTTGTGGTTTCTCTTCTTTACTTCCTACATATTCGTCATCAATGTCAGATTTACTGGAGCATTATTCTTTTCTAGCGTCTTCTTGAGTCTCTAAACTTTCCCGAGACAAAATACATCCGATTCCTTCAATACCTTACTTATCTGTATTGTACATATTGATGGGTCTTATTACTGTCGGAACATCGACGTAAGCAATGCTTTTTTATTTTTTTGTTGAATCCAGTTACATGGTTCTTCCAGAAATAGCAATCCTCTTCACAAGTGAGTTCTGCCCATGAAGTTGGACTTTCTAACTTAAGATCTCCAATATTTTGACTTTCATGCCAGTGAATCCTTTGTGATCTACAATAATCGCATATTTTATAAGGCACCCATTCTTCATCCTCATCAGCAATTGTGAGATCATAACAATCTTCGCAAATCGTTCTGATCTGCTCAGAAACTGTCCTAAGAGCTTTTGGTGCATAGAATTCACTGCATACGTAGCAGAATGAATCAGGGTCTCTTTTACAATGATGTTTTGAGGTGTTAGCTTCAAGATCAACTTGTGATTCAGTACCTTTAGATTGTTTAGTTGAAGATTTTTTGGTTTGATTCATAAATGCGATGAGTATATGATAGACCCACATATTAGAGATCCTGGTCCGATCGCAGGTGAGTCTGCTGTCCTGGAGGTGATAACCCTCATACCTCCCAGGGCTAAGTATGAGGGCCCTCCGACTTTGACGAGGACAAAGTCAACTCGTCGTCGGACACACTGCGGCTTCATCCTCACACCCTAATGCTCTCCTGCAAGGCAGTCACTGTGGGATGAAACATATAATTATACAGTGCGAGAACGTGCAAAATGCTGGATCGCACGGTTGTATTCTGCATAATGCTGTCGACGACATCAACTGATTTTCGACTAGCTTTCAATTTCCGCTAAGCGAGAAATCGGACATGTGGAGTCTGGTTTGTTGGATTCAAAGTTTTCCGGAAGTTACGTATCAAAGATTAAATGCTGGAAGCGTGGTACCGAACCGACTCGGGGTTTGTACTTAGCGACCTCGAAATCATAGGATATGACCGATTTGCATTGAAAAAATGTATTTTTTCATAAAATTACCAATTTGCCACGTTTTTCTTAGTTTAGGTACGAAGTGTGACGTCAAAGAACCACACTGACTCCGGAATTGTACTCAGCGACCTCGAAAACATAGAATTTGACCACTTTTCATAAACGAAAATCATGTTTCACCTGAAATCAGCGATTTTCCATGTTTTTTAAGATTAAGGGCGAAATGTGACGTGATGGAGCTAAACCGGCTCCCAATTCGTGTTCAGCGACCTCAAAAACGTAGGGTAAGCCTATTCTGGTTTCTGGGGCCGACAACTTTTTTTTCGTGGAGCTGTGTAAACAAGTCTTATTTTCTAAAATTTTCATCATTTATCGGTTGTTACAGTTACTAATGTATTTTCTATGAATTCTGGGGCTTTGTAGCCTCGAACAGAAACTCTGTTGATTTCGGTCGGGTGTCCGTCCATAGTATAAAAAAGGGGTAGTGCGGAAAGTGAGAGTAGGTGTGAGGAGAGGGAATAAGGGTAGGTTTGGGGGTGGAAGTGAGGAGAATTAAGGGGCTTGCAGGGAAAATGAGGAGAAGAGAAGGGAAGGGATGGCTATGAAAGGATGAGAGGGGAAATGCTGCAAGGGAAAACACGGAGCAGAGTGGGGAAAAATGGGAAGTTTCAATGACTTAATTAATGACTCAATAGGCTATAAAACCCTTTTTCTTGGCGCTTGTCGACTACTTTCTCTAATTTTCAATCTAGAAGAGTGTGAAGATTGAAACTGTAAATATATTCTTAATAATTCCCTTCCGAAGAACATTACATAACATGGAATTTGGGAGCGGTATACTAGAAGCTTTTAATAATGAACAATTTTATTTACAGCCTTTTAAGAATGTTCAAACTTCAAAAAAGCGCGTTGTGAATTCCTCAAAGAACTAAAATTCTTGGAATTAAAAATTGCATTCTGAGAACTTCCAATATTAACTTTCCAATAAGGCTTCAAAATTAAACAATTGTGAACTTGAAGTGTTCGTGACAGAAATGGTTTTGATGGAAACAGTCTAAGTAAAACAATTTGAATTGAGGAATGATGGACGATGAAGTTTGTTAAAAAATATTTGCAATGCTTTGCCTGAATAATCGAACAATTCCAAAAAAACATTCATAGTAAAATATTTTATAATTGTTGGTGTGCACGATTGAAGAATTTTCAAAATCGTGCAAATTTTTGTTTTGTGAATGATTGGAAGAAAATATAAAATTTGAATTTACAACAATTATAGAATGGAAAATTGAAGAAATCACAACATGTGTAATCAACACATGTTGTGATTCCTACAACTTTCCATTCTTCACTTGATTTGTATAACCTGGTGAACACCTTAGGATCATTCTGATTTTAATTTGTAACGATATCAACTTCCACTCGAGCTGGGATGATCGAAAATTGTACTTTCTGAAACTAGAAGCATAAAAAGATTCGTATAGATGGTTTCCTAGCTAACGTGTAAATAAATAAAGTATGTTTTTCCGTGGCCTCACAGGTCCTTCCTTCTCCTCTTTATTCAAACAGCGACCTCTTGGGCCTCGTAAACGGGCCTGCTTCACGTATTGGCCATTTTATCGAGCCGAAACGGTCTCTGTTCAAATAAAGAGGAGAAGAAGGGACCTGTGAAGACACGAAAAACATACTCCATTTTATCTACACGGCTGCTAGGAAGCCACCTAAATTTTATGATGACTGAAATCCCTTGCGAGATATCTGACAATGGCTGAAGAGGGCCCATTTACAGGGCTAAAGAGGTCGCAGTTCAAATAAAGAGAAGAAAGAGGGACCTGTGAGGCTACGGAAAACATACTCTATTCTATTTATATGGTTGCTAAAAAGTTATCTGTCAATGCCTGAAGAGGGCCTATTTATAGGGCCGAAAAGGTCGCTTCATAAATAGAAAGCAGAAGGAGGGACCTGTGAAGCCGCAAAAAACATATTCTTCCTTATTCACGCAGTCTCTAGGAAGCCATCCATATTTCATGATGGTCGAAAACTCCGGCGAGGTATCTGCCAATACCTGAAGAAGGCCCATTTACCGGGCCGAAACGGTCGCTGTTCAAATAAAGAGAAGGAGGAGGGACATGTGAGGCCACGGAAATACATACTCTATATTCCATAAAAATATTCATTTCAAGTTGAAAACATGATAGCCTGAACAATTTTCATGATAATAATTCAAAGCCCGCTGAAATTGCAGATGTACCTTAATTCTTCAGAAAAATCTGTGAGTGTTACATCAAACCTTTTTTCTAATTACGAGTGTGTGTAGTAGATAAACGCATATTTTTCAGGTACCTAAACTATTTTTATCAATTTGTCATGTGAAATGTATTATTTCTCAACCATGGAAGTACTAAATATCACTAAGCAGCGTAAGCACACCAAAATTAATTATCATTCAATGTAAAAGTGTCCTTTTTTGAAAAAATCGATACCCATACTTGTCTAATTTCCACTTTCAATTGGAGGAGAGTCTACATTTTTAATACAAAATCTTTGGAAAAGGATTGCGCTGAAAATGTCACCCTTAAAGATATAAATTCACATATTCAGCTCTAAGATCGACGTCATGTATTATGTGAATAGCACTTAATAAGTAAATAGGAAAGTAAGCGCTCATAGTGTGTACTTTGCGAAGCAGAGCGATTTATTTCAGGTTGTTGGACGGGATACGCTCCTGAGGTGTAAAATATTATGAAAATACATAATATCTGATGGCGGTTAAGCCACAGCTAGGAGGCCGACTCTCGGGTATTGCCTTAGGAACGAGCTTTTATGGAGTTTTTATAACGCCGTGTTACGAGGCGGAGGGTACTAGGTTGTGCATAACCTTGTGGGAGGCTCGTACAGGTTCCCTCAAAAGCATTGCTGAATTTTTCTTAAGGCTTATCATGCAATGATTAATCATTAAAGTCATTTATTACGACATAAACAGAGTTTCAAGCGTGTCTTGTAAACAAATTATTTGCTCAATCGATTTTTCTATAACATCCGTTATATTCTGCATTAGCGGATAACAACTTTAAAAAAAATTCCATTTCCGCTCATTTTTGCTCATTCAAACATAAATTAGCCTTGCCTAACGCCTTGCTCATTATCAAACCAATCGCTCAGTTCCACGTTCTACTTAAACTTTTTTCTATGATCTGTCTCAAGCTAAATATCTGCCACCGCTCTTAAGCATTTCAGCGGTAATATCATCTACACCAGCAGCCTTACCATTCTTTAGTTTCTTAATCATGGATATAATGACTTGGATGTCGATTCTTTTCACACCAACTGCAACGGGATTGCCTAAGGTATCCTCTTCTGTGTCACGGTTGTTATGCTCCATAGCTTGAACTCCAAACTTCTTGAAAAAAATTCTTGGAAAAAGCACACATACAGTCTTTCACTTTGTCCGTGTCCCATACCATTTCACCATCAACATTCTCAATTTCGACTAACTCAGTGCCAGTACTTCCTTTCCTAATCTTCATTGCCCATTTCCAAAATAATTTATTATTTCCTACAAAATCATTCTGCATTTTTGTATCTTCTCCTGCTTTGATTATATCATTGATTTCTTCCACTAGTATCTTCACTTTTCTGTTTATATCCCTATTATCATTTTCTAGTCTAGTCCTTCGCTCATCACTCAGACCTTTAATATTCAGCTTTCTCGAGTACGCTTGCTTTTTCTCGTTAACAGTCACGCAGATTTCATCATCTCACCAAGCATCTCCAGTCATTCTTCCTACAGTCGCAGTATAGCACACATTTCATATTCACACTTGAATATGCTATCCCGTAGTATTATCCATGCACCCTTTACATTTTCATTGCCTAATTTCGTCTTCTAGTCTCCTTTATTATGTCCTACATATATATTCAGCTTTTCTCGATATACCATTTGTATTTCTGGTTTCTGAAAATTCTCTATTTCAACTCGTGTCAGCTTCGACTCATTATAAATTCCTCTTCTCCTCCATCCTTGACCTAAGTTTATTTTTGAAACTATGACAAAGTGATCCGTTCCACATTCAGAACCTCTCATAATCCTTGTATCTCTTTTGAACCCTCTTAGTCTCTCACTCCCTACAACAAGGTTAATCATACTGTGGCTTTCGCCTCTGTACCTTCGCGTTACATACCAATCCATCTATTTGTATTTCCGAGTAGAATGACTCTTTCCCCAGGGTCGCAGGTACCTATAATATCATGTAAGGAGTCCCAAAATATCTCTTTTACATTTTTACTGTCACCACCGACTATAGTGTAGCGTGCTATAATAAATAGTCTGCTGATACCCACCTTCATTTTTACTCATAATAATATAGGAGGTACACATTCACACACTTTGACGTGCTGTTTTGCTCTCTCATTCATAATCTGACCTTGGCTACCATGCGATTCATCATTTACTCAACACGAGCAAAAATATAAGTACATCTATAAATAATGAAAAATATCAATTTTTTAAAGTTTACTATAACTCTTAATATTTGGACACAAAAAGATGTGTAGGAAGTGAAACAAAAATTGTTTGCTGATAACCATTCAGCTGTTGAAAAGTTAAATTTCAATCGCTTTTCAAATTTTTGAAAATTGTATTTACTTCAATCTCTGTCATAGCTTGCCTATTTTTCAGTAGTGGAATCATACATAAAATTCACACACGTATTTGAAGTAGGTTCACATGAAAAATATAATTCTAAACCTCTTTTTAAAATAGAAATCATAAGGTTCGATCAAGACTCAACTCTAACTTTCTTCTGATTCTGCATCAGAACAAAATAAAGATAGCTGTAATGAAAGTGAAAGACGAGTTGCAGGAATTCTTAACAGCTTTTCAGAGTGGAAATTTTGAAGTGTTCCTAGTGGTTTTCAAGAGTTAAACGGAGTGCAGGACATCCGTTATGTCGATGAATAGAGAGATAATGAATCGTAGTGGACACCGGACACGGAAGAGGCGAGGCAATCCGAGGCGTTGGCTGGCCCTCTGCCTGAAAAATGTATATATCTCCGGCACTTACTATATGAACGAAAACCATCTGACTAGGTCGGCACTAGTAAGCTCGAAGGCAGGTTGGTTGGTATACATTTCGGGTGCCGATTCATGCTAAAGCCCCTAAAATCCACCCCTTATTCCGGACTCACGGTATTCACACGTTGGGACCAGACACCGCATCGGGCCGACGCGACGACCGTGCCTATACGCTCTCCACTAGATTCGCTCTATTTATCCTCCGCACCCTTTAGCTTCACCCTTATATCCTCTGTACACATATATACCACGCTCAATTCGTTCGTGATTCGATGCCATGGCGATGAAATCGATCAGTAACCCCTGGATTACAAAAACGAGGGAAATCACTTTGCGTCGAATCTAGACCAGACCCAGACGCAATTCTACGTCTTCGGCAAGCTTCCAAAAATTACTAAATCTCTTAGTATCCGCCCTTTAAGCGACCAAAACTGCATCCATTCCTTTAGTCGCATTAGATCAGAAATATTATAGAGCTTTCAAGGGGGGAGGGTCATGTAAGCAACTGTTTTTTAAGAATTTTTTTCTTTGAAATGACAAACTTTATTCAAACGTTATGGTGTACATTGTAATATTGATGATACAATGTATGTGAAGAAAATTTTATATCGTTAAAAAAATACAAGATGGTGGCGCTGCAGCTGCTTAAAGTTGACTTCTTGAATTTGCGCCATGCCACACCGAGATCGATCACCTTTACGATAAGCAAATACTAAAAAACATATTTTCTATTGATTAAAAAAAATCTCCGCCATGCAAAGGCCAATAAGTCAAAGAATATTTGTGCAAAATTTCATTGCAATTGGTTGAGAATTTGTTGAGCTACACTGCACGGCGCACAAAATTTTACGTTTTATGAAGAATGCGTTCAAAGTTTACGGTATAGAAAAGCTTATAATTACCAAAGCCTAATCTGCGATGCCAGGGCCGTATAGTATCCCTTCCTCTTTTAGAAATTCGTCCAATTCAGCTGCTTCTTTCTCTTCTTGTGCATCATCACTTTGATGACTTCCCAAAGACTATTAGGGTTTCATTTTAGGATTATACAATTAGAAATATATTCTTCAGATGATAAATGGGTTTGCTAAGCAAGAAAAAAAAGAGCGAAAAAAATTCATTTTACACGACAATCGCCCCTTAAGTTAGTTTCCATGGAAATTTATTATTTTTAGGGCTGCGTAGCCTCGGGCAGAATCCCTTACGGCTTCAGTCGGGTGTCCGTCCGTCGTATAAAAAAAGGGGGAATGGGGGAAAGGAAGGGGAAGTAAGAGGAAATGACGGGACGTGAGGGGAATTAAGAGGAATGAGGAGTAGGGTGGGGAAGGGAGGAGAATAGAAGGTAAGTGAGGGAGTGATGAGAAATGAGGAAGAATGAGGATTTTTTAGGTGAAATAAGAGGAAATGATGAAAAGGAAGGGTCGGGTGGAGGAAGTGAGGGTCGAAGGGGAATGATAGTTGGAGAGGGGAAAATGACGAAGGTGCGGGAGGGGGGATTTAAACGACTTCATGAATGACTTAATAGGCTACAAAACCCTTTTTCGTAGGCGCCTGCCACCTACTTCCACTAATTTTTAATTTATAGTATCACTCACAAGTAAATCTTCGAAAGTGTCACTCTCCGATTTCAATGAAATGTTTAGAACCATGCGAGATATTCGACACGTATTTTTTTATTTCTCCAATGACGTTATTTAAAGTTTGGAAACTACCCTACGAATGTGAAATTTTAATACAACCGTGACGCTATATTGGATCCGTTATTTTGAATTTTTCTTAATTTTTACCTCAGATTTGAAATCAGTGACCTCAAAAACTCCTAAATGCATTTAAACTTTTAAATAAAAATTAACTCTACCTCAGAGATGGAAACCAACCCTCAAATGTGAAAATTGGTTCTCACGTTTGGTGGTCACGCGTGGTTTTCACGTGTCAGATAGAATCAATAGTGATTCAAAAGTAAAATGGTTTTAGGGATTTTTGAGGCCGCTAATTTCGAATTTAAGGTCAGAATCAGAAACTTAACCTTCGTGGGATAGTTTTCACCCTTAAAATTAGGTCATTGCAAAAATAGAAAAATACTTGTCGATTATTTTTCACAGCAAAGTTTCATTCAAATCGGAGAGTTACTATCCTGTAGGTTTACTGGTCAGTTCTAGTCAAAAAAGCTACTAGGATACTAGGGAAATCCAAGAGTATAATTTTTTCAACACCTGCATGAAAATTACGACTTTTCTATGCCTGCAGAGATTGGACGATGTCACTTTATTTCCTCCCGCATGGGAAGAAAAGTAGCTCTTGTGGGAGGAAGTTAGATGACGTCAGAGGGTGAGAATGGCTTTAAACTAGGACAACCTAACTTCAATATTTCTGAGTTATCTTGCGATCCACTCTTACAGGCATAACAAAGTCGCACTTTTACATACACATTTTCTGAAAAGTGTCATGTGCACCATGCATTAAAAAAGGTGATTTTATCCTTCTTCTTCCTGAGGCGCACAATTTACTTTTGTTAATAGCAAAATACGTTTCGATTTTCCGAAACTGTGTAAGAATAATGTAGCTTGAAGTTCTTACTTAAAAATAAAAGTAACTTAAAAACCTGCATTAAGTTTATGATTTTAATTAAAATTTGAACCTGATAATTTTTCCCAAAATTTTGGTTAGAGCTAGATATCAATAAAAATTAACACTTTTTCTTTCAAACAACATAAAATATCAAATTACTACATGTTGGCTAGGAGGATTTCTACTTATTTATTTTCATGTTAAATTAACTGAAAACCTTGTTTTACTAGAATTTAACTAGTAATCCTAGTTCGATGGTTCACTATTATTCAGTGAGAATTCTAACTGATTTGATTCAATAACCCATTTGTCTCTGATTTTCAGAAAGCTGCAACAGGAAACGGTCCACTTCTAGGGCTTCGTAGCTCCGGGCTAAAACCCGTAAAGCTTCGATCGGGTGTCTGTCCAACATACTTTTGTAACTATTGCTAAAAGTTTTTACTGCCCGTTAATAGGAAGTTGTATTGATCGTTGCTAGAGGTTGTTATTGACCGACGCTGAGAGATGATATTGACCATTTCTGAGAGTTGTTATTGACCATTTCTATGAGTTCTTATTGACCGTTTCTAACAGCTGTTATTGACCGACGCTAAGGGATGTTATTGAACGATTCTGAGGATTGTTATTGACCATTTCTGGGCGTTCTTATTGACCTTTTCTAAGGGATTGTCCGTTGCTATGGAGTTTTATTGACCGTTGCTATAGGTTATTATTAACCGACGCTAAGGAATGTTATTTACCGTTTCCGAGGGTTGTTATTGACCATTTCTAGGGGTTTTCATTGACCGTTGCTAAGGGTTGTTATTGTCCGTTGCTATGGAGTTGTGTTGATCTGTACTGAAGGTTGTTATTAACCGACGCTAAGAGATGTTATTAACCTTTCTGATGGTTGCTATTGACCGTTGCTAGGGGTTCATATTGACCGTTGCTAAAGGATTGTCCGTTGCTATGGAGTTGTATTGGCTGTTGCTATAGATTGTTTTGGACCGACGCCAAGGGATGTTATTGACCATTTCTGAGAGTTGTTATTGACCATTTCCAGTGGTTCTCATTGACCGTTGCTAAGGGTTGTTATTGTCCGTTGCTATGGAGTTTTGTTGATCTGTTCTGAACGTTGTTATTAACCGACGCTAAGAGATGTTATTGACCGTTTCTGAGGCTTGCTATTGACCGTTGCTAGGGGTTCTTATTGACCGTTGCTAGGGGTTCATATTGACCGTTGCTAAGGGATTGTCCGTTGCTATGTAGTTGTATTGACTGTTGCTATAGGTTGTTTTGGACCGACTCCAAGGGATGTTATTGACCGTTTCTGAGAGTTGTTATCGACCTTTGATAGGGGTTCTTAGTGACCATTGCTAGCTATTGTCATTGACCGACGCTAAGGGATGTTGTTGACCGTTTCTTAGGGTTGTTATTGACCATTTCTAGGGGATTTTATTGACCTGTGCTAAGGGATTGTTATTGTCCGTTGCTATAGAGTTGTGTTAATCGTTGCTAAAGGTTGTTATCATCTGACACTAAGGGATGTTATTGACCGTTTCTGAGGGTTGATATTGACCATTGCTAGGGGTTCTTATTGATCGTTTCTAAGGTACTGTCTGTTGCTATGGAGTTGTATTGACTGTTGCGATAGGTTGTTATTGACCAGCGCTAAGGGATGTTATTGACCGTTCCTGAGGTTTGCTATTGACCGTTACTAGGCGTTCTCATTGACCGTTGCTAACGGTTGTTATTGAACGACACCAAGGGATGTAATTTAAAGTTTCTGAAGGGTGTTATTGACCATTTCTAGGGGTCATTATTGACTGTGGCTGAGGGATTGTCCGTTGCTATGAAGTTGCATTGAGCGTTGCTAGAGGTTGTTATTAACCATTGCCAGGGGATGTTGTTGACCGTTGCTAACGGTTGTTATTGACCGACGCTAGGGGTTCTTATTGACCGTCGCTAACGATTGTTATTGTCCGTTGCTATGGAGTTGTATTGATCGTTACTGAGGGTTGCTATTGTCCGCTGCTGGAGAGTTGTATTGAATGTTACTAAGGGTTATTCTTGTCCGTTGTCAGGGTATGTTACTAGCCGCTACAAAGAATCGTTATTGACTCTTTCCAGAAAGTTGTTTTGATCGTTGCTTAGGGTTGTTATTAACCATTGCTAATGGTTTTTATGACCATCCCTGCAGAGTTGTATTAATCTTTGCTGAGGGTTATTATTTTCTGTTGCGAAGGGCTGTCATTAACCGTTGCTAGGGTATGTAATTAAGCTTTGCTAAAGATTATTATTGAGCGACTTTAAGAGGTCCTGTTGACGTTGCTGGGGTTTTTATAAACTGTTGCTAGGGGATGTTATTAGCCGCTGCCGCAGATTTTTATTGACCGTTGCTAGGGAGTTGTATTGATCGTTGCTAGGAAATGTTGCCAGTTGCCAGTTATTCACCGTTGCTAAAGGTTGTAATTAGCCGTTTCTGAGGAATATTATTGATCTTTGCTAATGATTTGCAATTGACCGCTGTTTAGGGTTGTTATTATTCGTTGCTAGGGGATGCTATTGATCCTTGCTAAGGGTTGTTATACTTCTTGCTAGGGAAAATTATTGATCATTGTGAAGGGTTGTTATTATGTCGTTATGTTGTTGCTATACATTGACTGCTTTCAAGGGTTGTTATTGTACGTTGCTAGGGAGTTTTATTTATTATTGATAAAGGTTGTTGTTGTTCGTTGGTTGGGGACTTTATTAGCTGTTGCTATGGGTTGTGGCTGATCGTTACTAGGGAATTGTATTGATCGTTACTAAGGATAGTTATTGACCATTGCTAAGGTTGTTACTGACCTATACTAGGGGATGTTATTAGCCATTGTTAGGGATTGTTTTTGACTGTTGATAAGGGATGTTATTTGGTGCTACTGTGGTTTGATGTTGATCGACTTCATCAATGACTTGATAGGCTACGACACCCTTTTTTGATGCAGCCTGCCGCCTACTTTGACCAATTTTCTTTATACATTTTCTATTAGTTGTGAAGTGATGGGCCTTTAAAACACGTCCTAAACGATATAGAATTTTTTCTGTGGAAAGTGGTCAGGATTCACAAATAGACTTACATATTTATTGTTTGACAGGGTATTCAGAGTTTTGGATTTTTTCTAATATTAAGTATAATATTTTCATCACGTTTGTGATTGCGCAAATAGAAACATTGAAACTGTGAACGCTAACTGAAAACATCATTTCGAAAAAAGAAATGAACCTAGAAAAACTTTGTGACTTGCATGGTCGAACAACTTCTATCCCGATTTACTACGTATATATCCTCACATCGTTTGAGGCAGACTTTCCTAGTTTCGCTAGTGTCATATTAAAAGTTCGAACACAAGTCAACCCTCGGTTACCATACTTGTTGCATACAACTCTGTATCAACCCCATTGAAAGCATTTCACCAGCTGTAATAGGCATGTTTCTCAGCTAATTGAAATTTTGACTTCAAAGCAGATTCAATTAGTTATTAAAGCTCAAATGAATAAACAATAAATTCCATATTCACAATAGATTCCACTTACAATTCTATTACTTCACGACACTAAAATAACATTTTGAGAACTGAAATTATATTTTTAAATCGCAAACTTAAACTGGATTTATTCTCATTCAAAATTTTGGGTTTGGTAGTCATAATTTCTCGTGTCGCCGCATAGAACATTTCAGTATTACAAAGAGTTTCCGGCAGCTTAATTTACAACAATACCAGTAAAGATGGCGCCTGGTATATCGCGTCGCGAGCGACTCTCTGTTAATGGTAGTTGGGCGTTTATTTTTCAGAAAGCAGGGATATATATGTATTCTGGTAATAATCTCGTATACGGCGAAAAGAAAGTAGAAGATGCTCTCAAAAAGAGCGCAAACAACGACGACGGAAGGTGGAAGAGACGAATTCCGCCAGGTGCATAGCTTGCGATCTTCCGTAGCCATTTGAGCTACATTGCACCCATCCCCTCAACGTGACACAATGGACAAATATTAAAAACTATAAATTCATTCATTTCTTTCTTCCAGCAGGCCGACCCAGCTGGCAATATGCCGTTCTTAATGAAATTTGTATCCACCCTTCACCTTCTCATTGGCGTCGCAAGTTATTGTAGTCGTTGGCTTAGTTCTGAAAAAAAATTTACCCTTTTAGAATAAGCCGATTCGAATATTATTTCAGATTTCAAATAGTTCAGATAATTTTATTAGCCAGGCATCAGAGCTAGGAGTAAAAAAAATTCCATGAACTGTTCTATAATATAGGGGAAGCCAGTACGATGAGAATACCAATATGAACTGAATAATGGAAAAAAGTAAATGGTTTTTGAAGAAAAAGTTCTGTAGTCTTTTTTTTGTAGGGCAATATTAAACACGAGTTTCATAATCAGCCTCTTTACCACTTACTTGCTATTTTTTAGTTAAAATATTGAAAAATGTGTTTCTTACATGGCGATGAAAATTTTGTCCTCTGCAGATTATAATTTTATAAGGAATTGAATTGCTCTCACCATTCTTTTACTGGCCCCTTCGAATTGTGAAACTCTTGGCTTCAAAACTGTGTGAAGTATAATTCTCTTAATTTTCGTTGAAAATTTATTTGACCTATTTTTATGAGAAGTGCCATTCGATACGATTTGAATAAATTGTTGACAAGTTAGGTTTGGGTATTAAAGTAATTTTTTTACTTTTAGGCTCCAAATTTTCTGTTTGTTTTTTTTTTCTATGATGGTTGGTAGCAATGTCTGTCATGGTGTTGAAAGCAAAAATTTTGATATCCACCTCGTACTTGTTTCTTCTTATATGGAAGGCCTTATTTTTGGCATACTGAAGATTAATCTAATTTTAGATTTTTCGAAGTTAAGATTTTATCTTGGGCACAGTTTTCTACACTTTGTTGTTGATAATTACTGACTTTTTTACCTTTTTTCTAGTTTCAAAGTTTTTAATCTCTTGTTAGAAAGGGAGTAAAAGTTCCCGAAAGAGATTGACATTAATGTCACTTAAGTTTCTGTGATAGTCTCTGGAAAATCATAATTAATTTTTGTAAGAATATTTTTCATTCGAAAGGAAAAAAAGATGATGCCGAACCTAGCAATCAAGTTAATGGAGTACACGGGAATAAGTGTAAAGCGAAAAATAAGAAATCCAATCTAAGAAGAAGAGATTTTAAAAAGGAACATAGAAGAGAGAGGTCAAGATTTACATAATGTACAGAGTTGTGCAGGGGCGAATGTCTCGGGATCATATTGGGAGACATAAGAACTTCCTCATCGTGACATAAATCGTAACACTATAGTTCTGTAATCACGTTCTAAAGATGAATTGCGTACTTTAGGTAAAAGGAATCCTAATTAGATAATGTTGAATTCTTTTATTGAAGTTAGAACTGTCTTCGACATAATTTTCTTTTTCCATACATTTCCAATTCTTGTACAAGCTTTTTCAATTAATACAGTTTTTATTTATTTAAGATAATTAGTTTTCATTATGTAAAAGCAAAATGTAGAATATTATCTCGTGGAATATTTGATCAAAATACGTTTTCAGATTAAAGGCTTTTAAAGCAACTCATTTTTTTATTAAATGACCTATGTTTTCGCGTTTTAATGGAAAAGTGAATTAAGTTTGTTTGCTTTTAACATCGGCAGCCTGTAAGTGATTCAATTCCCCATCGACATGCTCGTTATAGAGATTTTACAAAATGTATTCCGTCTACAATGTGACTTTTCTTAATAAATTTTTTCCAAGGGCTTCAATTTCTATTATTTATCTGGCTTTATTGACTAATTGACTTAATAAATTTGACTGACTGTCTGACTTGAGCATTGAATCGAATTATCTGGCTGATATGAAGGACTCGAATCACAACTTGAACTAACTAAAATCTCTCAGTAATTTTCTTGACTAGATAGAATGACTCATTTAACTTTATTTATCGCATTCGCTTGAATGTTTTGAAAAATCCGATTAATGAACTAGATTCATTTGAATGACTTAATCGACTACTGATTGATGAACTTGACTTTTTTACTGACTATTCTAGCTAATACACTTGACTAAATTGCATAGTTGGCTTGACTTGGTTCAGATCATTCGACCCAATTTGTTTAAATTAACTCTATTGATTGATTCGATTGACTTAGATGGATTCATTTAATTGAATTTTCTATCTAACTGATTCGATTGACTTTTCTATCAGATTAACTGACTTACTTACTGAAGTTAATTGTTTAATTGCATTGATTAGTCAACTTTAAGTGACTGGACTTTATTGTTTACAATTCTTGACTGAATTTAATGAAATAAATGCAAAGATGTTATTGATAAGACTTTCTATCTGTTTGGCTTAGTCAGTTATATATTTCGTTTCGTAACTGGACTAAATTGATTGCCTTTACTCTTTAATGAACTTACTTGATTTAAGCGGTTTGAATATTCTGGCTTAACTTACACTTTTATGACTAAGTTTCTTGAGTTGCAAAAAAATCTGGTAAATAGGTTAATTTTAAACATTTTTATTGCCTCAGTTTTCTCAAATTGAAATTCATTTTCAGCTCTTGACGAGATCTCTGAAAAGTATATAGAATGCCCATGAAAATTTCAAAAGATGACAAAGCATGGTCCACACCGCTATGGTTTTCCAGAAACAGGGCACTTTTGACAAAAGAGGGTAACTTTGGTTTGAAATGTCGAGAAATGCCCTCCGATTATGAATATCTAGGGTATTTTTGGAAAAATCGGTCGCCTGTGAAATATTTTTCAGAAGGTTTGAGCTAATACAAGACTTTCTTCTGTTTACACTTTTTTTGTGCAATTAACCGTTTTCAAGTTATAGCGTTATAAAGAATTAAACTTGCACTCAAATTCACATATTGACAGGCAGATATCTCAGCATCTATGGGAGTTTACAAACCATAGGAAAAGGCAAATTATATCCACAAAACTGAATGAATTAAATAGTCTTTCGAAGAATGTATTCATATGTACTTCCTTCAAACAGCTATTATGCTGATATTAACTTGCTTGCTGAAAAGTGACCGATTAAACAACGGCCGGAATTCACACATAATAAAAATACGCAATACTTTATCTCAGTTTATCTTGTTTTAAATCGCAATCTGGTGATTTTTGGTGTTGAATCATACGTACAGTATAATATATTACACTTCGCTTGTGATATAAATAAGTGTGACAAATATGAAGAAATTTACCATATCTTAGAATGATTAAACATGTTTCCTCAAAATTATTTTGAGGAGAAGCGAAAATTTCCTCTTCCTGAAGAGTTACGCATATACACGTCAAAGCTCAGAAATAAGATTTATACATCGATTATTTTCAAATTTTCCCTCCAGAATATAAAGAATATTTTTCAGAGTATAACCGTTTACATGTTGCTTCTCGTTCTTAAAATCTCATTTATATTGGCATCGCTATCTGCGAGTGCATAAATTCTTCATGATGTATAGGGTATTCAAAGTGGGTTGCACTTACCAATTGTAAGGTGTGCTGGTAAAAGAAAGTATAAGGGGCGAAGGTGGCATAGGCCGATATATGACAAAAGTGTATTCAAAATAAAAGTAGAAATGCTCTCGATATATCGAGCCAGCATGGTCGAATGGGTTGGATATTATCGGAAGGTGGAGAACGTAGAGGTTCATACGTAGACGCAATACGTTACTCCATGTATCCCGTGAAGCTTTTTCCCTGGTGCGGTGGCTGAATGCATTTAAAGGAGGAAAAACGGGTATTGAAGAGGCCCGGGATGAATAAAGGAAAGCTAGAAAACGTGCGTCTGGAGCAAGGAAAGCAGGAGGATAGTTTTAAGCGGTGGTACAAATGGGAGGGTGGCTGGTTGAGTACAGGTGCTGTTGCAACCAATATCGTAAATCCGGATCGAGTTCGAGGGAAAACAGAGCCTCTTCTATACCCTTGCGCTTTCCTTCTTTGGCTACCTTTGCATCCTGCATTCTCTGCTGAAGCCGCCAAGAAGATTATCACTGTTCAAATATTTGCGAGAATAAACCTTTTTCACTTCATCATGTTCAAAATAGAAATTCTTTCTAATCATCCAGATTGCTATCCATTTTATTATTACACCATTAAACCAAATATCTTACGCGGTAAGCTTATTCACGTTCATCTTAAGACCCGCACTCTTTATGTTGTATCCAGTCTGCTCAATATTCTCTGCAAATCATCGACCGATTCTGCCGTAACAATCTTATCATCTGCAAACTCCAGTCCATGCACTTTTACTGTCCAGAGGTCAGCACCTTCTTTATCTAAGAGAGTCATTATATATTGAACATCCAGGAGGATATAACGCAGCCTTGCCTAAAGCCTTGCTTAATATCGAACAAATCGCTCAGTTTTCCACTCACGCTTACACTCGATTACTACCATTACATATTGTTCTTGTCGATTTTAGAAGCCAACCATTCTCTCCATACTCTTTCAGGATTTTCCAAAATAAAGCTCTATCCACCTTATCGAAAGCTTTTTTCAGATCAACAAATGCACGGAAAACTTTCTTGTTTACTTTCAAACTCCTTTCTATGATCTGTCAAACTAAGTATCAGATCCGCACATGATCTCCCTAGCATAAATCCACATTGGACTTTCCAGATCCTTTCTTTTGTTATTCCCATGACCTTAAAAATAAGTGTTTTTGTGGATTTTTTTCCGACGGTTCTTAGTAGGCTAATCGCTCTATATTAAGTACAGTCACTTTTATCACCCTTTCCCTTGTAGAGTGGAACAATAATTGCGTTTCTCCAATCATTTGAAACTGCGCCTCTCTCAGCACACATATTCATATACTCCCTCAGCTACACAAACGAGTATCCGCCACGGCTTTTGAGCAGATCAGCGTGGAAACCATCCACACCAGCAGCCTTACCATTCTTTAGTTTCCTCATTATGGATATAATGTCGCGAATATCGATTTTTCTTTAGCTACCTACAACGGGATTGTCTGACGTATCCTCTTCTCTTCCACAGTTCTTATGCTTTATAAGTTGACCTCTTTGCAATTCCTTGAGAAAATCACTTATAAAGTCTTTTACTTTAGGTCAGTTACACCAGCCCCCCCCAATCATAATTTTAGAATTTCTTCAGCACACTGAATTGCGCCGCAAATGCG
>JAUMHM010000016.1:22992790-23004279 GCA_032362435.1 Melikaiella ostensackeni | reverse complement strand
AAGAAATTCTAAAATTATGATTGGGGGGGGGGGGGCTGGTGTAACTGACCTTTTTACTTTGTCCATATCCCCTGCCACTTCATCATCATTTTATCTTTGTCGATCTTCATTTTTTCTGCATGCCGTGTTTACACCCAGCACTTTTACCCAAATCACTTTTCACCCTCTATTTTTTCTGTGTTTTTGTTATTATCTCTATAATCATTTTCAGTACCACAAACTTCAGATGCACTCTTGAAGATGCTATCCCGTAGTATTATCCATGCTCTCTCTGCATTTTTATTGCCTTATTCCGTCTCTCAGTCTTCTCTATAATATCCTTAATATTTATTCAGCTTTTCATGGTATACTACTTGTGCTTCTGGTTTCTAAAAATTCTCTACTTTAACTCGCATCTGCTTCGAGTTATTATTAATTCTGCGTCTCCTCCATCCTTCGCCTAGTTTCATTTTCGAAGCTATGAAGTAGTGATCCGTTCCACATTCAGATCCTATCATAATCCTTGTACAAGTATCCCTTACAAGCTCTCCCATTCTCTCATCCGCTACTACAAAGTCAGTCACACTGTGTCTTTCGCATCTGCACCAAGTAAACATGTGGATTATTTTGTGTCTTAACCAAGTATTTGTTATAAACAAGCCTTTCCTAAGTATAGGCTAATCCATTTCTTCCCGCTACCGTTCGTTTTAGGGTCTCCGAAATAATCAAGTACCCTGTCGGTACCTTCGCGCTGCACATTCACCCACTTATCCATATTTCCGAGTAGAATAACTCTTTTCCCAGGATCGCAAGTACCCATAATATCATTCAGCAACACCCAGAAGGTTTGTTTTACATCACCACTGTCACCATCAATTTGGACGTCGCATACTATAGTAAATAGCCGTCTGATTCTCACTTTTATTCAGACTGACTCCTTGTCTACCATGTAATTCATTTCCTACTCCTGAATAAGTTCTTGTCCATTTTCTTTCATTCTTATTTCACATCCCTTCTTCTTTGTTTCCGGTACACATTGTATCCCGCAATTCCCTTTCCTCAAGATCATTTATACCTCTAGCATTCCGAGCATCCACGCCTTTTGTCAGCAAAAGTGTCAATCCTATATAAGAAATAGGAGAATTCATTGCAAAGAAGTTACAGTTCTTCCGAGAAATTATGATATTTGCTCTTTTTAAATTTATTGCTAAACAATCTTAGTCAAAAGAACTAGTTATAAATTAGGTTATTCTAAAATCCCTTCATATACATCCAAGTTTTCTGAATCAATATAAAAAACTTCTGATATAGATCCTCTTGAGCAAAGCATCTGAGTAAAAGTAAACGAGCCCTGCTTGAGGTTCAAGTGGAACTAAATACAATCCTATGAGGCAGTCGAATGAAATGCGAATATTCAATTCAGTTGCAAGCAATACATTGAAGGGCTTATATTTCATAAACATATAGAGCATCTAGATTCTATTTCTAAACACATGTGGCTGTTTGATATTGGTTTTGTATCTGGATTTTGCGGACACCCCATATATAGAGAGGCAGTCCAGGGAGGATCCGTTGAGGTGGGCAATCACCCCACTAAATATTCACAAGTTCATTACGAGCAGAGTTAAACCCCTTCCACTTTTCAACCCTCTCTCACTCTCCCTCTGTGCCTGCATGGTTTGCCTCTTCGACCATCCAGTTTCACAGAATCATACCTTTCCACAGCCCTCGCTTCAAGTCTGCTAGAGATTACAAAAGACCTTTGTGAGCTAAACGGTGAAATATTTTGCAAAACTAGCGCGGCGTGTAGCACTGTAGCTAGCTTCACCTTAATTTCGTTTAATTCTGGGACAAGAAGGCTAATTAGGGCGGACCTCTGAAAAGTGAAAATTCGCTCACTTTAACTTTCTGAATTCTCATTTCAATAAGAATCTACATTCGTGATGTTAAATGTACAATACCTGGGTGGATGGAAAATCAATTTCATAATTTTTTGAGACACTAGTGAATACTTACAAACTTTAAACTTGCTGAAGTTGATTTGAAATTCAAGAAGAAACAGTAAAAAATGTTCGAAATCATAAAAAAGTCCAGCAAAGTTTGTTCTGTAAAAAGATTAAATCATTTAAACTTGATAGCTCATAAGAAGGAACAATTATAAAACACAAGCACTTAAGATATAATCATATTAAACTAAAAGCCTTAAGAACTTCAGTGGTTCAGTGGTTCAGTGGTAAGACACTCGAGCTTTGCAGTAGGAGAGTTTCGGGCGGACGGAGGTTCGATTCCTGAGACGGTACGAATAGAAATACTTTTCTTTGTACCTTGACCAAGGCTTGTGGCTTAGATTTCAGCCGAATCTCTTCGTGTAAGGACACGCAAATGTAATGTGATATAACTTAAAGCCATCCAAAATATATGTACGTAAAGAACTGATATCTGCAAAGCGAACTGACTTTGATAATCATCACTTTTTTTTAGAAAAAGATTTGTATATTCAAAAATGATTAGAACATTTTGTAAACTACACATTTGATTATTTTTTAAATAAAAAATACCCAGTATCATTTCTATGATGTTTTAGAATTAAGTATAAACAATTTTGGAATATTACCTATAAGGAAAGTATTGACTGCCTTCAACTTCATTATCTTGAAGTTAAACTTAATTCAATATTGAAAGAAATCTACTTGAAAGTATCCCTTGAAGTGAACCAATTGTAAGTAATTGAAAAATGAGTATTTTGATATTCTCAAAAAATATAAATTATAGACCGTGAGAAAAAAATTCTTTTTTTTATTACGTTTTTATCATTTTACGATTTTTTTGTGATGGAAAAGTAACATTTCTGCTTGAAAACTAAGAAGGAAATGTCTCACTTTATAACTTTTTTTACAGCCATCTGCCAATTTACTGAAAAAAATACCTGCGCACCTATTCGCAGACGTTAAGAGGCCATTTTTGAGAGGAAACTAAATCACGTCAACAGTAATGTGTATTTTTTATTAGAATATTTCCCACACACCCCGTATGTAGACCTAACGGGAAATGAAAAGGTCCGCGTGGTGCTCGAGCTTTTTCGAGAGAAAGGTCGTAAAAGTTTAATAGATCACTTGGTTCGAACGTAACGTGAAAGGCCCTTCTATGTTCTATATATATATATATAAACGCTTCGTCCGACCGAAAATAGATTCCAGTCTGAAATGTACTGAGCGAGTATTTTTTTATAATTTGTGAAGTTCCAGATTCATATCTCAATCTAAATAAAAAGGTCAGGAATTTGTGACAAACTTCATGCATCATTAATATTTTCGAATGATTGAAATGACAGAAAAAATAACCAATAAGTATTTCATTTTTACTCTTATGTTTTCGATAAAAGAGAATTACTGATAAGCTTCGTGCAACACCATTTCCGAATGATTGAAGCGACAATAAAACTGATAAGTATTTTATTTTTACTATTATATTTTCTATGAAAGATAAAGTTTTCAAAAAATTAAGTTTTTGAAATAAAACAGGATGCTAGACTTACTTCTAATGTTTTAAACGTTTTCTTTATTTGACAAAGATTCTGCTCGTGAAAAAGGTGTATTACTTTCCCAGGACTGACTTTATGAATGTACACTCCACCTGATGCCGAATTAGCTTCTTGGTTTGAACATGATTTTATACTTATGGAAAAAATTTCTTGCATTAGCTTGGTAGTTGGGTGTATACTTCGAATAATAAACAATACAAATAATTGTGTATCCTTGGACAGGATTGACACTTTGAAATGGTAGTGGTGTAAGTGATCTTAAGAAGAGGGAATTGCAGTATATAATGCGCGTTAGGAAGCCAGATATCTTGTGTGTAGTGGAAACAAATGGTCTGATTATGAATAAGAGAGCGGAACAACATGTCAAAAAGTATAAATGTGTACCCTAGATTATCATGTTTAAGAACGAAAGTGGGAATCAAAAGGATACTTATCATAGCATGCTGCTTTCCAGTTGATGGTGACAGTATTGATGTAAAAGATACCTTCTGTGTCTCATTAAATGACATTATAGGTACTTGAGATCCTGGGGTAAGAATCATTCTACTCAGGGTTATGAATAGCTAGGTTGGCGCGCAACGCGAGGGTACATAAGTGAAAGCCACAGTATGATTGACTTTGTTTTATCGGATGAGAGACTGAGAGGGTGAGTAAGAAATGCAAGGTTTATGAAAGGTTCTGAATGTGGAACGGATCACTACCTTATAGTTTCAAAAATTAACCTAGGTCAAGGATGGAGGAAAAGAAGAAGTAATAATGAGTCAAAGCAGACGCGGGTTAAAGCAGAAAATTTGCAGAAACCAGAAGTACAAACAGTGTATCGTGAAAAGCTGAATAAATATTCAGGACATCATGAAGAAGGCTGAGAGGCGGAATTAGGCAATAAAAATGTAGAAAGTCTATAGATCATACTACAGGATAGCATCTTCAAGAGTGCATCTGAAGTGTGCGATACTGCGGCAATTGTTTATAAGAACAAAAGTGACGCCTGAAACGAAAGTTTTTGGATACTAATGGACCTTTGTGGAGTACTTTGCTTGGTGGATGCGGTTGTGTTAAAGAGTATGGATCTTCCTAATGGGTTCATCAGTCAGTTTAAGTGTTTATGTGTAGATCGTGATGTATCATGACTCTGTGATTCTCTTCACCTGGGCTGATTGCTAGAGAGATTGATCAGCGACCCGCTTCAGAGCTATGTTGTAGAAGGAGTGTGCCGTTTGAATAAGTAACACGCGATTCCTAGATTGATCTGAAACTCATCCCTTCTCCTACATATCCTTTACTTAGCCTTGCTATATGAATTCCTTGATCCCCAGTAGCTTAACGAAGGTATAAACAAACAAGTTACACTTACCTCGAAAGGAATTTGGCTTAATGGTATCATAATAATAATAATAATAATAATAATATTGTCAACTCTGCATGCATTTCCATTCAATTGAATTGAATGAAGTTAATTAATGTTTCATCAATGTAACGAACTAACGCACATCGAAGAAAGTGAATGATTTTGTGGCGCAGCTTCTCTTACAGGGAACAATTTCCAATAAATTTATTTTGGGGGTATAAATAAAAGTTGAAATTTTTACCTTCCACATTTTCGTGCTGTTTTAAAAAGAAATCAATTTCCCGAGAAAAATTGTTTTATGATTGCACCAATATTACCCTGGTAAACACTGTACACATTTTTATGGCAGATAGTGCGTCTTTGATGTGATGAGGAGGAAAAGTGGGATGATTAAAAAGCGATAATGTTTTTCCATCTAAAAATTACTGACTAGGTAGTAAATGGGCGGGCATCGAGAGACACGCAACAAAACTGCAATCTGCAACCGAGGCAAGCGTGAGCTTACAGGAGCCTCATGCAATCTGAGCCTTCGGGTTCCTTGCACGCTATCCGAGCGTTTTATAATCGTAGTCCTTTCTTGCTTCCTCGACATCCATTTTTCTCATTCTCTCCTTCTCCAATTTTCTTTCTCACGGAATAAAAATCTAGTTAATAATTCACCCTCACTCAACAACAATCACCGACACCCCTGGCAACACCAGATATTGATAACGAGAGCATTTTAATGCACATGCATGTATTCATGATATAAAATGGATACAAGTACCTCTTTAGCCCCGAATATCTATATTGCACATTTTTATCTCTCGCATATTCGAATATGCAGTTATTGTACAAAATTACTTTATGTAATCAATTATATTACCAATAGCGATTAACCAATTGAGGACCCGGTTCAAATAACCCGTGTGGAAATTGCCCAACCTAGCCCTTTTTAAGTGTAGGCCCTCTTGAAGCCCCACGAAGGCGGCCTACTCTGAAAAGCCCAGATGGCCCCCTACGGGGCCAAAAATGGCTGCCCTCTTTGTGTGTCTCAAAAAATATCCAATCCGAATGTCCGATCCCCAGTTTGAAAATGAACGAAAAAATCACTTCACGACGGAAGGTTGGATTGTTATTAAATGTTGAAAAAACCGTTTTTAATATGAATTTGTTGAACCTATTTTATATGTTATTCGCTTTTTGCATTAACATAAAATTTTAAATCAACAAGCATTCAAGAATGTTGAAAAATTTGATTTGAAAAAACCAATGTAAGTAAAAATTATCTTGTTAGATTAGTGTAGTCGGTAGCGTTCGTGGTTAGTAATTTAGCGGTTAGGGTTCAGTTCTCGTTGCGTGCGAATTTCCTGCGATATAACATAAGTTATAAAATTATAAAATATTCAAAAATATTTATAAGCCTGATGATTTGATTATTACTATTTGTTAGGAAACCTAAATATGTTTTTATTTTATGTTTTAATCATTTTTTCCATGTAGTCAGCCCGAGGGTTCATCTGTACATATAATATTTAAAACGAATATATCCAAAATCTAAAAATTATTGCACTATTTCAAATTTACCCTACAATAGAACTCCTTTCTGTTACAGGTGTGTAACAGCATCATATAATTAAACAAACTATCAAAAATTGAACCGGTGAGTGAAACTGATTTTGATAAAAATGTCAAAATCTGAAAGTTTGTAATCTTTAAAGATTAATGTATCGAATATTTCTCAATACGACTGTTACCAAAGTAACAGACAAAAGAAATTTGAAAAATTTCCAAAGAATTTTTTCTAAATTAAAAACATCTGGCTCTAAAATTATCCTATTTCGAGTTTTTAAAATTTTTAGATTGTAACAATGTAAATGTAATGAGTTCATGGGAAAGAATAAATATTTAATAGACTTGTAAATTGAAAAGTCCATAAAATTTGAAAATCCCATAGATTTAAAAAATTGAGAAGCTTCCAAAATGAAAGCCTTCTGAAGTTGAAAAATCTTGTAAGACTGTTCTGAAATTAAATCGTTCTGAAATCGAGGGCTTCCTAAGATAAAAACTTGTGAATTTCGAAACATCGAATCATGAAAATTTTAGAATATAAAGTTTAGAATAAAGTTTTATAAAATACAAAAACCTTCTGGATCATAAGAATTTCTTATTCAAATTGTTTGCAAATGTCTCAAATAACGCTTTTCATAATTCAAATCTTAGAATTTTAATATTATTCTGAACTAAAAATCTTTTTCCTATAATTCGCGGAAAGTGATAGTTTTTCCACCTTTTTTCTGTGTAAAAAGTGACCGATTTGTTGTCGATGACGTGGCGCATGCGCAGTTTCGACCTTTCCGGACAAAGGTGAAAAAAGTAGACGGACGCAGTAAAAAAAGTAGACGGACGCAACGAAAAAAGTGACGCACGATGAAAAAAGTAAATTAAGTGCAAACAACTGAACGAACCCTGTGGCCTGCTTCAGTCAGAGAAGGTGAACTCACAACTATTGCATTGTATCTAATTCCACCATTCCTAATCTTCCTGACGAAATATTTCTACCAACTTACTGTTACGGTCATATTTTTGCCATGGTTTTGACAATTGCCATTGTTATCATTGCGTCAATCGACAACAAATCGCTTTCTTTTCAAACAAATAACAGGTAAAAAAACTAACACTTTTTAAACAAATTACAGAAAAAGTATCGTGTCCCACATGTTGAAAAAACGACGATTTAAGACTCTCACTTTTTCAACTTGTCGCACAATATACTATTATACTTAATATTTGTAGAAAGATGAAATGTTTCAATATTGAAAAATTAACATTAAAATTAAAACCCCCGAAACGAAAAAGCATCAAACTTCCGTATTTAAGAGTAAAATTCTAAATTTCAAGGTTCTGAAATTGATTGATTTTAAAGCTTCATGCAATAAATTACAACGAATTCGAAACTTTACGAAAATTAAGGTTCCCTTTCTTAAAAAGTGGGTCCGGATCATGCCAACCCCCGGCAAGGCACATTGGCGGTAAGTCACATTCGCGGCAAGTCATGTTGGCAGCGAGTCGTATTCACGGCAAGTCACATTAGCGGCATCTCTCATGCGGAAAAATTTGGAGTCCTTAAAAAATTGGCAGAATGGCGTCAAGCCACATTTCCGGCGAGTCACGTTTGCGGCAAGTCACATTGGGAAAAAATTGAAGTCCACAGAAAATTAGCAAAAATTAGTCGTTTGACTAAAAATATTTCTGCGACCAATCACAGTGGTGTCTTCTCGTCTGCTACGAGACGTTGGAAAATGGTAGGGGAGTGACCTACATTATTCTAGTAAATAATCACAGGCGTGTCTTCTCGAACTTTTGTCAATTTTTTGTGGTCTTATAATTTTTTCAAATGAGAGATGCCGCAATGTGACTCTTCACGAATGCGACTTGCCGCAAATGTGATTTAACTTAATTTCACCAATTTTTTGTAGACTTCAAGTATTTCCGAATGAGAAATTCCGCAAGGCGACTTGCCGCCAATGTGACTTGATGCAATGTGACTTGATGGGGATGGGCATGACATTTTTTAAAAATAGATTTTAATATTTATTTTCAAATCATAAATGGAATTTTTTAATTGATTTTTTTAAATACTTAAATCACGAAATATATTTTGCAGACTCTCAGTAAATTGCTTGGTTCAGACCATTACAATCGAATAACTTTTCCAAGCTCTTTCCAATTTGACACTGAATGGATCCCATTAGCATCCCCTCTCCACATACTTCTGTATCACCTAGCACGTTTTTTTTGCTAAAGGAACGAGGGAAAGAGTAAGTGATGAGTTTCTTAGGTGAGGAGGATGAAAACGTAAAGAAATAGTAAATAAGAAAAAAAGAAAATGAAAATTTCGAGCAATGCTCGCAAACGCGACTGGAAGCTGACTCGTGTATCCTACCGATAAGGAGTCCCGATTCGTATTTCGCGCCTCTCATTTATGTATTTCGTCTCCCTTCAGTCCATCCTCTCTTCCAGGGATGGAGTTTCTCTCGCTCTTTTGTATGCCCTCTTTTAGAACGAAAACGCGACATTGAACGACGGATGACGACACAGACGACAGACTTTAGCAACACTGAAAGCGCCGAACGAAATAGGGAATTTAAGTGTCGTCGCTCTGATGAGATCTCATCCTCTAGCTGCTCTTTTTTCTCTTTCTTTCTATTTCGTTTTCTATATTTCTCTCTCCTTTCCTCCTTTCCCTTCTGACCAACCTCTCTTTCCTTCTCGAACTCGATGCATGGTAATCCATAGGGAATTCGACAACATCTTTTAAACTTGCCCTCCTCTTTCCATTCATTCATTTGCTCATTTTCATCCACCTTTTCCATCTCTACCACTCTCTTTTTGTGCTCCTTTTGCAAATTTTGCATCAAGCTCATTTCAGGCAGAAATCGTATTTAAATTTTGTGGGGTGACTTAGAACCAATCTATTCAGATTATTCCATTTCTCAAAAAGAAAAAGGTAATAGTCCAAACCAATAACACATTTCTAAAAAATTACTGACTTCCTCCAATTTTTAAACTATATTTAAATAAAAGATATCGATAAAAAGGTGTTAAATTTTGTTGGTCTACTGGTCCACAAATATTTACTGAAAAACGTTCAACGTGTCGCCCTTCGACGAAGGGCCTCGTCAGGCGTACAACAATTTAAAACCATATTGTTCCAATAGGTAGAATTTTATATTACTCATGGAGAAAATATGTCATTTCTTGTTAGTCGAAAATCGTAAAAGTAGCATATTTTTCCATCTTGTTAGTCGTTAGTTGAATAACAATGTTTCAAGGAACCATAATATACAATAAAAATATATATAAATGAAAAACGACTTCCACATGGTATTTGCATCATTAGAATTTTTTTTACGATCTTTGACTAACAAGAAATGACTCATTTTCTCCATGAGTAATATAAGATTCTACCCATTGGAACAACATGGTTTTAAATTGTTGTACACCTGAAGAGGCCTTTCGTCGAATGGCGAAACGTTAAACGTTTTTTAATAAATATATATGGACCAGTAGACCAACAAAATTTAACATCTTATCTACTCGTAAATCAATCACCTGGTCAACACCTAAAAATATCATCTAAAACTAAAAATCTTTTGCTAAATTGACTTAATGATTAACAACCTCAATTAAAAGAGATCTTAAGTATTTATAGGCAACCCTGCAGGTTGGAACCAATCTTTGCTTAATGTCTCTCTTTTAAAATTTCTCAATGATCGAAATGAAATCTATTTTCTTATGAAAGTTTATTGTGTACTGAAAAAGAAAACCCAGAAAGTTCACAATTCAAAAATAGACTTTGAGACTACCAGCTTTTTCGGCACATTAGAGACAGGTGTACAATAAATGAATACAACAAAGAAAAGGGAGAAAAAAAAGAGTCAATTAAAACGAACCTCACACTCTTTCTTTTATCCGTCTTTTTCATACTACTGGGGACCAACATGTTTCGAAGCCAATTTAGACTTGCTCATCAGGGGTAATTTATAGCAAAATAATGGGTATAAAATTGGAAAATTGTTAGATTAGAAAAACATTATTACCTGAAAATGAAAACAGATATAATTGATAGTAATTTCAATTGTGGTACATATTTCATTCATTAAGGTAAACGAACCAGTTTGTGAACGTGTAAGATATTCATAAATGATTGATCGAAAATAAAATGAATTTAATGCGTGTTTGAGATGTAAAATGAATTTTCCTGTGATACGTGTTCATTGTATTGTGAAAAATACTTTTATATGCTCCTTTAAAAGCTTTTATTATTTAATGTGAATTTTTGCAAGCTGTGTCGCTGCATCAGTTTGTGAACGCTCAATTTCATTTCGAATTTCTTTGTGAACCACGACTCATATCAACTTGCATGATGTTTTAATGGCAACAATTACTTTGTAATTCATAATTTTGTCATTTTTTCATAAATTAACTTTTTATAATAAAGTTTATGGGTATATAAAATGTTTCTGTATTAAAAGGTGCAAGATTTTTATAAAAAGTGACCAGTTTTCCGCAAGCAAATCAATTAGAATATCAAAAATGTTATTAAAGAATTACTGAATTTACTAGCCTTACAGAAACGTCGATTATTCTTTCATGATTTTTTTGCAGTATCAAAAAACGGAAAGTTTAAAATCATTCGAAATTAATTATAAAGCTAGAATAATGCAATATAATTGAGACAAGACAACAAATATTCAGTAATCAATGTTTTTATTTAGAAAAAAAAATAGCCACATGATAAATAATAGGTTGAGTCTACTTTTATCGACTTTTTGAGGTTATAATCTATATAAAAAATTCTTGACAATCGAAGTATCGTTAATTAACTGATGGGTTGCTGAGAAAACTTGAAAACAGAGATGAAACACTGTAAAATTAATTTTTTTACATGAATGTCCACAAACTGGTACATGCACGTACTTTATGTATCAGTTTTTAGACGGCTGTATTTAACAACAAATAATAAGATAAGACTTTTTAGCAATGTTTGTGTAAAATATAAACATCCTTGATTCATTAGGGTGACCAGATACCTGAGTGGGAAAACCGGGATAGAATTTGAACCACCCCCCCCCCCTT
>JAUMHM010000016.1:22962881-22992780 GCA_032362435.1 Melikaiella ostensackeni | reverse complement strand
TAACTGTAGATAATTTAGTGAGTTCAAAATTTTCAAAATTATGATTTTTAAGTTAATATTATTTGAATAACAAAATATGGAAATTAAGAATGTGGAACTTTAAAATTAAAAAATTTCAAGAATTTCAAAACTGAACACTGAAATATTTAAAGATTGAAAAAATGGAAAATTCACACGTAAAACATTAAAAGTTCGCTATTAAAAACTTAGAAATTTCAAGAATTTATTAAAATTTTGGGAATTAACTAATTTAACTAAAAATCTCAAAATTATAAAAATCCTTGAAAATTCAAAATGTTGAACAGAAATACTAAATAATGGCGATAAATTTTCTCGAATCTTCACAAATGCTCTACATTCTTTGAATTTAGCATACGAAATTGCGGGAATTTAATAGGAATTCAGAAAGTATGTACTCACAAAAGATATGAATTATCCTTCACTATTTAGAATTTTGGAAGCCCATGAATCAAACCGAAAATCTTGGAAATTCTGTAAACTACTTACGAATTTGAAAAGGAATTTTCTTCGTTATATGAAAAAATAGCAATAAATTATTTATAATCTTCATGATTTACCCAAACCGCATCAAATTCCAAAAAATTGCTTGCTTAGTTCATCAATTTTTATGTTATTTTGATATTTTTCAATCATTTCCACGAAATCTTGAGTGTATAAAATTTTGAAAAAATTTTTACAGTTCGCCTTTACTCCTGTAACTCAAATGATAAAATATCGTTTTTTCCCTTCAAAAAATCATACACTGACATTGGCCACTCGAAAGAGTGAAAAAATAAAAAAACGTAAGTTTTGCCGTTTGCTGAAAAACCGGGACATTTTCAAAAAAAACCGGAACACCGGGACAAACAGCGAAAGAACGGGACATGTCCCTGGAAACCGGGACGTCTGGTCACCCTAAATATCGTTCCAGTAAAAAATCCAAACGTTACCTTAAAAATTGTTAGCTCTTCTTAGGAATTGAGGATTTTTCTTCAAAGTATCCATTTTCGTTCAGAGATCCAAAGTATAACGTCAAATTCTTGAAACTTGTTAGCTTTATTCAATACCTAATGACTTTTATTTTAAAATATCGATTTCCGTGGAAAAAAAACCGAGCATAACCTTAAAAAAAGTTTGTCTTTTCTCAAGAATTGATAATTTTTCTTTCAAAATGTTGATTTTTTGCCATGATTTTTCTTTTATGTGTAAAATATCCAATTCTCTTTAAAAAAAATCCCAAACATAGCCTATATATAATCTTTAAACTCGCTTAGACTTCCTCAACACTTGATGCCATTTGTTTACAATAACCAATTACGTGGAAAACACTGACATAACCTTAAATTCTAAGAACTTATTAGCTTTTCTCAATACTTCATGATTTTTTTATTAAAATATTATCAATTTCCATTCAGAAAACCCAAACATAACCTTAAATTCTCAAAACTTTTAGGATTTTCTCAACACTTGATGATTTTTCATTTACAATGGACTAATGCTATAGTTATACAACATGTGAGTACATAATTGTACTATTTCCTAATATGAGCATGGAGATTTTTCGTTGGTTACTTGAACATTTCCCATATATTTCGAGCATTTGATACACTGCTACGGTAAAACTTCAAGTCAAACATGAAACGTTTGTGCGCAGCTAAAGTAAGCGCAGTCCAGTAAAGCACGCATGCGCTGCAACCATAGTGATTGAAGAACGAAGAGAGTGAAGAATAATCTAATCATGGCGTCAAGCGTCTTATTCACAATATTTGCAGTACATTTGTCAAACGTTTTGGAGTTGTACCAGTGAAATAAGTCACTGAGTTATTTTAAGTGTAATAAAATTCAGTGCAATAGACCTTTTTGATTAAAAGAAGGAAGCAACAGGAGAAGAAGAATTTTGGAAAGAATTCTTCCCGTGGTAAGTTAATTTTATATGTAACGGTGGAATACATAACAAGCATCAAGAGTTGCTATAACGTGAAAGTTACATTTATGTAACCTTTTTGTCCATTTGTACATTTATATCCCACAATTAAGTGTGGCAGACTTTTTAATAAATTAATTGATTTTTTGCTTTCTGTATGCATTGCTTTCTCATAGACATAGAGGAAGCTTTGCTAGTGGAAAATATCTATTTCTCTCATTCTTCCACATGTCGATTAAATATGTTCATCTCACTCTAACAATGTTATTACTTTATCAACTCATTTGAAAGTACATTCAGTCTAATGATTCATTACTAATAATTTTTTCATATTTTTCTAGATTGAAAATATCACTTGACTCTAACGATTTATCGATCCTCGATGTAGATAAAATTTGGAAAGGCTGTAAGCTAATTGAGAACAACATTTTCCTTGATAATGTAGATATGTAATTCTGAATTACGAAAACAGTACTAATTTTTAAAATATATGAATTTAAGATTATCAAGGAGCAAAATCTGAAGATCATGTCAGAAAATGAAACATGGGAGAAAATAATAAAAAACCTGGAAGAGAAACAGAATGCCGAAGCAATATGCACCGAAACGCTATTTGGACTAATTGACAATATTGTTAAACCCCTAACAACTGTTAGTCTTTCTCGATTCAGTTTTGTTGTATTAACTCAACTTAGATTTATGAAGTTTCTTTTTATCTATATAGCTTTCCTTCGCTACTCATATTTTCATCTTTTTGCAGTCATTTTGTCTTTGTTCAACGAAAATGCCACGTGCCAAATTTTCGCTGCAGGAGATGAAATTTTGAATCCCAGGAGCATTTTGGAAGGGTTTTTATGCTCCGTATCATTTAACACATTTGGCTACAATTACGGAGAGAACAGGAGCAGAACTTCAGAATTCATCCAACGGTACGTTCATTCAATCTCAGAGTCATTTTAATTTGTGTAATTTGCGAAAGTAATAATTCTTTTTGTAATCTTTGCAGGGTTTTTCAAAAAAACAACCCTGACGCGGGATACAAGAGAGGAAAGAAGAGGAAACTGCATACGGTCAATCCTTGAGTACAAAAACTGATGGACCATATCACATTAAATATGAAGGTATCAATTTGACCTGTAGCAGAATAAACCAAAAATGTAACAGTCCTTTGTTTCTTTATATTGATATAGATTTTCGTATTAATTGAATACCCTTGCATCAAAAACGATACCTTCAAATTTACTGTCATGGGAAAGGAAGACGATTTTGGTGCTATTATAACAGACGTTCTTCTTCCTATATTTTACGATTTGAAAAAAATAATTCAGTTGTGATTTTCATTTACACAGAAAAGGGAAAAATACTCATTTGTTATGGGGAAAGTACCAATCAGCTATAGAAAAATACAACCAATGTATCGCGGAATTGGAATTTTTCTCATACCCTACCATGGGAAAAATGTCAACCTAGTATGGAAAAAATACAATCAATGTATCGGAAAACTGGTATTTTTCCCATACTGAGGTATGGGAAAATTTCAGTCTTAATATGGATTAATTACTTTCAATACATATATGGAAAATTTACCAGATTATTCTCACAGTGCGGTCATAGAATTGTTTTGCACTTGATCCAGACCCTGAATTGTTTTACAAGATTTAAATAGTCGTTGCAAATTAAAATAATACTCTACGACTTTCTGAGAACTAACATTTAAGAGAAGGATCAAAATTAAAACGTTCGAAGCCTCCAATATGAGGACTTTCAAACTTTCTATGTAGTTGGTAGTTTCGGACCGTGAGCGTACTTGACTTAAAACTGAGTGAAACGATGCGAACATAACAAGTTGGTAAGTTGTATAAGAATTTTGTAAAATGCTGCGCAGTCTTTAACTTTTAATTGGTTCCCAAGGGAATGAAGACAAATACTTAATTTGATCTTCAGATTTTTGGTAAAATTTTAGGCCATACCCAAATTTCAGTACGAATAGCCGGAGTTTTCCGATACGAACAGCAACACCAAAATTTCGATGCAGATAGTCGCACTTTTTCGGTAGTACGTGTAGAAACTCCCAAAATTTTATATCAATTACTGAGTGACCAGAACTACAATGTGAGGTCACCCTTAAGGGCCAAGCGGAACGAGGAAGCAGCAGTATAACTGCGGTCTCGCGCGAAAACCAATCCGTCAGGGTGTCGCCCTTCACGATCTCGATCACGATATCTTTCCCATTTGCTGCGCGAAAATCGATTTTGCGGCCGTGCGATTTCTGCTTCGTGTCGCTGAATCGAATCGCGATATGGATACTTAAGACACTTTAATGATCACGTGGATCGTGACCTGTCAAACGAATTATACTTTGATCAATCTAATTTATTTTATGGTGCCCATAATCATGTTTTACAGCAGCATTCAATCTTTCTCATTCACGTCAAAGAGTTACAGGCTCTGATGTTTTAATCACACAAAACCGTGCGAATCAACGACAACACTCAGAGAAAAGATTGGATAGCGTGACCTGTAAAATAGTTGCTGTAACCAATTTAGTTGGATTCTGGGGCGCCATCTCATTAGTTGGTTGAGACAGCTACTTTTAATGGATACGGTGGTCTTACTTGTGTCAACCAACTCAGGTGAGTATGTCATCCAACTCTATTGTACAGTACAACGTACGAGGGATGTCCAGAAAGTAAGAGTACTCGACTTTTCTAATTTAAAAAAAAATGTAATAAAAAAATACAGGGTTTTGTTCGTATACGTATCAACTATTCTTCCACGTAGTCGCTTTTCCGTTTTATGCAAGTAGTGAGCCGTGGCACAAGTTTTCTGATGCCCTCCTCGAAGAAGTTTCCCGCCACCACCTTCCCCCACTTCAGGACCCCTGTTTTCACCTCTATTTTATGGGTGGAAAAGTTTTTTCCACCTATGTCAGTCTTCAGGTAGGTGGACAGGTGGTAGTCTAAAGGCGCCAAGTCAGGGGAGTAAGCGGGACGATTCAAAACATCACAACCGAATGAATCCAAAAGTGCATTGATGGCCAAGGCTGTGTGCGGACGAACGGTGTCATGCAACAAGCACACTCCTTTCGTCAACATTCCCCTCCGCTGATTTTGAATCGCCCTCTTGAGCTTTTTCAGTGTCTCACAGTATCTTTCTGCGTTGATGGTCTTCTCCTGAGGCAGAAATTCGATCAAAATGATCCCTTTTAAGTCCCAAAACACAGAATCCATGACTTTTTTGCTCGAAATTGAAGTTTTGAATTTTTTGGCGGATGGGAAACTGGTGTGACGCCACTATGACGACTGTCTTTTCGTTTCTGGAATGTAATGAGTCACCCAAGTTTCATCTCCTGTAACAGTAGAGCTCAGAAAATTCTCACCTTCCAGTTCAAACCGCTTTAGGAACTCTAGCGAACCGATTCGCTCTATGCTGCTCTGTCAGTTGTTTTGGGACCCACCTGGCGCACAATTTTCGGTATCTTAGCGTTTGTGTGAGTGTGTCGTTTAAGACTTCTGAACAGTTGTGGAAACCTCGCGGAAATTTCATCCACTTTCAATCAGCGGTCTTCACGAACAACTTCCTCAATTTTTTGCACCAACTCATCGGTCAAAATGGAAGGTCTTCCACTCCTCTGATCTTCATGAACATTTGTTTTGCCTTCTTTAAATTCCCGACACCACTTAAAAATGTTCATTCGATTCATAACAACTTCACCATAAACAGCTTGGATTCGTTGGAAAATTTCAGTATGTCTTCTTCTTTCTGCGTGGAGGAACTGGATGACACTGCGCACTGAGCACTTGGCGCGATTTATTATTGACATGTTTCACGCAAACTGACACTACGGGGTTAGTTTTCGTACTACCGAGGTACCCCTGTGCTCTTTGTGTTCAGGAGAACCCCCTCTACCAATCAGTGTTGCCAAACATGGTAAAAAAATCCCCACAGCCCAAAATGGCAACAGTACTCTTACTTTCTGGACAACCCTCCTACACATATGTTAAACTGAAAAATCGTTCGAACTTCAAAGTTAGTTATAAATTGGGTAAATTTCACAAAAATTCGAAAAGCTGTTAATTCTTGATTTTTAAGCTTAGCAAGCTCCCTTTTATTTACTAAATTATAAGAATTTAAATTGTGGTTTGATATTTTGATAAAGTGTTCGAGAATATTGAATTTGCATTAATTCTTAATTAGAAATACTCATAGTTTTACTTGAAATTGATTACTGTTATAATATTTATGCCGACTACTCATACAATCACACAATCTCTCCGACAATCACACGATGACGGCGCGTGAAGCACAGCTCTCGCATTTTCGTTCACCACGACGTGTGTAGATGGCAGCACTGGTCGGGTTCCTCAGTAGCTGCCTGTTTTTCACAACTTTTTCAGATATTATCAACTAGTTCGTGCCAAACCTTCGTGGGAGCCAGCAGTGATCAATTTGGCCTGAGAGGCACATTGCGCCTGATCTCATAACTCTCTGAAGGTATTTCTTTTGCAATTCTAATAAGTAAACTTGTTTATTCTGTTCATCTGTGTTTCAGTTTTTGCAGGTTTTTATGAAAAATGTGTAGGAAAGTTTACGATTTGAATAATCCCAAAGATGTCAAGGAGATAATGTGCTTTTTGGATGATGATGACAATACAGACGCCATAAATGAAGTCTTACGGGGGAAAAAGTGACATCGCCTCAGAAGATGGAGATGAAGATCGAATGTCAGAGTCTGTCTTAGAACAGGAGGCTGATACAGATGTTAGCGATGATGAATCAGATGCAGGTAATAGTGTTATTTCGGGAAAAGACAAGATTACGAAGTGGAGAGATACTTCCACAACGAGGCATGTTCGCAGAGGATCTCACAATATAGTTACTAAATTTCCTGGAGTTATAGAGAATGCTAAGTTGACTAAATCCGCTGTGACTGCTGGAACAACTTATTTACTGACGGAATGCTTGAAAAGTTTGGATTCTTAATGAATATAAAAAGATTTAAGACGTTATTTCGATGCCTCCGTTTTGATGATTGTGATACTAAGGTGGCTAGAAAAACAGAGGGCTGTCTTGCTCCAATTCGCGACATTTTTATACAATTTGTGAAAAATTGCAAAAGATTTTACTCTCTAGGGACCGTGAGAAAAAATAAAAGAGTTGCCGCTTCCGTTCGTCGCTACAAAAGGGCGAAAACAAAATACCTGCATCTTTGGCTTTACTGAAGGATTAACCATTGTGTCGTATGTTCCTAAACATCGCAAAAATGTTATTCTTGTGTCCATCCTGCACAATGACAGAGCAATCGATCCCGATTCTGGTGATCAGAGAGAACTACAAATAATTTCTTTTTACAATTCAACTAAGGAAGGTGACGCTGCAGATAAGATGTGTTTAATGTTGCATTTAATGTGGCTCGAAACGTTGAACGATGTCCAATGGTGATCTTTTTTACCATGCTGAATATAGCTGGCATCAATTCCCAAGTTATTTACTTTGGTAATAGTTTCGAGGCAATGGAGAGGAGACTCTTTCTGAAACGGCTATCCCACGAACTGGTAATCGGAGAACTTCAACGGAGAAGTATTAAATCAATTGGTATGCCCTTGAACTTACTACTACTATTCTGTCTGAATTATGGGTTCTTACCATCTAATTTTGCAATTGTGATAGTAAAAACTATGTGAAACTAGTCTTATGATGTCCTTTGGTAATTATAAGAAATAAAAATTATTTTTCACTTCAAGGAAATGTTTTTTTTCTTTAAGTTGTGCCTGTCAGACACATTGCATCCGCACTCGACACTCTCCATATTGTGCCCGATGGAAGAAGGTTAATACGTCTCACCTAGTAGTGCACTAAGGGGATGTGTATAAATCACGTAGTTTTTTTCTGAATAGTGCGGCGATAATGTGAACCGTTCAACGGCCGGTAAAGTGTGATACTGCTGTTCATTAGGCAATCAGATCATAGTACGTCATCACTTAATGAGTCCAAGGCCCTCACTAAATCGTTTAAAGGTCTATGCCTGTAAATACTGTGTGATGAAAAATCTGTTTTACTTCTGACTTCTAGTCTTTAAAAAATCCTACGTAAGACATATACCTCCCCATGTAAGATAGCATAGAAAAATCTTTGCCCCCTCCCCCCGAAAAAAAAGACTACGTAATTTATGCACAGCTCTAGTATAAAGTACTAAGACCCACTACTTCGCCGTTTAGAAGAAAATCTTATTGGACAAATCCCACGCTTCTTATATACTCCCGTTTTGCAATGGTCGGCGTGCCGGTGGCGTGACCCCATTTCCGCCTGCTACACAGCTGCCTCGGGTACGATTTTTCTCTCTTTTTAAAGTTTATTGATGTGTAAACATCCATTCAAATTTTACATTTTGAAATAATAGAAATATTATTTGGATTTTTCTTGAATGAGAAAACTTAGAATTCCAATTCATTCGTGAAATCTTAGAATTTTAGATGGTCTCAAATTTATAAAATGATATCCAGTGTTAAATTTATGTGACTTGTTCTTTGATTTATGTAAGATTTTAATTAAAGTTAACGTTTATCGAAGATGCTTACACGTAAATCTGTCTTGGGTTTTAGTTCAGAACGCATTTTTTCATATTTTTTTAAAATTTGAAATTAAAAAAATTATTGAATCATATTACGTAAATACGTATGCTGTTAGCTGAAAATAAATTTTCAAATATATTCTACTCTAAAATTTCTGTTAGAATTCCTGTCTTCTGGTGAACCTTGTTCCAAAATACGTAAAAAAACTGTTTACGCAAAAACTTTGCACATGATCACTTTTTTCAGTGTGTAAAAACCTGCTTCGCCGTACAAAATCGTTATATTTCGATTATATATGAGAAAGTTATTTTATTTTGTAGGTTTACCCAGTTTTCCCGATGTCTTTTTTTTGTGCAAAATCATTGTCTTGTCAAGTCTCACCGATTACCGGATGGGCGCATTTAAATTCCGAAACTTCGCGCAAAATGAATCATCCAAGCATGCAGGTGTACAATTGTAAATAATATCATAGCGCTTTATTCTTCGATTTTATCAACAAATGGATTGCTTAAACTCTTTATACTCGTATGCGGCCGTTCTTTGACCTTTTAAAGTAATAAATTTGGTTTAAGCAATTCATTTCATCAAATGTTCTGTAGATAAAATCTTTAAAATGTAAACAAAATATCTCTGTAATATTTACAATAAAATATTGTTCACAACTTGGAATTTTATATAATACTCTTGTTTTTTTTCACATCAAGGTCAGTGCTGTGTATTTGCTATTGAGTTCAGAGATGAACTTTGTTACTTAAACATGAAACTTAAATTTATTGTAGGTAGTAAATGAAGTTTGGGAACAGGAATATGAATTTTGGCATCATCAATAACTTGGTTTCTCTTGCATTTCGTTTTTTCAACACGAGAGTAGTCAAGTACCTAATGTCCCTTACCTTTTTTTTGTAAAACAAGCTTTTTATTACTACTACAAAAAAAGCGTTTCCAAACAAATCTTTTCAATACCATGTGTATTAGATTTTCTAAGAATTTTCTATGCAAAAAAAAAGTTTTTGGAATAATGCCCCTTACCTCCTTATAATCTGCCACCCTCCATTTGGTAGCAATGCAAAATTACTGTACACCGTTACAGACAGTCTAATATATCACGTCACTGTTCCCAACTCGTACGAATATTAAAACAAGATTCGCATAACTTTGATACGTCAGACTATTCGCCAAACAATATTTACGGTATATCTTTTCTAAACAAAAAAGTATTCGGTTTGATGAAGGATGAAAAAAATCGAAGAATAATAATTGAATTTATGGGTTTTAGATCAAAATTATATGCATTTAAAATTATTCTCATATGAAGTTTTCGGCGAAAATGGGCAAAAAAAGGCTAAAGGGGTAAACGAGTTAACTTTAAGAACATTAACGTTCGATGATTATAAGCAGTCTCTAATTTCTTTCCAAAATCTTGTCCGACCTCAACATCTAATATGCAGTCGCAAATACGAAGCGCATTCAATTACATGAAATAACATTGCTCTCAGCTCGCACGATGATAAGTGAGTGCTGCTTCTTAGTTCCACAGAAAATCTTCGATGGGGATATCAATATAGAGTATATGAACCCATGGAAGTCGACGATGACGATAATATGCATTTAATGTAAATTATTATTATGGTTTCGGGAACTTTATATCACAAATCCTTAAGGGACCTTGTGTTAAGGTCACTGTACGGACAAAGTCAAGTATAGTCGTCAGTCAGAAATAAAATAAATACAAGAGACAGTACACATACAAATCCGACGAACACAAAACACGTTAAAATTTTATATAGGGAAAATTTAAAAACAGACAATTCAGTCAAATTTAAAAAAGAAAAAATAGAGACTAATTATGGGAAAGATCTTCCATGAGAGTCCACGAGGCAGCTAGTCGTTTCCTACTTGGTAGTCCAAAAAGTTCCGGACTATGTGGCAGGTGTTCAGTAAAACAGTCTGTTCGACTGCAGTCAACACCCTATCAACTCCCAGGTTCTCCAAGTGGCTTTTCAGCCTCCCGATGACGTTCCCGTTGGCTGAAATCACAAGAGGATGAATTTGTAACATTTTTTAATTGCCTCAACCTCATGATTTCTTGTCTCAGTGGGCTATACTTCTGGATCTTGGTCTTATAGCCCTCTTGGATTTTTCTGTCGAGGGGAACTGTCAATTTGACGATTTTAACGTAATTGTAAGAAGCCATCCATTCCTGCAGTAGGTTCAGGTTCAAGTCAGTCTGCTGGTGTATGATCCCAGCAACATCATTGTGTCAGTGAGTATACACGTTTTGAGCTAAGTTTCTGCAGCCATCAATGATGTGCTTGATGGATTCATTGGGATCACCACACAACCGGCATCGATCCTCCACAGCTAATTGAAGTATATGCTTTAGGTGATTTCTGGTGCTGATTACCTTGTTCTGTATGGCCACGACTAATTGTTCCGTTTCAGGAAAGAGCATACCTCTTTGCAAAGTAAAGTGAGCCTCAGCCACTATTCTATCCGGCAGGGACCCTATCCAGGCTAGGGTGGACGGAGCGATCCTTTCTAAGGTCATCAGTTAGATGCCCAAATTCGGCGCACTGTCCCGGTGTGTAATGTAAGTGTGTATGTGTGTGTGTTCATTACTCGAAATTGACCAGCGACCACCAAGCGATAGATCTCTCGACATAAAGCTCCTTCTCAAGGTGATCGCCAACTCACTAGCCTTTTTCGAGGGGACCTGTAGTTCAATCTGGGTTCCGGACCACCAAAGCCCCGGTAGAAGTGCATAGAAATATTTCCATTGGTACTGGCACAGGGATCAAACTCCAGACCTCCTGTCTGGAAGCCTGACGCGCTATCGCCTGAGCTGCCGGTACTCTTGTCTTAAATATTACTTTTGTATATTTTTTTTATCACGGATCATTTTTAATGGTCAAATTGAAAAGTTTAATGTATTTTTTAATTAACTATTAATTGTTCAAATTATTGCTTGCTTATAGAAAGAGGTTTGTAATGAACTAAATTTTCAAATCTATTTTTTTTTACATTTCGATATAATTCGACCCCAGAAGTTCGAAAATACAATTTTTTTGAATGTCCGGGTGTGTGTATCTTTTTCTGTTCACCATATCTCGAAAAGTTAAAGAGTTACGGTCATGAAATTGAGACGAATTGTAGCTCCGATTGATATCCAGGTCTAATGAGATTTTAAGCTAGATCGGCAATTTAGAAGTGTTTTTTTTTTAAGTTGAGAATTCTAATAAAAAATTCACCTTGTTTGTATGAAACAAAACTTTTTTAATATTCAAAATACAACAATACGATATTTAGTGTATTTATTTGTGTCGTCAAGACCCATCGATCGACCCATTGTTGAAACTTTTATGACAAACCTGTACCGATTTATGAAGTTTCGAAAAAGTGGTTCATTCTGTTTTTATGGGCAAAACTTTTTTGATATTCAAAATGCAAAAATACTATATCTTATGTATTTGTTCGCGTCTTCAAGACGCGTCGACCGACCTATTGTTGAACCTTTTATGACCTACCAGTACCGATTTATGAGGTTTAAAAAAATGGTTCATTCTGTGTATGTGAGAGACTTTGTTCATATTAAGAATATTACAGTACTGTATCAGCTATATTTGTTCGCTTCTTCGAGACACGTTCAAATGACCTATTGACGAACCTCCTATGACCTCTTATGACCTAGCAATACCGATTTATAAATTTACAAATTATATTGTTCATCTTGTTAATATGAGAAAAACTTGATTAATATTGGGAATACAACAGTATCGATTGTTCTATTGACGAAACTTTAACGACCTTCAATGATCTACCAATAATGTTTTTTGATTATTCAAAAAAGTGGTTTGGTTTGTTTATTTGAGTAAAATTTTTGTCGATATTAGAAATAAGACAGTGCTGTACATGGTATACTTCTTTGCGTCTTCGAGGCGCATCGATTGGTCTATTAATGAACCACCTTTTATTGGTGGACTCCAACTTTCTGAAAATAACATTTTCGACTTATCTTATATATTAAATAATTGTTTGGTGTTTAGCCCATTTCATTGATTATCTTCATATACATTAAAAAAAAATAGTTTAACTTATCAAATCAAATACATATATTTAGTGCAACTTTTTTGATTATTTTTTACTTTTAAGTAATCATGTAACTTAGAAAAAGAGATTATCAGTGAACTTGTTTCCAGGATGCACCGCGTGGAGGTAACCAATCTGTCCAATGTTTAAAAAATGTTAAAGATAATTGTTTAAATAAAAATTTAAAGTATTACACACTTTCAAGTGAAAAAAATTACTAAAATTAAAAAATAAATAATAAGATTTCTAATCGTCTGATTGCTGAAATTTGTTTAAATTTTTCCTTTTCTCTCTTCAACATTTTTTTTACTTTGCGAACGGAAGCTTCTAATATGAAAAATTACATCATTATTAACCCGATTCCCGTATCGGGGGGTAAATTTGACCCAAGACAAAACTCAAAACATCAGCCATTTTGAAGTGGAAAAAAGAGCGGGTCCTAACCCTCCCCCCTAAAAAATTGTAAACATTTGTAAGAAGTGATTTTTCACGTGTTTGTGTGTTTATTGTTAATCATTTATTATCCTAATGTAACAAATATCAAATTCCATAATTTTATCATAAAGTAGAAGGTTCAAAAGTGATCCATGAATTTTTCCAGAATTTTTAATGTATATTTACTACATTTTCAAGACACCAGGTCAATTTGACCCCCCTATATGGTTAACGTAGGTAAAAAACAGCGATATGGGGATCGGGGTAATTAAATTAATTATACGAACTGTCAACCGTTACGGAATTCTCAGTAAGACTAACCACTTTTCCAGCTCGTTCAGGGCTAACGTTACGAAAAATTTCGTAATACTAGCCCTACTGCTATACTTTATCAGTTAATTTTATGGAAAATTACGTAATACTAGTCAGTGTTTATTTTTTATAATTTATATAATCATGCAATAAAAAAAAATAATTTGTGGACTGCATCTCATCTGGAAAAAATTATGTATTAAAATGTTTATGAAGTTATTTAGAAAATTATTGAGCTATAGATCTTTAGATAAGAATATTATTTAAAATTCCTAGAATTTTTCGCCCCTACAGCCCCGAAGTTGGAGAGTTTTCGGACTTGGACTGTAATATATTTTTCTCGATTAGTCTTACAAAATGTTTTCTTAGTAAACTTATATCAGAATAATTTATAATTGAAGGATTTCCTCCAAGTAGTATTGATGTTAAAAAAGCTGATGCATAAAATCCACAAGATGTCATATCAGGCTGTTTCCTTTGAAGTTTTTCAAATATAATATTTTCTGTTCTTCAATTTGGATAGCGTTTTTTTATATATATATTTTTTCATGAATCATTAAATCCCTTATCGGATCGCTCCTAGTGGTAGACTATAGACCTCTTAATGAAGCCCAAGATGTCGACCACTGTTTACGTTGCAATTTCCTCGGGTTCCATGAAAGGAGACCCAAGGATTTGTTACCTGAGCCTGGCTAATGCCGGGCAATGCCATAGGACATGCAGGGATGTCTCATCATCCCTACCGCATTTCCTGCACTCTTTGGTGGGACTTAGCCCCATTTTGTGCTTATGATAGTTCAAATGGTTGTGCCCAGTGAGCATCTGAACCACCAATCTTAAGTCATTCTTGGGTAACCTCAGGGTTTCCCTGGCTTTGTCCATCCTGTACTTACAGCCTAGGATGGCTTTCGCCTGTCGGCAACCCTGGGTTCGTTCCCAGTACTCTCTGTGCTTCATCTGGATCCAGTTTTTGATGTCGCAGCAAGACGCTAGCCCCAGAGCCAGTTCCAGGCCTATGTATTCACTTACTTCACCGCTCTTCGCCAGCTGGTTCGCTATTTCGTTACCCCTGATCCCTGTATGACCAGGAAGCCATATGAGAGTCGCGTTGTTAACTTCTGCTAGTTGGTTTAATGCATTTTTGCATTCCCAAGTCAGTCCTGATGTTATGTTTGGTTTTCTAAATGCGGTTAGTGTTGCTTGGCTGTCTGAGTAGATTTTAATCTGCCTGCCAGCCGCTTCTTCTTCTATGAGTATTTCAGCGCAGCGGAGGACAGCCAGGACGGTGCCATGTCGTCCGAGTGGGATTCCCATCTCCCCCCTTCCTGCTCTGTCGTAAATTCCTGCTCCTGACCCTCCTTCTCCTTTGGAGCCATCTGTGTACCAGATTCGCCCCTGGAGGAGCGGGTTACTATTTGCTTTCCACACATCTCTGCTTGGGATGACGACGCGGAAAGCCCTGGTGAAGCTGAAGCGTTTTGTGATTCTATCCTGCCTCATACATAGACTTGGCAGTGTATTGATGTCCCTTGGGAGCCTAGTATGTTTAGTCCCCCAATTCCATCTGTCAGGCAATCATTTTTGGCTCTAAACCCCATGTCAGACCAAAAGCTCTTCTACACATCCAAAGTATCGTGACGAATCTTCGGCATTGCGTTTCTAGATGCTTCGCCCAGTTCACTTTGCTATCCAGGATTACTCCCAAATATTTAACCGACTCTGAGATCGTCAGCCTCACACGATGAAATGCAGGAGCCTCGACCTTCGGTACTTGTTAGACCCATCAATATGTCCAGATGAGCCCCCCTGGCTAGGATTACAAAATCATCCGCATATCGTTGGGTATAATAACCCTCCTCATTAAGCTTTCGAAAGAAGCCGTCGACTGCAATGCACCACAGGAGGGGTGACAGAGCACCCCTCCCCCCTGAGGGCATCCCCACGGTGCTACCCCCCTAACTAGACCTTCACCCCCATTTGGTTTCGAGGCGCCTCCGACGCAGCATGCTCCCTGTCCAGCTTACTAGCGGGCTTAACACGCCGCACCTCAAAGCCTCCCCCCCTCTATATCCAAGAAGGTCCCCACGGCGTACCCCCCTGTTCAAGTTGCTGCCCCACTTTTGTTACCACAGCATGGAGCGCAGTTTTCACAGAAGAGCCTGCCCGAAAGGCGTGCTGACCTCTATACAGTGGAGAGGCTATAAGCACCTTATCCCTGATATATCTTTCGACCAGCTTCTCTAGCGTATTCAAAATAAACGGCGTCAGACTGATCGGTCTAAAGTCTTTAGCAGCAGTGTAGCCCTCCTTCCCAGGATTGGGAATGAAGACCACTCTGCCCTCTTTCCTTGCTGATGGCACATAATTAAGGGCGATACTCGCCCTAAATAGTTTTGTCAGAGGAGGGGGGCAACAATATCCGTGTCCTTCTGTAAGAGCACTGGATAAACGCCGTCCGCCTCTGGTGATTTAAAGGGGTGGAAGGACCCGATGGCCCTATGTTCATAGTTGTGACGAAATTCTGATCCCTACATATTTTTCTGGATTTGAGGTCCATCGAATATTCTTCTTTCAGTTTTGCATCCGATAGTTCTGGGAATTGTCCTTGAAGATTTAATTTAATTTATTGAGTAAAAGCTCACAGAGCTAAGAAGTACCTTTGAGAGCTGATTAGAGTAAACACATCATATACAGAATATATATATACAGGTATATATATTCTCAAGGTATAGAATAAAGTGTACAGTAAATACTTATATAACCCTGGCTAAAAGAAAAAGGGATATTTGACGACATAAATAGGTTGCAATTTCACAGGTAAGTTCATGTAAGTATGTGATGCATCAAGTTCCTTAAATAAAAATATAAACCATATTAAGAAGGCACTCCAAAGCTTTTAGGAATTCAGAGAACATGCTTTTAAATGCAAATATTGTAGATGCATTACGAATACTATTCGGCATCTTATTCCAAAGCCGAATCCCTCTAATTACAAAAGATTTTTGCTTAATGCATTAAGCATGTTCCGTGAGCAGGTATAGCTAGGATACGACCTCTATCACGCAGTCCATACCGACCTGGAACGTTCATATCAGTACGTGAGAACAATTCTAATAAATATAAAGGTTTTTCATTTTTAAAGATCACGTGTAATAGATTACCCATAAAATACTGTCTTCTCTTGGCAACTGTCATAAATCCAGTTCTTTCCCTATACTCGAAAATATGATCAAACTTGGACAAGCTATAAATGAAACGGATGCAGGCATTAAGGGCACGTTCAAGTTTGCAATTAAGGTCATCAGAGATCCCATCATATACCAAACATCCATAATCAAAATAAGAGAGAATCAAAGCTTTTACAAGATGGATTCGCATAGTTGTAGGCAAAGAGTCCCTACTCCGACTAAGTAGGTGTGGGGCCCTAAAGGTTTTGCGTGAAATAAGTTCAACATGCTCTTTCCAAGAAAGAGTCCTGTTGTATATCAAACCAAGATCCTTGACAGAATCAGAGAAATTAATAGCAAGGCCATTCAAGTACAAGGGTGGAAAGGAGTCCAAGACTTTAGAGGGATTATGAGTAGAAGATCCAATTAGCATAGCATATGTTTTCTGTGGATTCAGTTTCAGACCATTAGTAACTACCCAGTTGTAAACGCTATTAATATCTTCCTGGACCATTTGAAGTAGGTTCCTAAGACTACTAAGTGGCCCTGAAAGATAGATTTTACTATTATCAGCATAAAAGTGGTATTTACAGTAGCGTAGAACAGCGGAAATGTTGCATGTAAACACATTAAACATTTTAGGGCCAAGTATTGAGCTCTGAGGAACCCCACATTTCACCTCATTCCGATTAGAGCGAAGACCATGACTGTTAGCTACACATTGTGCGCGATTGCTTAAGTAAGATTTAAACTAATTAATGGCACTGTTAGAGATTTTTGGGGTTTTCAATTTTTGGATTAAGAGTTCGTGATTTACCTACTCGAACGCTTTAGAGTGATTAAAAAGTATAACAATCGTTACTTCATTTTCATCCACTGCAGCTTTTAAATCAGAAGTAAATTTGAAGGAAGCAGTGATGGTACTATGCCCCCTCCGGAATCCAGACTGGAAAGGATCAAGTAGGCTATGCTTATCTAAACACTCAGTAAGCTGGTGGTCTACTATCTTCTCGAGAGGCTTGGCTAACGCACTAAGAATCGAGATAAGGCGAAAATCTGTCAGAGCCGAAGGATTAGAGATCTTAGGAATTGGGCGGATCAGGACTTGTTTCCGAATATCGGGAAAAATTCCAAGCTGCAGCGAACAATTGTATATATGAAGTAAGACAGAGAGTATCGCCCGGAGCGAATGTTTAACCATCTTAATGGAAATTCCATCAATTCCGATAGTTCCAGAGGTTGTCTTAGCAATTACTGGAAGCAGAGAGTCTTTCTCAACATAAAAGAAGTAAAAGTTAGCATCATCATAGGGAGGTACTTCACTGGATAAGAGAGTAGTATTAATAGGTAAAGGCTTAATCAGGAAACGTTCCATAATGTCATTTACCGGGTAATTTTTATCAAAGGTTTAATCTTGCGAGGAAATAATTCCAAGCCGCCGAAGGACCTTCCAAATATTTTCATCCTTATTCCTGTTAATAATTGCATTATAGTTATGTTTATTTCCCTAATCTTAGTTTGAACCAAATTCCTAAGGATGCGGAATTCCCTCCATCGTACCCGGTCATTACTCCTCCTAGCTTGAGAATGCTTTCTGTCTCTTTCCTTCCTGAGACTATTATTCTCCTCTGATATCCATGGAAAAGTTTTTTTCCTCGCCTGGAAACCATGTCCCGGGGCTAATATATCAAAGGCTGAAATTTATATATTATTGAGTTTTTCTACCTTTGAATTTAAATTTCTATTCGAAAATACACTCCTCCAATCAGCTTCAGAGAGCAGAGTGAAGAGTTAATCCTCATCAACTTTACTTAGGTTTCTGAATTTTCTTAAACTCGGGGCGATAGTTATACTAGAATTTAAATTGTATTGTATTTGAATAAGATCATGGTTAGACAGAAAGGTAACTGGGTATTGGGAATAATTCTGTACCTTAGAGAGATATTCCACAGCCATAAGGTCAATCCATGTACTTAACAAGCCGGAGTGGTGCGTAGAACCATGCGGTACTATACATAGACCAGCCGAATTGACTAGAGACAAAAAGTATTTAGATTGGTTGGAGCGAACATTTAGATTAGTATTAAAATCCCCTGTAATTATAACATTGTTATAATTGAGTATGTGATCAAAAATTTCCTTCTCAAATTCATTACCGAAACCAGCATTAGGTAGTTTGTATACAACCCCGAAAAGTGAACGCTCACGACAGACATAGATGTCAAAGAATAAAAATTCAGTAGCCGGTACAGAAATGTCAGTACTAGAATGCAAGATCTTCCCCTTTAAATCATCATGAACATATACACAGACTCCACCACCTCTACGCGCGTTTCTATCTTTTCTGAAAAGTGAGTAATTATTAAGGCTAATAGTTGAAGTATTAAATTGAGGTTTGAGCCAAGTTTCAGAATCAGCTATAATATGAAAGGATTTCTGACAAAAATAATCTGCGAACTCATCAAAATGAGCAAGCAGGTATTGAGCATTGACATGGCATATATTAAGAGAGGCCATCAAGTCTTACAAGAACGAGATAATACCATACAGAGGGCAAAATGCAAAAAATTGCAAAAAATGCTTGTTGCTTATTTTCAAAGTCTGTGATCCTGGAGAGAATCTCTTGTGACTGCTCAAGCGCTTCCTTTTGTCCTTCAGTAACAGCACTGTTGATCATAGCAGCGAGATCAGGCTGGTTGGTGGTAGCGATTGCTGCTGAGAGGGCAGGAGTGTGAGGGGAAGACGTACGGACGGTGTTGCGAATATTAATTGCAGGTGTCCCAAAAGAACTACCATCAACTACCACAGAGGTGTCGCTGACGCCTTGCCCTTTGCATTTTATGCAAAAGAAATCTGCTTGACCCTTTTCAAGTTTATCAAAGTTTTTTTTTGAAATGTTAAAATTCGCACAGGCCAGATGGGTCAAAACACCACACTTGAAACACACAAGCACCTCAAGACACACTCCGGACACGCACTCATTGCTCTAAATGGTTACGTTATGATTACGTTGATGACGTTATAATTTAATCCCAATAATAGCAAGAAACTAGCCGCTCTGAACAAAAAACAGTTCGCTCAGACACACCATGCACACATAAAGTCACAACTTGCAAATTTTTATTCGAAAAGGAGTAAGAAAAACTCGCGAAACGGTAAAACTCCGGAGAGCAATGGCGAATGGCAAATGGCAATTTTTTAACAACAATTTACGGAGAGAAGTTTTCATTCCATCGGAAGATTTTTTTTTCTTTTCAAGAGATCTATCCTCGATATAGGCAGTGTACAAGTTTAAAATTTTTAAGAGCAATAGATTTTGAGATAGCACTGCGCAAAAATGGCAATTTTGTTAAAAAATCATTTGTTCATAACGTTGTAGATTGCAAACGGTTCGTTGTACAAAGAAAGTGCAGGAGAAAAAAAAGTTTTAGTTTTGCTCAGCATGCATACATAAGTGTTGGTGGCGACGGGATTGAATCTCTTTCGTGCCAAAAACGAAATCATTTAAACTAGTGAAAAAAACGGATTAAAAAAAATAGACATTTTTGATCAAATCCCAAACATTTTTTAGAGATAGGAAAGGATAAAAGCGGCTAAGCAAGGATAGAGAGGCGAATTGGAAACGGTGGACTAAAACGAATAGGTAATAGATTTTTAGAGAGAAGATTGAATAGTATAGAAAATTATTATGGCGGATACATCTCTCTCATTATAGGTGACGAGGAAAATCTAAGTACGTCGTGAATAGATATTGATTCAAATAAAGGTAGAAATTAGAGGATTAAGGGGAAAAAGTGCGGAAAAGGACAACAAAACACAAAATCGAATATGTAAAAATACGGAGGCGGATTGAACCCGAAGAATTAAAACGGATAGGTAATAGATATTTGAAGAGAGAATTGAAGCGTATAGAGAATGATTAGCACTTGATAGGTGACGTGTAAAATCTAAGTATGTTACGGATTGATGAGGCTCAAAATATGGATAGAGGATGAAGGTTTCAAATGCTCAAGTATAGAAGTGGATAGGAAAACATACAAGCAGCTAGGCAAGGATAGAGAAGCGAAGTGGAAACGATGGATGGAAACGAATGGATTGAAGCGGATAGAGAATGGTTAGGGAGCAGGGATAGAGAATGATTAGGACAGACACATTTCCTATGGAATGGAACATCTATGGATGGAAATCTATGGATGGAAACGGATAGGTAATACAATTTCAGAGAGAGGATTGATGCGAATGGAGAATATTTAGAGCGGATAGATTTTCTGTCCTTGATAGGTTAAAAGGAAAATCTGATCACATCGCGGGTAGATGCTGATTCAAATCAAGTGGGTCTCGTCGCGTCAAGGTTGAATGCGCTTATAGCGTGGAAGGAGGGGGTTTCGCACTTCGCGCTCATTTTCGTACGTTTAATACGTGCATTTTGACTACATTTTCTTAAATATCATAAATACTGTAACTTAAATCAAAGACTTGAATTCAAACCACTGATCAACTACAGCCATAATTTGGAACTGAAATCGCTCACGACATTTAGGTTATACATACGGGTATGTTTGAAAATGCAGCGATGTAGACAAACTAAAATGGAATGTAAGAAGTAGTTATGTTTCTTTTTTTAAATTTACTAAACAGAAACATTTAAGCCACAGAATTCCTTCCCTTTAGACTCGCTGATGAATCTTTTATATTAAATGTGGCTACTAAATACGAGTAGGTGTGAGTAGATTCTGACTCAACTCCTCAAAAACATCGATCTTCACATTGAACACGCGAACATTATGATTGTGCAATTAGAATATTCTAATTGCGATAATATTTTGGTACTTTAACTCTCTGCATTAAATAATGTCCGCAAGAGTTCGATTACATGTGTGCTTCAAGGTACAACTTGTGTTATTGATTACACAAAATGGCGAAGTGTGCCAAGTGAAAAATAGGTTCTTTGAGGAAAGGCTCTATTGAAATTGGGTTCTTTTTGAGGTCATAATAGAGTCCCCTTTGGAAGGAATTCATCGTTTTGGTTTCCTTTTCAGCAAGGGAAGTTCGTTTTTGTTCCAACTCCTTTGGAATCAAAAATTGGTTTTAAAGGAAAACTCAGTTTTTCCTGTGTGAGTTCAAAGTTCGGTTCTAAGTCTTCTCTACAAACTATTCTAGTCAGACCCAGAAGTCTTAGGGATGTTGACTGTCTCCTACATAAATCCCTCAGGAAGCTAAGAATGTTTTAAAATTAACAATTTTTTCATTTAGATAGTAAAATTATATTTTATCAAAACCCACACCCTTTTTTCCATTTTTAAAAGAATTTGTGCTTCTATGAAGAAAATATTCTGTGAGTTTTATATGGGACAAACCATTTTTGCGGCTACGAGAATTTCGTTTTCGAAAAACCGCATGTTCGAATTTCTCTCCTGAACATCGATTGATTGAACAAAATGGTAATAAAAATGTCTCCTCATTTTTGAAAATTCTACAAAAAAATTCTTATTCTTTTATGATACATTGCATCGTCCGCGAGAAAAATTAAGAAATGCAATTTTTCCAAAAACGTATTTTCGTGACCATGAAACTAATTTGATCTGCATAAAATTTATAGAATGTCTTCTTTATATAAGCACGAATTTAAAAAAAAAGTATTGTATGAAATAAAGAATGTCTTATTTTCTAGTACATTTTACTTTATCTTCCCGACTAAAATTTGAAAATATATATTTGCTTTTATGGAAAACCCCTCTTTTTTATGTTATCCAATAATTTTCATAATTTAGTGTTTGTATAAAGAAGACATTCTGTGAGTTTCATGCAGGCCAAATCATTTTACAATAATTACATTCACAAGAATCAGGAAATGAAACTTGAATATCTCAATTAGCTCAACTCCTATTTCCTTTTAAAAACAAAATTCTTAAGAGACGAATGATTATGTACAAGAATCTGTAATTTGAAGTTGCACTGTCTGTCTGATTTGAAATGGACTTGATTTTAGAAGAATGATGTCATTTAAATTCCTATCAACAGATAATTCATTTTACATCTACATATAATCAAATGATGATAAACAATTAATTATATAAATATATATTGACAATTTTTGTTGTAACTTTGCGGAACTGTGACATATCCTTATGGTTCTTAAATAAGTTTTTATTTTGTAGATTATATTAGATTAAATTAGATTAGATTATATTATATTATTATAGATTATATTAACAATGTTTGCGAATGTAGTATTTTAATTGATTGTAGGCAAGTTCATTAATATTCATAGATACAATACACGCAATCAGTTAATATTTAAATTGCAGATAAATTCATTCGCATTGTCAAAGTGTAGAAATATTATGTGTCAAAATTAATTATATAGCTTGATTGAAATTTGTACTTCTGAAAATATGAATAATATTCTAACGTTATGTAACCGTATGAAGATGTATGTAAATATAAATGCGTCCCATAAAGAATGTAACCAATTTCAATCTTTCTGAATCATTTTGAAAATTAATGTTGGTATTTTAGTACGCCAACAGTTTACCATTATAGAACCAGTACATTTCTTCAGTACTGCTGCTGGTTCAATAAAAACGCTGAGTACTGGGAATCTATCAATCTGTACTGACACACTACTGGGCCTGTTTTAGATTTCCGCATAGTATATTCTGAATCTGAAAATTATTCTGTGTAAGAATAACGATAGTAAAAAAAATTTTGAAAATGATACTCAAAAATTTATATAATCTACTTGATATGAAGATTATCCTTCAGCACTTATCAATACTTCCATAATTATTCAAATCTAATGTTGAAACTTATCGTTTGACAGTATGACATTTGAAGAATTGGAATTTCTATATTCAAATTCACTGAATTTCAATAAAAAATTAAAATGTAATAATATATTAATAATCATTCTAGAATTTTATTATGAACAAAATTTTTAATACTGTTGCAACCTTCTAGATTTCCTAAATAAATCTCAATTGAATCAAATAAACGAACTCCTGATAAAGCAACATGTAATTGTTCGTGATAAAAAACATCTTTCCTGAAGTCTATTGTAATCTTATCAAATGTTGGCCCTTATGATTTGTTTATGGTCATTTCCAATGCTAATTTAATTGGATATCGCCTTTCTTTGAAGTAGAAGAATGAATATTTTCACAATATAGAGTAACACGATTCAAGAATACAATGTTGCCTTGATTATCTCCACTTAATATTTCACATTTGATCAAATTATTAGATATTTTATTAATGATCGTGTTCCATTACATAATCCTTCGCTGATACTTAGATTTCCTATAAGCATTAGTTCCTAAAATTGCAATTTTTGAAACTTCTTTAAATGTTTTGTTTCTAGTAAGATCACCATACATATCTTGAATTTCCATATTTTAATCCTCTTAATAGATGAATTTACTATTTCAGATCTAGTTTCTCTTTCTTTAATTCGTTAAAACTTGTCTGATGTCTCCACCTAAAATTACAGTTATTCCTCTAAACATTATTTTGATTTCATAATATCTTTCAAAGTTCTGTCCATTATTTTTAATGCATTCTTAGGAGCCACTGGTGCTTCACCCAAATAAATACATCAACATGTTTGAGATATAATCCTACTTTGGACTTCACTTTTATACATGGTGATGAATCACTATGTAATGGTACTGGTAAGCTTAAAACTTTATGTATAGTTTTTTATTTTGGGAATAAAGTTGTCGCTATTCCTGTGGATGCTTTATTACATACATTATTCCTCTACTTCTTAATAAATGCTTAAGAATTCTGCACATAAAAGTTTTACCTGAACCTCCTTGGCCATCTATATAAATACACTTGCAGTATTCTTTGCTAGAGTCTTTAACTGCTTTTGAAGCACTATTAACAACATTATTTTGTTCAGCTTCCCAATCAGACTTCAAGAACGGGCGTAGTACTGTGCCCGTGCTGCCGGCTACAGGCGCGGTACTGGATAATAACGCTTCACCAGTACTAGCTTGCCAGCACAGGATGAGTACTGTCTGTCAGTACCGGGCTCATATGAATATGCCATTACTGGCTAACCAGTATTTGAAACGTGTTGCCAATCAGTACTGCGCCTGTACTGGCGGAATACGGGGATGATAACGCTTTACCAGTACGGGTTAGCCAGTACTATCCAAGTACTGCCTGCCAGTACCAGTCAGTACTGAGCTTATACGAGCATGCCATTACTGACTAACCTATACTTACACCGTACTGGCAAGTAAGATTACATGAATTATATGCGATATTGATCCTTATCTTTATTAGAATTTTTTTATATAAAACAAAAACCGTCACATAAGTATTTTACTCACATTTGCATTATTTAAACAAACATTATTAATTGTAATTGGTAGTGTCAGTCTCCGCGTTACAGTTATTCACGTAGACGAACGATAATACCGTCTTCATAGATATTAGTATGCATGTATTTAAGTACATATACGAGTACGTATGTGAATCGGAAGAATATATACGTATAAAAATTTGTCATTAATTCTAATAAACAAAATGAACATAAAATTCAAATGTGAAAGAAAAAAAAGTGTTAAATTAAGCCGTTGCATTTTCTCTGTCTTGAGTGGTGTCCAGTTTTTTTTCTTCATTGTTGTTTACGATTCCTTCAGCGAGATTTTGTTCGACCTTCAAATTTTGTGGGTCTTGAAATTTCGCGAGTCTTTTTTTTCTCCCTTCTTCTCGATCTTTCGCCCCCGTGAACCAGCGGAAGAGTTGAGATGAAAATTCTTTTTCATCTTTTTCTATCGCTCCTTGAGGCAACATTATTTCTCAAAAAATTTTCAAAGTTTCCATTAAGAAACGATGCATACAATATAGAAGTTTCTGTATACCTCGTAGCAGTTTGTAAGTGTGGGTTTGGGAGAAATTCTTTTTCTTAGTTTCTCTTACTTAACGTCCAAATGCCGAATACAATAATTAAATATCCTTTGTTATTACTTCGAAAATGATTGCCGTGATTTTATCGCACATTTTCCTTGTAGCCTAAAATGCTTGAGAGTCATGAAAGATTTCTATAGGGAATATATTCGATTATATTCGTATATACAATGATAAGGACTGATTACAGTGAAATTACTAAATTTCTTTTACGATTTTTTCAAAAGAATCTTTGTCAGTCTTCAGTTGGCCTTCAAACTCCATAAAGCCTTCGAAACTCTTTTTTGGCGTTTCGGTCAGAATTTCTGCATCCATTATTGCGCTTACGTTCCCGAATTTGAGAGCCGCCGTCACCAACGCCCCGGTTTTTTGTCCCTTGTCTTTGATACGATACTCAATACTTCGTCGCATCGATTCTAAATCACCTTTTGTTGCTGGATCATTTTTTCCTGAAAATTTGAGAAAAATGCATATTATTGACATTTTAATCATCGTGCTATTAACTATTTCTTATTTTCCTAATCTCCCAAAATATATTTATTTTTAACAAGAGCATGTTAACGAAAAATTAGTATGAATCATGACAATGTTAATCATTTTTACTAATTCGTTATTTCGATTATACATATTTTTGGGAATGAATGAGAATTGTTTTTATTAAAAGTAAATTGAAAAATTGAAATTTGCCACATTTGAAATTCGGCAATTAAAATGAACCAATTTTTTGACGGTCTTGAATTTAGTCTTAAATTACGTTTAATAATGAATAACTTTCATAAATAGGAGAATATTTGATTATTAAGGTTAAGAAATGCGTTAATTGAGATGAACTGTCGTATTTACTGTTTGTGCCGAGTTCTTTCGCGCTATGTTTCGCAGTGGTCTTTGTGTGTGAGTATTGTTAATTCGAAACAATTCTACTTTTTCTTGAATAAACGATTTTTAAAATAATCAAATACAACAAATTTTTCTACTGTTTTTGATTTTCACTTACACTTGAAACGTTTCAATGATTTTTCTTCGAAAAACGAAAGTTTCGATGGATTTGCAGCTTCGTTACTACTCGAACCATTAGTAGAGTCACTTGTTTGGGATTCGTCATCTAGAAAAAGAATCGTACCTTCAAAATAATACATAAATTTCAAAATCTTTTCAATTATATAGAATAAGATACTTTTATCATTGCCACTGGAATGATTTTTGGATTCGATCTCGTCCCTTGCCATCGTGAGAAATGGAATATCATTGAGAGCGTTATTGACATCGATAATTTTTGGTTCTTCTTCTTCATCAGAACTATCGTGATCCTCTACGTTGCTGCTCACGATGGTTGCATCTTTGAATGACCTGGTCATTCTTCTGATTCCCTGATCGTTGTTTCCCAGAATCGAAAAATTGATCGTGTGACTTGAAAATGAGGTGCTATTTCTGCGAAACTCAAATAATTTAGTAAATACGGAAAAATATGTATATTCGAGTAATATGAAAAAGTTTAAGATTTCAAAAAGGATAAATAAAAATAAAATCGAAGGATATGGCAGTGGCACTCTTTTTGTTCGAATTAAAGTTTTTGCAATAAATACAATTTCTTGCGTGTTGGTTTTACGACGGTCACTGCAAAGCTTTTCCAGGATACTAAACATCACACAGATTGGAAGAAAATAACCTTAGAAATTCTATTCAACTTATACATAGGAATTTCACGAAAAATACTAAGATGGACTTATTTGGTCATGCCAGTAAGGCTTAAATTTGTCAATCAAACATTTCCTGAAATATGAAAAATTTGTTTGTTGATTTGTTGAAAAATATTCCCCTTTGCACAATTTATTACCTTATACAAGTTTTATGCTCCACAGTCATTTATGAGTTTAATGAAGAAGAGTAGTTGCGTACACGTGATTTTTGTTTTTGGAAAGAATGCATTTTCTTTCAAATCAATGGAGACGGACGATTTCTTCTGTGTTCGATAATTCTTTAACTTCAAAATACCAACTTTTGTCGAATAACGAGCATATAGAAAATTATCCTCTATTATCTTGTACGTAAATTTGTGAAGTGGTATTTCGTTTTTTTGTTTTGCGATTTTTATGATTTTGAAAATTTTTTCTGAGCTCAATTTTATGGTGTTATAAGCTTTAGACGCATTAAGAAATACTCCGTAGTATACAATTCTTTTCAAATCTTTAGAATTCTATGATTTTTCAGGGTTAATGATCAATTTTTCAATTTTTCCGATAACATTCTTCTCATCTTTCTTTTTACACGCTTCTTGCTCTGATATTCTACGGACTAACTGAGCCAATGGATTTTTTCCACAGTAATTTATCGCTTTATATGTCCCAAAAAGCTTTCAAAAGCAAAAGCAGAAATGGCAGGTAGGTGAATGGCAGTATTTCTTACATCATCAGCCAAATGAATGAGATTATGACTGTTTATAAATCGACATGAAGGTCCATAGAATGCTGGTAGAAGTTGAAAGAATGTTCTCAACAAAGCTTGTGCATAATCTACTAGATCCAAACATATTTCCGGGTCACAAAAAATCCTTGCAGCGACAACTAAGAGCGAAAAATTTTTATACACTGATGCCCCAAAAAAATTTTTCAATGAGAATATTCCGCAGTAGTGTGAAGAAAACGATATTGCGTAGCTTTCCAATGATTAATTTCGTTTACATTGAAATCTTTTCTTTGGAATTCTTTCCGAATCAAAGTTGTGAGACAATTCATTATGGACTTGAATTCTTCTATTGAGCGAGATGGAAGTTCACATATTCGATTAATTTTCTTTGACTTTCCAAGTAACTGTTGCAAAATTCATTTTATGAGTCCCAAATATCACAAATGCATTAAATCCAAAAAAAAAACCATCCACTGGATCGAAGTCTGTTATTCTCAAAAGTGGGGATTCTTCACCCACGTGATGTTTTTTTTTGCCGTTGCGCTAAAAAGGAATCTCGAGTGCGCAAAGTCGCATCAATTTTTGGGAAAATTCTTTTTTTTATTTCTCGTTAACCCTTTTGTTTCGCACCATTCGCAAGCGTAAAGTCCTCGATGACCTCTACTTTTTTTCAAAAATGATCTTGCAGGCGTATCACATGTAAATTTAACGAATCTAATCATGAACAGTTTTTGATTTATGTGCACCCCGTTTTAAATCAAATTACTAATTTCCATTGCAAAATCATTCAAATATCCATTCACATTTGCGGGCTTCGAGTTTCCACTGAAAATAGCAATGATAAAGGGTTCCGATTGGTAATCCTCGTGAATCACGAGACCTAGAATTAGTCGAAATTGTTTACTCGAATTTTCGTACAAAGAGATTCCGTCAACATTGAACAATGATGATATTGTTTCACTACTATATTCGGCAGTCACAATCTCTTTCAACTGATCTTCTATATCAAAATAAACAAAAGATCCAACTGTATTTCTTGAGCCCGCCATTTCTTCAATATTTTTGTTGGACTTGGTTTTCAATAATCCCTTTGCTGACTTGAGAAGAATGGGAATTTTCTGCAAATGAAATAAATGAAGCAAAGAGTCGATCGCTTCTACTGTCAAGTTTTGTCGAAAATCGACCGCCCATTTTTGTAAATTCTCGCGAAAATAAGATTGATTAGGGATCTGATCAGTAGCAATATTTCCTTCCTCGCATCCCGTTTCCTCTGTTCGTTCTAAAGAGCGAATGAAATCAGAGTCCGAATTTTCCGAAATGCTGCATTCTGGCGTTCTATGCGTGGAAGCAAATCAGGAATGAGATGCATTTTCATCTTCTGATGCATAAAAACATTCATTTTCCTAGTCACAAGTTTTACGTGGCGAAGAAAAGTTGGGAGAAAGACTAGATAATCTTATCGAAGGACAACTGGTGGATCTGATTCCTCAAGACAGTTGACATTTTGTAACGGAGGATTCTCATCGTGCATTAGAAATCGATGCTTCGGCATTTTTTTTCGAATCTTGATGTTTTTTAGCCTATAATAACCCACTGATATTTTTATTTCTGGAAGAACGACAAAGAGAATTTAGATAGTATTTTGTGTAATATAGTAAATCATTAATATTTGTAAAATGAAAAAAATCACCTAAAAATTTGGAATTATTATTATTATTATTATGCCATTAAGCCAAATCCCTTTCGGGGTAAGCGCAACTCGTTCGGTTCTCGTCTTGTTTCACTACTGGGGATTAATGAATTTGTATGTTGAATTTAGGTACGGGATGTTAAGGAGGAGAAGGAAAAGGTTTTAGATCGATCTCACAACGTCGCTCCGACACTAGTCGCACGTTCTTGTATTTCTACGACTTAGGATATTCCTTCTCTCCAGGGTCTCATTCACACATTCCAACCATTCTTTCTTTGGTCTACCTCTGGGTGCGCTACTTCTCACTTTACCTGAATATACTTGATTCGTTAAACGTTCTTCACTCATTCTCTCAACATGACCAAACCATCTCAGCAAATTTCTTTCACTC
>JAUMHM010000016.1:22936580-22954763 GCA_032362435.1 Melikaiella ostensackeni | reverse complement strand
TTCGAAAGTAACTAAAAAAGTAACGATTTTTATAGTTACTGTTACTGAAAAAAATGTAACTAGTTACCAACTCGTTACATACTTACAAAAGTAATTTCATTACCACTATCGTTACCAAAAAAAGTAACTAGTTGAAAGGAACAAGTTACTTCCCATCACTGAAGATGTTAAAGGTAACATCTGAGATGTTAAACAAAAGTATCTGAGATGTTAAACGTAAATATCTGAGATTTTATAAATGTAGCTAGCATGCGGCCGTGCCCGATCACGTACTCGTATTATACGATCTTCTTGTGTTGGAGTAGGGTCTTTGATTTCCGACAATCGTGATGAGCGTGACAACTTCTTTGCGTAAATTGATACTAATTACATTATTCTTACTGAGCTGATTTTGAATGTATTTTCCGGACTTATATTTCAGTAAGTACGAATTTTGCGTATTGCATGACTACAAAATTGCAAGTAGAGAAAGCCTAGCCTCTGATTGGAGAAAACTTTGACTTTTCAACAGAATTTTCTCAACATAAGATTACTTTCTGTACGGTTTACTAGAATCCTTCTCAGAATATGGATGTAACATATGTATGCAGTTAACTAAATAAATGGGAAGTTGTCAACTACACAATAAAAAGGTTCGAAGATACATTTAATGTTTCATAAGTATTAGCAATGTCGGAGCATTTATAAAATCAAAGTAAAACCTAAAAATATTTTTCATTTCAGATAACGAAACCGATCCAGACACGATGTGGTTGTAATATTGATATCGGCGATGAGCTCCCGATATTTGCTCAAATCAAAGAAATTTTAATTTCTCATCGAACCGACAATGTGATACTTGTAATATGCATAAGATTTCATTTTAGTTTTAAATAAATATTACAATTATTTTCGATAACTTAAATCCAATTATTTCATATTCATTTGTGTATATTACACTCCCCTATTGAAAAATACGATGTATACGACATTGTGTGCGACATCGTATATAACATCGTATACGATTGAATATAATAATGTATATAATATATAAAGTATACGTTATAGTATATATATACTAAAACTTATACTACATATATATTATATTCTCAATTATAAATTATTCTTATATCTTCTCTCACAAATCATAAATAAGTTATTTCAGTCATTTCGGTCGATAATACAACGATTTTTCAGTCAAATTGACTCATTAAAATTAATAGTGCATGTACAAATAAGTCTTAGAATTTCAGATATTTATTGGTTATATTCATAAGATATTACTCTTTAATATTATATTCATATATTAAGCAGTAGCATTTAAGATAATTCACTGCAAAATCTGGGATATCAAAATTTAACATCAGGGATACTTAACAATAGCATCCAAGGTATTGCCAGTTTTAAAGTTTCGGCTTCCAACTTTAATATCTCAGATATTTAGTATAAGGATCTCAGATATTTAAAATAAGTATCTCAAATATTTGGAATAATTATCTTAGATATTAAGACCTCATATCTGTGGATGTTGAATCTAAGTATCTAGATCTTTCTCCCATAGTTAAATCACAGATACTATATGTTACGACTTATATTATTTACTTTATATTATACTTATATTATAACCTTTATTATTATACTTATACAAAATTACCTTCACGTGGTAAAATTTACCCACAAAATTGGAGTTAGCTGTTAGAGGTATAGTTAGAATATCAACTTATTGTATCTTCTTTTGTTATAATCAGAAAAAATCCAACATTCTTCCTGTGACTTTCTATTTCAGGAATCCGAACAAAATTAAGGGGCATTTTCCGAGCTTTTTAAATTATTTCTACAAATTCAAAATAATTTATCTGAAATCGAGAAGTATTGCAGCTTCAGAGACATAGTGTCAAAACTGTGGCACTCTAGTTTTATTTTAAAAATTACAAAAAGAATCGTAACGAAACTTTCGATACGTTTCGTTTTGCTTCTCACGCCGAAAAAGTTTGATAATCAGACACAATTTTGATATTGTGCCTCTTTAGCTACATTAATTTTCGATATTTTTTCATACTTCAATAGTTTTAAATGAAATTATTTGGAATTTATAGAAATATTTGGAGAATATCGATTAGTAAGTTGATGGTCGTAAAAAAATCTGAGTGTTGATCTCATTTTGACGAGTAATCAACACTCTCTGATTTTTTATATGTACCATATAATCTACATATCATCTTATATAATATCTAATAATACTCCTTTATTTCGTTCGGATCTCTGTTATACTTATAATTCTTATCTATAAATTGCTACATTTCATTTCTACGACTTCATTGTCCAAGTACTTTGTTTATACATACATTATATCAATAAAATCTTAATTAGACTTCAATTTAATTTCATTTATATTGATAATCTATTCTTCAACAATCCAATCAAAATATTAAAATCTATATTATAACCGCAACGCTTAAGGGTGTTATGGAAATATGAGAAAAATGAATGAACCTTGACATCTGCTCATTTTGAGTCACGTTCCCTTATTTTCCTCTTTTCATATTCACATTTCCCACATTTGTTACAAGGCGAATTTCAGACTCCTCATTTTACAGAGTAAACTTTATCATTCAAAAGCATTCTATTTCAATAGTTTGAATTTTAAAACCTCTAAGAAATATTTCAACTTGAAATATTAAAAGATTGGTGATTTCAGAAGGAAATGCTTAAAAATTTTCATTTTGAAATTTGAAAAGCATTATGAAAGGAACAATTCTAAATTGTTTGAATTCTGGGAATTCTTGTGAATGAAGAATAATTTATAATTGCAGTCACTTTTTTTCCTAGATAGAAAAATTTTACATTTCTGAGTTCAAGAAAACTCGAAGATGGAAGGGTGAACTAATAAAAGTACACTCACAATTTATTTTTCTGTGCAACGAAAATCGAAGCTTAACCAATCACGAAAGTTTTAACATTTAAATTTTAAGCTCTTGGCTAATTGTATGAAATCCGTTTATAACGTAAATGAGTCGAGATAAAATTAAACTCTGAAAAATACTTGGGTTACCTCCTGTTTGTAGAAGTAAAAATAATAATAATATGGCGTTGGATAAGTCGCCCAAAGCGGCAGGTAATAAATTCGCGCCAGGCGGGCAAACTTTTTGTAACTAAGACGATGAATATTTTAACTGGCGCCCTTCCGGCGGGAGAGAGCAACGCAAAAAGTCTTGCATAATTGGCGGTTAAATTCAAATTTTGAATATTACGAAAACTTTGGTAGCGAGGGAACATCATAATCTCTCCACTCGCTCTTTCTTCGCAGTTTACACAATGATCTGAAATCCTTATCGAGTTAAATTCTTCATTTCGTATTCATACATTTATCCCTAATTTTATCATATAATTTTTTTTTCAAGTCACCAGTCAAGTATTTTAACTAGGCTACTAGCAGTATTTTCTGAAATGTTTTTAATATATATGTATATTCTTCTCCCTCACCTAGTGTGCATATAGATTACAAAGTGGAGCATAAAGTGTGTAGGGAGAGAATTGAAGAGGAAACTTACTGGACACTCGAGAGAATATAAGCAATAAGTTATTAATAATTTTTCTAGTCAAAGATGGTAAAAAAAAATTTCTGTAAGTATAGAATAATAAAGAAAATATTATTATACTGGAAAGCTGTGTGTCTAAAATATGAATACACTACAGAGAGACGTTTCTGGTATTTAAAAGATTTATTATCTACATTATATTTCTAATAAAAATAATTTTGCCAAATAAACCCTAGCCTATAAGCTAATATCTAAGAAATATTTAATAAATTCAAGTTTCTGCAGCGGATTTTAAATTGAGAATTCAGCACTATTGAGATGCTTAATCTTCAAATTTTATGATACGTTTTTCCATGTTTGGCTATAGATCGAACCACAGATAAGAAAATCTGAAAATTTTCTGAAATGGTTGCAAGCAATCGATTTTTATGTAATTTTAGAGATAAAATAGAAATTTGTTCACGAGTTTCGAAGACGTAATTTTAAAAATTGAAGAAAAACTCCGACTTTTATCTAGGCTTGAGGTTTTTTGAGCAACTTTTCAGTATTCACGGTTATATTAACGGACATTATTTTCAGCTTTTTATCTCCTAAAAGACAAACGCGAAACTACGTACGAAGAATATTTTCGATCAATTCTAAAATCATGCGAAGAAAAAGGATTTTGCTTAATTCCGGAAGAAATAATTACTCATTTTGAAATTTTTATACATAATGTTGCGAAAAAAGTGTGTTCCTCTGTGTGAATTATCCCAAATTGGATTATTCCCAAATTGGTAGTTGGTTACACGTTTGCTTTGATTTAATGTTTTTGAATGACACGGAAGTCAAACATTTTCTTTGCTTTTGAGTTGTGATCGATCATGCCATATGACAAAAAAGTGATCAAATTCGCGTAATATCTCATAGATACCTATGTAAAAGATGAGTGTCCTTTCCCACCAAAAATCTGGGCCGAAAGAACTGCGGATTTGACGCGGACAACGAATGCGTGTGAGTCGTTTCATTCTCACTTCGACAATTCTTTTCATCACGCGCACCCTTCGATTTTCAAAACTATTGAAGCTTTGCTCGAAGTTTAAATAGGAACTTACTTAAATCGCAATAGCATTGCTTCGCCTTTCCAATATCAAAATTCTTGCTCCAAGAAGAAGCCAAGTATTTAGTCCAAATATTTAATCAATTCAAACAAAATTGTTATAAATTTAAATTTCTCTTTTAAATTTAATAAATTCATGAAATAAAATCAAAGCCAGGTGCTCGCTTAAAACGGATGAAATATTCTGGCGAATTTTGATTTTAAATAAAGTTTAAACTTGTTTGTAAAGTATTGGAAATTAAGAAGTTTCAATTTAATATGAAAAAAGTTTGTAGCACCGATTTTGCTGGAAGGATCAATGATTGTCAGACTGAGGTCTGCCATAAAATCAAAAGATCCTTTTGTTTTTCCCACCGATAACATATTTTTGCCAGGAATTTATTATCTCTTTTTTGAGATTCGTGCTCTTCAAAATCAAAATTCAAGCATATAATGTGTATACTTTGATTTTCTATTGATAATGAATCTTCTGAGAGTGTATTTATTAAATATACGAAATGAACATACATTTTATGGGTGAAAATAAAAAAGTTAGAATTATTCGATTTTGAATTGAATAGAAAAAAATTATTTCAGGTCAACATAATTTTTTTTTCTTTTCATATCAATAACAGTAAGTGTAAAAATAACAATTTGTAGAATGAAGGAGAACCCTCTTATTTCATGATTATAATTTTTTGTATTCAATCAGGGTGTCTAGCGTGTAACATTGCTTCAAATATGAATTCCACCTAGAGTGACTTTTGAGTTTCAAAGTGAAGTTAATCAAATTATAATTTTTTTGTTTTGGCATATAAATCATTATGTCTCTGAAAATTAAATTGTGCTCCTTTAAAAAGTTACTATTCATCAATAATCATTACTCCGACTTCTGGAAGATTTACAACTTCTTACAACCAAGAGTAAAAGCCTCAAAAGTGGACTTTTTTCAAAAAATTGTTTATGGATTGAAATGTTTATGGATTGAAATGTTTACGTATTAAATTCTTATTCAAAATGATGTAAATATAACATTTTTAATACAAAATTCGCTTTTTTCTTGAATCTCCAACAGTTGAATTTTTAACTGAAATTGAAGAGAATTGGAAATTGAATTTGCAACAGCAAAAATCTGCGAGCTCCCATGATATCTTTAAAACTGCTTGATATTTCATTGAAATTCATTGAGATTCTTTGGAATTTATTGAACCCCTAATATCTTTGGGAATATTTTTAAATCCATTAAATTCTTTAAAATCTGTTTAAATCCGTAGATATTCCTTGCAGTCTTTCAACTCCTTTTGAGTTTATTTGAAATCTTCGAAATAGTTAGAAATCTGTAGACATAATTCAAAATCACTTGAAAATAAAGTAAATTTATTCCCTAAAGTTCTCTAGAAGTCCCTTGAAATTTTTCAAATCTTTGAAAGACTTGGAGGTCCTATAAAATCCCTCAAATCTTGTGAAATGTACTGAAATTCCTTGAAATCTTTGGAGATCCTATAGGGAGTTCTTCTGTATGAACAGATGAAGGTGGAAAAATTATTCGCAATATTTTTATATAGTTTTTAAAAAGCTCACATCATAGACAACTTCAAACCAGAAAATTAGGAAATGTTTCAAATCGAATAATATAAAATTAAAATGTTTATAATTATACCATTTTTTAACTTTAAGCCTTTAAAACTGACTGATTTCTAAGTTATCAATTGTAGTGGTTTCCAATCAACCAAACAAAATTAAAAAATGTGGAGCATTCTTCAAAAATTGTTGTCAAAAAACTGGAAAAATTGAAATCTTACAAGATTTCTGACAATTGGGCAAGTGCAGAAATCTTCTAATTCTTTTTAGGTGAATTTTGAGTGCGATAAAATTTCTACAGGCTCGAAAAATGTGTAGGATGGATCGCAAAGCTTTCGGAAATGACTTTAGTTGAGAATTCATCTTTATAGTATGGTTGGAAATTATATTATGTGTTTGGTTAAAAACTTAATACTTTTGATGAAAATTCCTCTTTTTAGTTCTGAAATTCCTGAAGCGTGACGGTAACGCAGAGTACACATTTCAAAACCTATTTTTTTTTAAGGGAATAAGAATTCCAGGACCATGACCAAAATTCAAGGACTCTTCCAGGTTTTCAAGGATCATTGATTTAATGATATAATGACAATCTTTTGATATAAACAATTTACGATATTCTGTGTGTCAAAATAGCAATTAGTACGGCTTTTTGAAGCTCAAAATATGATAATTATTATTTTATTGTCATGATTCTTTATAATACAAATAATTACCAGAAGAAAAATTCTTATTTTATTGATTTTCTCGCGCCCTTGGTTTGCATATAATATTTATATTTTTAATTTTTGAGTATCTAAATTAATATTAATAAAATATCAGTTAGTTTCATATTTTATATATATATATATATATAAAATTATATGTTTATTATTTTTATTATATTTATATTTTATATTATATATATATTAATATATTATTAATATATTATATTATTATATTATATATTATATTAATTATATATATTCATATATATAATATTATATATTATATTTATTATTTATTATTATATGTTTAAAAATCATTATCAAGTTTCAAAACATTATACTCTTAATGAATTTCCAAATTGGGCTGAGGATGAGACCATTCATACTTTTTCACTGGGAGTGTGAAAACATTTAAGGGTTATTTTGAGTAATAAACTAAATTTATGAAGTTATTCAATGAGTTTCCACATCTGGAAAAACTTAAGCTCCTAAAATTTCCCCGCACCAATAAATCTGAGTTACTGCAGTAAATTTCAGAAAAATAAAGTGAAATAAGGCTGATCTCGACACCATGTCACATAAAATTGAACATTTATTTTTTAATTCTCATGGTTTTGAGGCAAATAACATATCGTTGAAATCGTCGTAATTCGTAGATTTCGAACATTATGTTTCTAAATTACGTGTGCTACATTGAACATTTTTTATACTTAGCACTTGAGTCTTCATTAAGTACAAAGGACTCCCGCTCACCGAGGGATCGGTGAGAGAAGTTCGGCTTAGTGAGGGGAAGCCGCGTAGTGGGGGAACTGGCCGATTCCAAACTCGCACTCTGCTACCTGGGAAGAATACCCCCACCGCTGGGCCCAGAGCGCTTACCCCTCACTTTGGTTTACAGAAATAATGTAGATCGCACCCCTACCCTATTCCAACATCTCATTAAACTTTATGATTTTCCACTGAGGGGTAACTCACTCGGCGCAATGGTGGGGGTATATTTCTCAGGTAGTAGAGTGCGAGTTTGTATATGGCCGGGGGAACTGCATCCAGGTATCTGGGGCGAAATTACGAGCAGATTACAACAGCCCGGGGCTCCCCCCACCATGACTACCATTACCGCCGTGTTTTCTATTTTAAGAGGGGAAATGGGTATCAGTTGTGTTGTTTTCTCAGGTTGAAATTCTTGGCGAAGATAGCAGAACATAAACTGCACTTTTTTTCGTTCATCGCGATACTGACGCTGACGCTGAACGAGCACTCGAGCAGACGAAAAATTGCAGTGATGGTAGTCATGGTGGGGGAAGCCCCGGGCTGTTGTGATCCATTTATGCGAAATTGACCGTCACCCATTTTCTTATAGAATAAACGAGATATATTCCAATGGGGGTCCTTTGACGAATTTTTTTCGTTCCTTCTGAAATCATAAGGTTGCAAAAATTTCATGTTTGTATAAAAACGTTCCTAAATGTAATGGGTAGGAAATTTTCGTCTGAGATGACATTTAGTAGAGAAATATTTTCGGTATTAATATCTCAATTTTGTCCTCTTGGATGGATGAGGAGGTGATTCGGCGTTTAGCGACGGAGTGGTAGGTCAGACACTCGCCATATTGGCACACACGCCATCTGCGTTTTACGGCCATATTCAGCAATTTTGCATATTGAGGGCCTGTCTTTCTCTCTTTGCACCCCTTTCTGTCTGAAATTTGCTTTCTCATCCGCCTCCTTTCTCGATCCTCAGATGGCAATCTCAAATGCACTGCTTTCTTGAAATCTCAATCCAATCGAAACGTTCTTTCCAGTTATCATTTAGATATCGATGATAGGTTCACAGTTTTCTGCAACGTTTTCTTTATCTGAATTACCAGAAGTATTCCACTTATGGATTCTACACCAATCGCACACTGTAAAAATATTTATTTCACCAAGTGATTTTGAATCGCTGATCTCACTGATAACCATACGAGAATAAAATAACGCAGGGCTTAAAAATACTGATAATACTTTTTTCATTTGTAGCGGGAATAAATTTTAATTAATAACTTCAATTGGAAAAAAATATTTTTCCCGTTTAAGCATTCAAAACTTTAAGTACATCGCAATTTCTCAAGTTTTGGACATTGTTGGTATTTATTGTGTAATTTTTAACCCCTCATTCTAAATGAGATTTTCCGTTTTTTCTTGAGTTGATAAGTTGTTGATGTCTATAGGGAATCAAAAATTAAAGTTTTTTTTTGCTAATAGTTGGAGACTTCCATTTGACACGATTTTTTTCAGCTCTTTCTTATTCTTTCTCCTTCTCTTTCTAATGTAACAAAAAAAAATTAAGTATCAAAATCTTTTAAACGCAAAGGAAGCCTTGACTATATATTTAAATTTTAATAAACGTTTAACAAGTTTTCTGCAAGTCTCATATCAATCAGTGAAATCATTCTCCAATTATCGCCATTATAAATAAAATGATGAAGTACATAATGTACTTATAGATTATGAAAATGTAAAATGTTTATATTTCTTTAGCACGGAGTTGAAACCATTAATTGCAAATAATTTTATTAGTCTTATGTGTGAATATTTCTTTCGTATTCAGAATTCGTGATTTGTTCGACTGAAACATCCGTATCTACTTCGAAGTAGATGAAGCTGTCGTTCAGACTCATCTTAAATTTCGATATTTATAATCAACATTTTACACTTCTAATTTAAAGTTTGAAAAAAAAAAATTTCCGATACTGAGAATAGCAAAAATAACAAATTCCAAGTATTACTCAACCTTTTTTATGATACTAAACAAACAAAAACACAGATTATTATTATAATTGGGGGGCCAGATGCAATAAGGGCACATAAAACTTTCTCTCATAAAAATGAAGTCTCCTGGAGGCTTTTAAACAAGTTTTCAAATTTTAATTTTTGAAGGATGTATCTGGACTTAAAATTTTATTGTGCATCTTTTTTCACCAAGAAAAACGTTGTAGCCCTTCTAGTTTTCAAATTAAAGTGAGAAAACTGTCTTTTTTCGGAAAAATAAGTTTCAACTCTTTTTTATCTCCAACTAGTGCTCAGTTCGTCAGTTTCTGAAATTTTGAAATTAAATTCCTAAGGATTTTACTTTGCGGTATTCCTTGACTAATAAAGTAATTTTAATTGAGAAATCTTTGTTAAGAAAAAAATTTTACTTTTTTTCTGACGCTGGGCCTAAATTTGACTTTTATTTCTTCTAGCGTTTCGTTTATCGAGGGAATTTTGAGCAGACGAAAATTTCTTGCTACTTAAATTTGGAAGAAGGTATGATAAAGTTTTTTGGAAACTTTCAGATCAAAACATTGAATAGTTTAGGAGCAGTAATGATTTTAGTTTATGAGAGCGCTCGAGCTTTCGAATTTACTATTGGCTCCGGGGCTTAGCGCCGTGCCAGGGTGTCTTGCTAGTGAGATTTTGCTTATAAAAACGATATTGCTTAAATTTCTTAGTGAATACGAACTTAACAAGAGTAAGTTTATAAAACACTCATGAATTTAATTTAATTCTTAATTAATTTGTACCTAAACTATACAATCTGATATTAATCTATCTTACTTATACAATTTAATCTTCATCAGAAGAAAGGACAGAATCATCGCATAAAACAGCTAGAAGATTATTAGCTTTGCATATTATTTTCCTTGTGCATAATTTAGTTGAATAAAATGACATTACATCTGAAAAATCAAATTGATTGTATTTTCTAATAATATTTAATTAAAATAACTCAACGCAAAGTTTTGACGTGTAAGATAAACGAAGTAGAAATTTTCTCACGATTTATTTATTGGGAGTTGATAGAATAGTAATAATTCATCATTTTTGAATAGGAAAAAAATATCAAATTTTTAAGCTCTTCAACCATAGATGTGTAATTTCCAGAGAAGTGTTAAGAACTAACTGATCTTTTACATTTTTAAATATTTTTAGGCACAGTGCAAGTAAAGTATGTATAGGTTTGTTCACAAAACGAATTCTCAAGGTCATTTACTAATTAGGCAGTTATGTAGGTGTAAACGTCACGTACATTAGAGTATCCTACATTTAAATCCAAATATTACAAACAAAAACTGCAATTAAAACTGAATGATATTCATGAGTGTCTTGTGAAGTTACTTCTGTTGAATTTTCATTTCACTAAGAAATTCAAGCAATATCGTTTTAATGAGCAAAAGCTCACTAGCAAGACACCCGGGTGCGGCTTTGAGACCCGGAGTCTAAAGTAAACTCGAAAACTCGAGCGCTCTCATAAACTAAAATCTTTACTGCTTCTAAACTATTTGATATTTTGATCTGAAACTTTCCAAAAAACTTCATCATACCTTTTTCCAAATTTAAATCGCGAGATGTTTTTGCCCGCTCAAAATTCTCTCCATAAACGAAACGCTATAAGACATAAATGTCACATTTACACCCAGCGTCAGAAAAATATTAATGAATTTTTTTTTAAACAAACATTTTCAAATTATGATTACTCTTTTAATCGAAGGATACCCTGAAGTGGAATGTCTGAGAATTTCTTTGCAAATTTTTAAAAACAGACGAGCTGAGCACGAGTAGAAGTAAAAAAATAGTTAAAATTGATTTATCCAGAGAAGACAGTTCTTCTACTTTCATTTGAAAACTAAAAAAGCTACAAATTTTTTTCGAAGGAAACAATGATGCCGTTAATGTTGCTGATCAATCTCTCTAGCAATCACCCCAGGTGAAGAGCATCACAAAGCCATATATTAATCCACTACGCAAATCTCTTCACGCGGTCCCATCAGTAACAACAATTTTTCGTTCCAGGCATCACTCTTCTATTTATAAACAATTGTAAAAACATAATATTGTTATCAGAAAGATTTCTTCTCTCTTTGATGTACGTCCTGATATGCCCAGGTCTCGCTATTATACAGCACAGTGGATGCAAGCACAGAATTGTATATTGCAATTTCAGCTTAATTTGTTACATTTTTATTGCTAGTAATAGCTCGTACACTGCCGATAATCTTTCTACCCTCATTTATGCGTCTGGATATCTCTGCATCTATCTTTCCGTCAGCAGTAAATAAACTTCCAATATTCACGAACTCATCTTATCTTATCCTCTCTTCGTTTAAGGCAATGTTGCATACTATTTTCTTACCCCTTCTTTCAAGCACGATAATTTTTGTTTTATTCGCGGTAATATTAAGATCCACACTCCTCATGCTGATGTCTAGTTTACTTATCATTCTCTGAAAATCGTCGACTAATTCTGCCGTTACAATCTTGTCTGCAAACGCCAGTCCACGCACTTTCGCTGTCCCGAGATCGATACCCTATTCGCTTAAGAGAGCAATTCTTAGACATTTGTCCATGTGTATATTGCACATCCTGTAGGACATAGCGGAGCCTTGCCTAACACCCTGCTTAATATCAGAACAATCGCTCAGTTCTTCATTTACTCGTACACTTGCTTTACTACCATTATATATTGCTTTTATTGCCTTTAGAAGCCAACCATTTATTCTTTACTCTTTCAATACTTCCCCAAGTTTAGTTCTATTCACCTTATCGGTAGTTTTCCCCAGATCAACAAATGCACCGAAAACTCTTTTATTTACCTTGAACTTTTCTCTATGATTTGTCTCAAACCAAATATCTGATCCGCACATAATCTACCTGGAATAAATTCACATTGGACTTCCCAGATCCTTTCCTTAGTTATTCCCATGAGCTTACCAATTAGCATTTTGGTAAATATTTTGCCCACAGTACTTAGACGGCTAATCGCTCTATGATTAGTATAGTCACGCTTATCACCCTTTCCCGTGTAAAGTAGGATTATTAATCCTTTCTTCAATCATTTGGAACTTCACCGTTCACATCAAGCATATCTGAGAATTCCCACAGCCTCGCAAACAGATATCCGTCGCCGCACTTAAGCATTTCAGCGGTGATAGCATCTACACCAGCAGCTCTACTATTCTTTAGTTTCTTAATCACGGATATAATGTCGTTGATAACGTTTTTTTCTTCCGCCACCTACAACGGGATTGTCTAACGTATCTTCTTCAGTGTCACATTTGTTATGCTCCATAGCTTGACCTTCATACAATTTCTTGAAAGAAATGATACATACAGCCTTTCACTTGTCTGAATCCCATACCATTTTGCCATCAGCATACTTAATTCCAACTAACTCAGTGCTAGTACTTCTTTTCCTAATCTCCTTAACCCATTACCAAAAGAATTCATAATTATCTTCAAAATCATTTTGCACTTTTTTATCTTCTGACGCTTTGATTTTATCTTTGCGTTCTTTAACTAGTATTTTGGCTCGTTTTCCCGCAGCATTATCCATGCGCCCTCTACATTTTTATTGCCCAATTGCGTCTTTCAGTCTTCTTTAAAATGTCCTAACTATTTATTCAGCTCCACACGATATACCATACTACTTATACTCATACCTATGGTTTCCGCAAACTCTCTATTTTAACTCGCGCCTGCTTTGACTTATTAATTTCTCTTGTGCTCCATACTTTACCTAGGTTCATTTTTGAAATTATGAGGTAGTAATCCGTTCCGCATCCAGAACTTCTCATAATCCTTCTATCCCATACAAGCCCCCTCAGTCTCTCATCTGCTACAACAATGTCAATCATACTTTTTCGAAGCATGATATGATCAATTTATCCCCATTACCGTTCATTTTTGGGTCTGCGAAGTGGCCGAGTACCCTATCAGTGCCTTTTCGTTGCACACCAACCCAGCTATTCACATTTTTCGAGTAGAATGATTCTTTCCCCAGAATCGAAAGTACCTATAATATCATTTGGCGAGTCCCAGAATATATCTTCCACATCCCTACTGTCACCATTAACTGGAGCGTAGCACCCTATAATAAATAGCCTTCTGATTGCCACTTTCCTTCTAAACCATAATAATCTAGGAGATACACAATCATACGTTTTCAGACGTTCTTTTGCTCTCTCAATCATAATCAGACCGACTTCTTGACGACCATATGATTCGTTATCTACTCCTAAAACTTTTTTGAGGACATGCCTTCCGTAAACAGAAGTGTCAATCCTTCCTGTAGCTACATTATTATTTGTATTATTCATTATTGAAAGTATACACGCAACTACCAGCTTGATGCGAGAAATTTATTCCATAAGTATAAAATCATGTCCAAACAAAGCAGCTATATCGCGATAAGGTCTAGTGTCCATTCATAATGTCAGTCTTACCAAACTTCGGTTATGCGAAGGAAAGTATGAAAATAAGGCCAGAACCAAAGGAGTTATAATCGATTTGTGTTGTACACTGAGAAGGGCACCAGTCTCCTGCAGTTTGGCCTCTTAGATGGAAAAATACGATTCATTTCGTCATAAATGTGAGAAGAATTCTCAACAATAAGTGAAACTTGACAAGCTTGAAACTTCTATAAATTTTCACTTCGAAAATTCAATTTACAAAGACATTTATAAATTACCAAAATCTTCCACAAACTTCCAGAACCTTCCACAAATTCCCAAAACTTTCCATATTTGCCAAAGTTTTCCATAAATTTGCCAGAAGCTTCTACAAGTTTCCAAGAGATTTCATAAATTTCCTAAAGCTTCCACAAATCACCTGAACCTTCCATAATTTCTCAAAAGTTGCCACAAATTTTTAAAACCTTCCATAAATTTTCAAATGTTTCCATAAATTCCCAAGACCATCCACAAATTTCCAAAACTTTCAAAAACTTTCCATACATTTTTAAAGAGATTCCAGAAATTTTCAGAACTTTCCACAAATTCTCAAAACCTTCCATGAAGATTCATAAATAGACTAGACGATTATTGAATGATGAGTGGAGGAAGGAGAAAAGGTGAAGATTGGAGCAGAAAAATGTGATAGTGGTGTTCAGTGACATTTTAGGGGATAATGAGAAGAAGGAAAGGCCTGGAAGAGGAAGGAGTATATGTATGAGGCATAGTGACAGAGAGGGAGAAAAAGGGAGAAAGAGGTGCAAGCATAGATGAAAGAAGAGACAAAAAGATGGAAGGATAAAAGGTTGGAGCTGAAGATAGGGAGACACGAGATGAAGATTGTGGAGACGTGGTGGGGATGGAGCGAGTACAATGAAAAGATGATAGTGATGAAAGTGGAAGAAGAAAAGGACCTCACTGTCAGCGCGCGTGTTGCGAACAGAGGAGAAGGGCGAGAGGAGTGAGCAGTCGATAGTGTCAGCAGACAAGGAAGATGAGATGGTGGTGTGGTGCCGGAAGGAAAAATAAGAGGAGAAAGGGAGAGAGGTCAGAGCCAAGGGGATAGAAATGGAGGTGAAGAGACGCAGAAGGTTTGAGGTCTACTTGACCTCGATGGGAGGAATTTTGGTTACAAGGAGGACGAACGAATTTGACTTGCGTCCCTGGCCGAAGGTAATCCCTGTCTGGGGAAGTGAGGAAGGATGAACGAGATAGCTCGGGAAGAAGAGAAATGGGAGAGGTCAATGGAACGAGAAAATCACGAAGGAGGCGACAATAAGAAAAAGAAGGGGACGTTAGTGATTATCAGTGAAAAATGAAAAATTGTTAGTGTCGCATCAAAGGGTGTGAATTAGAGGAAAGGAAGTGGAGTGAGTTATGTGAAAAATAGAATAAGAGAAAAAAGAGTAGAGGGCTGGAAATTGTTTGATGTCAGTAAGTGAAGGAAGTGTATGATAGAGACTGTAAGTGCGAAGAGAAAAATGGTTAGTTTTTCGTCGAAAGATGTAAATTAGAGGTAAGAAAGGGGAAACGTGCGGAGAGTGGTCACGTAAAAGAAATATAAAAATTAGAAAAGTATGAGAAGGTGGTAGTAAAAATATGGGAGGGAGTGCATGTTGAATAAGGCGAAGAAAGGGATGTGTTGACAACGAAAAGAGAAGTGAAGGGTTGGAAAGGCTTAAGAGGGCTGTATGGGTAGGTCTACAGTTAAGAGCTTAATATATTTTGTATACATTGTAGACGAATGTTTTTAGGCCATTAGGCTGGAAAATAAAGACATACATACATATACCCCTCCTTTCATCTTCCTTCATCAAACCCCACTCATAATCATCACAGAATACCGCACCTGAGAAAAATTTGTTCCGCCGGCCCTGATGTGGCCCACGGCATTGCGGAAAATTTCAACAATACCGAAGAGCTACTAAGGTAGAGAGTATAGTAGACGAAAGGTTAAGGAGAAGGTCAATTGAACAACAAGTCGAGCGCCGCGCTCGAATTTCACTTTCTCACTGATTTGAACCACTTGAACTTCATTGAAGTACTGGCACTACAGGTCTAGAAAGAAGATAATAACCAATGATAATAACCATACGCAGTATCTTCAATCCATTTTTATTTACATCTATAATTCATTTATTGCGACATCCAGAGAGAATTAGAACACTAGTTCGACATTCATGTGTCACATTTGATGAATGCAAACTAATTTCCTACACAAATTACATGTGAGTCTCTTTTAAATTTTGACTTGTATTTGGTAATAATTGGGAAATTAATTTGGAAATTTGGTGCGCATTAAATTCAGTCTTATTCGTAATAAGTTACATAGTGACCTTACAGAGAATGTTTTAATCAATCTAGTTTTACAATTTTGATTTCGATAAACATCGCTAAGATGAGAGCAGAGACTAAATCTCTGCATTCAAGGATTTGTCATTTATCAATGAAATTCCTTTCTCGTTTTATTCACTTAAATATTCCGTTTTCATTTCTCTTCATAGATATAAATCTAGACCACATGAATCGTAAAATCCCAAAACATCATAAATCTACCCTTTGGGAATAAATTACAAAAAAATTGTAGTCGTTTGTGAATGTGAATTTTGTAATTTATATGAATCACCAAATACTATAAATTTCACCTAATTGTGATTTAAATATAGGTTCTTCAGAGTGTGTTGTTAGAACAATGACATTCATATGATTTGCAGGTATTCTGATTTATAGTTCGTGGACAGGAAAAAGTGTACCATGACTATGAGGATAGACATTTTTTTAATTCTGGTATTAAAAGTAAGGCGTTGCTACACTTTCACAGAGAAAATTACGCTATTTAGTCTCGCAGCCTAATATACTTTCATACATAGTTGAGCCAGATTTGGGGAAGAACCTGATCGTGTAAACCTTCTCAGAGCATTTGGTCTTGAAACTTTGCCCACATTGCAACAATTTTTAAATGGGAATAAGTATGTAATAATTACAGGTCCAGGCTTGAAATTATTTTTCACATTCTCATCATTTATGATGGAATGTCTTAGATTCATGCGAATTTGGACCTATCCAGTTTTAGTCATTTCTCGACGTTTTGAGACCCTCTAAGTCAGAAAAAATGGTTCTTACGAAAATGTCTGTCTGTCTGTCTGTCGTCTGACGACGCGATAACTTTCGAAGGAATGTTCTAATTCAAATTTCCTTCTGCACACTGATTTTTGGTCCAAAAAGATAGGTCAAGTTCGTTAGCCAGCCTTCTATTGCCAATATTTATGGTTTTAGCCATGAAAAGTCAAACTGAGAAAAATAATAATTCAAGTTCCCACGAAACCGCGCTAGACACGACAAATTGACAAGAAGCCAAAATTATTCGCCTCTCAAAGTTATAGAAAATTGCTGTTGAACATTTTGCATTAGCAATGATAGATATTGTTTTGAACGTGGAAAATTTCCTAAGAAAATCGAAAATTCAAATTTATAGCTAAACAAAGCAAAAGGCGATGAAAGCTGCAACCGCAAAATTGCTCACCTCAAAAAGACAGGCAAAATTGCATTGTAAACATTTTTTATATCCATATTTCACTCCTGAGCTGGCATCAATGAAATTAAAAAATGCTTAAAAAAATATTTTTGTTTCTTACGTCGGTTCTAAAACTTGGCAAGTTTTTTATTACCAATTGAAAACACACTTTTTTAGCAATTTTGTGTTAAATAAAACTTTTCTCATGGTTTCTCCCATATTGATAATTTATGCTGGAAAGAATTCGATTTGGGTGCTTTTTGTTTAATTCTTTTTCGCTTTGATTTACAATTTTTCAGCTGGGTATAAAAACGTAATGTGAAGTGTCAGTTCTATAAAATTTAATTTAATGTCAAGCATTGTTGAGCGCGAAGCGCGAGTGTCATGATGAGAATGTATTCCTCAAACCCGAAGGAGTTTTGAGAAAGATATATCTACATCATCACTTAATGTTTAAGCACGAATATACGAGGGGCAAGTAAAAAGTAAGGTTCCCAACGCTGTAGCTCCGCCGCGCGTGTTGCTAGGCGAAATCCGGC
>JAUMHM010000016.1:22886962-22901155 GCA_032362435.1 Melikaiella ostensackeni | reverse complement strand
TTATTCCTTTCTGATAAGATTTTGCTGTCTTCGTCGGTAGGAATTGGGAATTTTATAAAAACAAGTTCATAATTTTTCTTATATATTTGAAGCTTCGTATGTTAGAACCTTATATATGTCTATAATGCAAATATAATACAAAAATTAATAAAGATTCCTAGCATCGACGGAAGAGATTAAGAATCACATTCTAGTTCGCATACATTATTTAGAGCATATGTAGTTTTATTGTATACTACATTTTATTGGAAACATGCACCGTACTCAACGCAGCATTTCTGAAAATAATTTAACTCATGACTTCTTTAGAGATTGGGAATTTTTTGAAAAGAATTTTATTGATTTCTTACATTTTTAAAACGTCGTATGTCGAAACCGTATACGCATCTATATAATAATAATTTTCAGTTGACGCCAGAAGAGTATACAAATATTTTCTAATTTGCATAATTTTTTCAGAGATACATAGTTTGTATTGTTTACTTGATATTATTGAATATACCCGCAGAACTCTGAAGCAGCGATTCCTAAAATTATCAAGTTCACGATATCTGTAGAGATTTGAAATTTTGTGAAAACAATGTCATAAATGCTGTTTTGTTTTTTCTTTGAGGGTGGAGGGAGGGGTCGTGAAAATATTTTGATACGTGAGAGATAAGCAGAAATAGACAAAAATTTAAAAACAAAACTTGTTAGAAAGCGTTATATAATCATTGAATTGAATCATTTAATCAATGTTATAAGAGTATGATGAAGCTGGCGTTCTAAAATTTTTTTAGGCTTCCTGACTTGAACCATTATGTACTCGTATAAGATTCCTCATAACTTTGCATGTAGTTTACGACGCATCACGAGATAAGATTTGCAAAATTATTTCTGCTAACGATTCAGTATTCATAACTTTCATATTTTTAATTTACTATTAATTACAGCAAAAAAAATACAGAAAATGAAATCAAAGCAATTATCAATACCTTCAATTTATGGAAGTACGTTTGCAAAAGTATAATGAATTTGAAGAATTTTTATTTATATTTCTTATATAGCTATTTAGGACTTTTGCACTGCAACAGAACCAATAATTGCCTTTCTTGTGCGATTAGGTTTTACATATTTGAAACCAGATATTAACGAATTTATAAGAAATAATCTCTACAGTCTAAATTATAAGCAGTATCTGAGTTGTATTTTGCGAATATAACTTAGCAAGTGAACAAATTTGTTGGGAAATTTTAGTTGGAAATCTTATGAAATGTATTGGAATCCCAAAAAAACCGTTGAAATATTCTGAAATATCTTTAAATACTTTTAAATCCTTAGGAATATTCTGAAATGTTTAAAAAAATTCCTTTTTAAATTCTGCTCGTTATGCATATTCGATAAATTTTGAAGACAACTTAAAACCAAAATGTGAAACAATTTCCTGGAAATAGGATTCTTTTTTCAATTATCATTTTTAGTAAACCAAAAATTGTAAAATTTTCTGGTCTCTGGTTTCTTGAGTGTTTTAGCCATACTAGCTTTCGAAGGATTTGACAATTCGATTTAGCATTTGAGACACTTTTTTGAGTCTCAAAATAAAGGTCACGTTCTCTAATCAGGTTAATCCAATAGAAAAATAAAGAGTATTTCAAAGTGGAAAACATGATTTTTCTAACAGTTTTTGCGGTGGATGATAAAATGACTTGCATGTGATTGTGGGTTGATTTAAAACCAATCTATTCAGATTATTTCATTCTTCAAAATAGAAAAAGGAAACAATCCAAGCCAATAACACATTTCTAAAAATTGCCGCTTCCCTCGAATTTTTAAGCTATGTTTGAGTAAAGTAGATATCTTCTGGTAAATTAAGTTAATTATTAACAACTCAATTAAAAGAAATCTTAAGTATTCATAGGCAACCCTGCAGATTGGAACCATTTTTGCTTAATGTCTCTCTTTTAAAATTTCTTAACGATTAGAGACAGATGTGCAATTAATCTACACAACAGAAAGAAAAAAGAGAGAAAAAAAGAAAGAGTCAACCAAACCAACCTCACACTCTTCTTTTCTCCTTTTTTATACTGCTGGGGACCAACATGTTTCGAGGCCAATTTAGACTTCCTCATCAGGGGTAATTTATAGGAAAACAACAGATATAAAATTGACAAAATTGTTAGATCAGAAAATCATTATGACCTGGAAGTAAAAATAGATATGATTGTTAGTAATTTCAGTTTTGGTACATACTTCATTCATTAATTGAAATTTGAAATTTTGACATAGGCGAAAAATTTGGAATAATTCCTAAATTCACATTTTTTATTCTTCAATTGGAAAGTAATTGATGAAAATTCCACATTATGACACAAAACTAAACTCACTGTATCCAATTAATGGTTCCATCCCAAACTCTGTTGTATCTAGCAAGATCGTAACCCAATTTTCCTAACATTGATTCCAAGATACTTGAGATTTTTCGAAAATGAGGTAGGACAACCGTATTAAATCTATTGTAATCCTGTATATTGTTTCTTTCCTGATTATTACCTTTATTCTCAATTTGAATATCACTTAGAACACGAAAAGATGAACATAAAAATAGTTCTCATAGAAGTGCAAGATATTAGTCGGTCCTTACAAAACATAGACTTACACAGGGGCATGACTTTAATTAAGATGATGTTAAATTTTCGTATCATGAGGGGAATAAATAAAGAGAGAGATCATGAGAATGCTTTTTTGAAGAGAGAAGGTAACAAAGCCATTAATTTAAAAAGAGTTCTAGCTAGATACAACTGAATTTGGGATGGAATCATTAATTGGATACAATGACTTTAGTTTCGTGTCATAATTTGGAATTTATATCAATTTATTTCAAATTAAAAAATAAAATAATCTGAATTTAGGAATTATTGAAAATTTTTCGCCTATGTGAAAATCTCAATTTTCAATTAATGAATGAAATATGTACCAAAACTGAATTGGCTATCAATCATATCTGTTTTTACTTTCAGGTCATGATGATTTTCTAATCTAACAATTTTGTCAATTTATATCTGTTGTTTTTCCTATAAATCACCCCTAGAAAGTCTGAATTAGCTTCGAAGAATTTGGTCCCCAGAAGTATAAAAAATGAGGAGAAAAGAAAGAGTGTGAGGATGGTTTTGGTTGACTCTTTCTTTGTTCTCCCTCTTTTTCCTTCCTGTTGTGTACATTTATTGAACATCTGTCTCTAATGAGCCCAAAAAGCAGGTAGTCTCAAAGTCTACTTTTGAATTGTGAACTTTTTGGGTGTCCTCTTTCAGTACACAACAAATTGTCATCAGAAACTAGATTTTATTTCGAACTTCAAAAAACGTTAATATCAATTAATATATTCTTTTCCTTCTTCAGATTCAATAGAGTGTTCATTTTTCAGTTTTTTTCTGGAAAGAAGGCTTAGATTTTTCACTTTGAATGCCTTGGTGGTAAAAAATGAACATATATTATTAAACGAACTTTTTAACACTAGAAGCATAAAAAATTCTTCAAACAATAAAGAATAATTTGTAATTTCTAATGATAAGAGTTTGAAGTAAAAAAATATATACATTGAACGAATTCGAATTGAAACCTTCCAAATCAAACAATTTAGATTACGTGAAACTTTGAAAAAGGACAATATTTTAAATGGAATAACTTGTATTGGTACTAAATTAAAGCATTCAAAATTGAACAACTTTAGATTAGAATTTTGTACATTAGATCATTTGAAATTCAGAGGAATTGAAATTGTATCGCTTCTATTTGAGAGCGTTCCAAATTGATTAATTGGAAATTGCAAACTTTTGGGTATAAATAATTTTCAACTATAAGCTCCTAAAATCGAATTATTATGAAAAGACGTTGAGAGTGAAGTGATTTCAAATGGGATACTCTGAAAATGAAAAAATTTCTATTATAAAACGTTAAAAATTGAACGAATTTGAACAAAATTGAAAACTAAAAAATTTGTAAATTACCAAGAATTGTGATATTGAATGTTTTTTATACTAAAACCCTTTAAAATTTCTGTTATGTAAAGTAAATTTAAGTCGTTAAAAAATTAATAATTTTCAAATTGTTTATTATAATTTTCAAAATTAAAGTATTTTAATTTTGACTGTGAAATTAAAACTTATGACCGGGAAAAACTTAAAATACAGCGTTCAATGTGAAAATTCAAAATTCTAAAATTGTGACTATTCAGAATTAAAGAAATTAGTCAATTACTGAGCTATCAATTTCAGATAGTTTAATTTTTATCTATTTTGCTTGTAAATAAGACCATTTTTAACTTTTTAGTTTCAAATCGTTTAATTTTTCACACTTCGTTTACAATTATTATTTATTCTTTCAATGTTCCAATCAAATATTTGTCAATTTTAAATGATTTATTTTTCTTAAATCTTCAACTTAAAATCGGATAATTTCAAGATATTACATTGAAAATTGAAAATTAAAAAAAATAATGCAAAACCAGGTAGCTATCATTCCCATTTTTGAAATATCACAGTTTTAACCCTTTCAATTCAAATTTTTTTTTAGTTGAGTTTGAGATATTCACTATTTAGGAACATTTCCAATTTCAAATTTGGAATATTTAAATCAAAACTATTAAATATAATATCGACTCTCGAGGGTTTCAATATGAAGTTTTGCGATTTTGAAAGATTTGGTAATGGAACTGATATGACCTTTTTAATATTTGAATTTGAAATTATTATTATCGAATTGGCAGGATCTCGATTTAGTGAGGACAATATTTTTTTACTGATATTAAAAGAGTCATAAATTGTAGAAGAGGATATTACCTGCTGAAAACCGACTAAATGCTTATTTTTATGAATATATAATAAAATGTTGATTTTTTTACCGCCCCCCCCCTCCTGCCCCGGTAAATATGTGTCCAAACGACAAAATTTTCACTTCATAAATTATCATCAAATATTATCTACTTCAGAATTGGACACTTTTTCAAAATAGAACATTCAAAAATGTACAACATTGTAAAATTTCAAGTTGAAAACCGCCGAAAATTAAGAAATTTCAAACGAAATATTTTCGTATTTAAGTTTTTAAAGCAAAAAAAAGTTTAGTTTCAGGGCCTCAAAGATTAAATTGTTTCAAAATATTGCATTCAAAACCATAACTTTAAATTGAAGTCATAGAAATTTCGAAAATGATGAATATTATTAATAGGTGTCATAACGTGTAGCATCAAGTGTCATACAAAGTGATTAGATGGATTTTTTTACTAAAAATGTGATTTCTGTCCCAAAAAAAATTACTCTCATTTTCTCCGTTCAAAATTGAAGAATTTGAAATATTGTGAACCTCTAAGGTGTAATTATTCTAAAAACGATAAAAATTATATGCTTTCTAATTGGGAACTTCCGAAATTAATCAATTCAAACTTGAAGCATCAAAAATCAAACACTTACAAACTTCGTTCAAAAACAAGTTTTCAAAAATTGAAGCATTCTTATCAGGATCCGCGGTAGTGAATCGCCGCCAAGTAAAAACCGCGAATATCTTATCTCGAACTATTTATGCACTTAGCCCCTTTTGTGTATATCTCAGACAATTCTGCATCGATTTGCATGAAACCTCTTTCAAATCAATGAAAAATTGCTGAAAAATAACTTCTGTGCATAGACAATGTTCATTTTTTTGAAACTGGACACAGCAGATTCCGAAAACATGAATAAGGTATCATTTTTAGCATTTCTGTCGACCTGTATCCTACAATATTCAACCGATTCATCTAAAAATTTTAGGATAAACTGACTAGATGAAGCTCCGGGGTCATTATTCAGGAAACTGTGATTCATTAATTATTTATAGAGATATTGCACTTTTTATGTTCAAATTCGAATTTTGATCATTTCAGTCGATCTGTAGCCTGCAATATTCAATCGATTCATCTAAAAATACAACGATAAATTGACTAAATGAGAATCCAGGGCAATTTTCCAAAAACTTTTGATTTATTACTTGTTTCTAAAGGTATTTCACTTTTTAAGTCTAAAATTCGTTATTTCAGTTACTTCGGCAGTTATTTGTAATTTTTGGGTACCTAAGAAATTTGGCTATACGTACCAAAATTTCGGTTCACTTAACCACAACCAATTTATAATGAAAAAAAGCAAAGTAGTTTAAAGAAATGATTTCTTCCAAAATAAATAACCGAGTTCATCGGTTTATAAAATCATGTGAATTGAAAGAAGAGCTCCTTGTTCATATAAACGACTTCTGTTATCATTAGCTAGATGCTAATATCAATAGATGCCAAATTAACTGCAAACTTGAATTTTATGAAATCCTAGAGTATTTGTCAAAAGACAAAATGAGCTATTTTTAATTAAAATCTGAAGATCGCCGTAATCTAAACTTGGAAAAAACTGCATTAAAAAAAATCGATTAAAACCGATTATTCAAGGACAGTTTTATAGCGGGCTTTGAGTGTGCGTGATTGAATTGTCATGTGCATAATTTTTGTTTTTCCATATTGCCATCCCTCACAATTTTATGGATTTTTATGCTGAATTTTGAATACAAGCAGATCATATCTAAATCGTGACCTAAATAAACTAAGAAGCAATCTGATAAAATAAATTTCTACTTTAGTCACGAGAATGGTAATTTGACAATGGGTGGATTCCAGAACATGGTCAAAAATGAAATATAAACCTTCCCATAAATTTTTTTTGTCTCACGGAGCTTCATGAGATATCCAAATATTTCAATAAATTTAAATTGATTTAAGGTGTTTCGAAAGAATTGAATGGATTTAGGAAATTTTCCAAATATTTCAGGACATACGGCTGAATTTTCAATAATTTCATGGGATTCAATGAAATCACTAGTTTACAAATTTTTGGTTCGTCGCATGTACCTGAAAAAAAAGTGTTTTCTAGACTAATTTTGGGTCACTGAAAAAGAAAATGACACTAATTTATTTTTCCAAAGAAGCGTTTTCGAGATATTTGCAAAAAACTTGTTTTGTGGCTCTTTTTTCAGTTACTGCCAGAAATCTCGAGAACGGTTGATCCAACTGACATGAACTGTATATAATAATTCGGAAGGTATGTTCTTCTTCTTTCCGACAATATACTGTTTGTGTCAATCGGATCAAAATTTATTAGGTTATAGGCGATGAAATTTGAAAAAATTAAACAACTCAAAGTGAGTTATTTTTAAATAAAGTCGGAAAATCAATTTTTTTTACTTTCATTGCCTGTAACCTAAAAACTTTTAATCCGATTGACACATACGGTATGTCGTCGGAAAGTGGAAGAGCATACCTTTCGAACGAAATACAGTTTATGTTAATTGGATCAACCGTCATCAAGATTTATGCCAATAACTGAAAAAAGGGTCCAAAAACACGTTTTTTGCAAATATCTCGAAAATACTTCTTTAGAGAAATAATTTAATGTCATTATCTTTTTCAGTGACTCACAATTAGTCTGAAGACCCTTTTTTCTCCTGGTACATTTTTCGTGTAAAATAGTGTTATATATCAACTGAAATTAATTTCAAGTGATTTCTAAGTATTCCAAAGAATTAGAAAAGATTTTCAATAAGCTTAGGTTCTTCCAAAAGATTGCGAATTAATCAATATTTTTTCTTCAATAAATTAATAGTTTGCGGCTATTGAATTAGTAAAAATTTCGACTAATCGAATTAGTAATTTTCTACTAATATGTATTAGCTCACTCTTTCTGTGACCGAATTAGCATAATTTCACTAGTAATTAGTAAAATGTCATTAATTTGAATTTAGAGAGGTCGGCACAAATAACTTTCCTTACAAATATTCAACATAATACTTCGGACCATAGGGAGATTTTTTTGTACTTCTTTCGGGTCGTCAAGCTCGTAAGTTTTTTTTGCTCGGCTTAAATAATTTGATCCATTTGAGCAATTTCACTCCGTCCTACTTGCACCCTGTTTTATAATCCTTTGGATTTTCGAATATTTCTATTGATTTTTAAGCTTTATTTCATTATTATATTTATTTTAAGCTTTGCTTAATTATATATTTATAGCACTGACTAGTGGTACGGAATTTTCCGTAAGACTAGTCCGGTCAAGTATAGCGCTAGGGCTATACTTGATATTTGTATTCATATTATTATATTTTATATTTATATTATATTATATTTATATTTTCTATACTGATTCCAGTGTTTGGTAAGTTACTTTTTTAAAGTAACTCGTTACAGTTACGTTACTTTTGTGGAAAAAGTAACTCGCTGCAATTGGGTTACTGAAAGAAGTAACTAAAAGTTAGCAAAAAGTTACTTTAAATTTAGCCCCTCGCCTCCTTTAGTTTTTGAGTTCTCAAAATAAATGGGCATAGTTAAAATACGTTGGTAAGTTAACATGCGTTGGTCCAATAATTAATTCATAAATTAACAATTAGCCACCTTGGCATGGATGGAAACACTATTTGTAAATCTATAAGCTTCAATTTTTCTAAGTCCATGCAAGACTTACGCTACCACAATGACATGTGTAATTGGTAATCCAAGGAATTTAAAAAAAATTACTTTACGTTTTACAAACTTTCTGAATTTTGGGCAATTTTACTCTAAAATTATGACAGAATTATGTTTGCTGGTCTTCTCAATGTTGAAGCTTCGGTTGTTTTCATACTGGTTACACAGTTTTTAATGTAGTTTTGCAATCCTGATGAGGCCCAGAGTTTTGTGGGAGAAACGTTGAAATAACGTATTTAATAAATTAATAGCAGAAAAAACAGGAAATCCAAGACATCTTTTATTATAATATTGGACACTTGACATAACTTTGGATATAATTAATGAGACAAAAATTAAATTTCATAAATTAAATTTAATACAAAAATTAAAAGGTAACGATGAAGTAACTTAGAATTACAAGTTACTGCAAAAATAGTAAATGAGTTACATTGCAAATTACAAGTAACGCAACTTTTTCGGTAACTTTGTTATATGTAACGAGTTACTACCCAACACTGACTGACACCTACAATTTTCTGTGAATTTAATAAAATATAATATAATACAATGGAAATATTGATAATGCTATTCAATTACACAGGCACACAAGAAAAAGTGTGCGGAGCCAAATAGCGACTTATATAGCCTTGTAGTATTGATCTAGCGTAGTCAAAATCTGCATTAATTGGAATTTTCTGCTCAATAGTTTTTTTTATTCGAGGTTTAATTTTTAGTTTAAGTCAAATTATTCCAATTAGGCCACCATAAATCAAAAGTCGTATTTTTTTCACTGTAAAATGAATTTTTTAATAGCCCTTATGTTCGAAAAAACTTCCACATATTTTGGTCGCAATGAAAATTTAATGTTACAACATGATCAACATTTTTCTCGTGAATGGCTAAGCGGATTTTGACGATTCTTGCGTTAAAACATTTGTTTAAAAACGTATATTCCAGACATTTTTCTTCCGAACATAAAAACATTGAATTAAAAAAAAATACCAATTATTTATGAACAAATTGTACTTTTGTTCTCTTGAAAACAAATTTGGTTGCAAGTTATTCTAAATTCTCTACGTAGACGCGCGTTGCATTAAAAAATTTATATCCCGTAAAATTATGGAAACTACTTAGCAATTCTTTTCGCACTTCTCTCCGGAAAAAATGTAGAACAACGTGCACAAAAATATTTTTCATCTGAGAGAAAAAAAGTTCAATTTTGTTCATAAGCAACTGATATTTTTTTAAAAGAATTCCAATGTTTTCATTTTGGGAAAAAAAAGTTATGGAAATTACGTTTTTAAACAAAAATTTCAACATAAGAATCATCAAAATCCGTTTAGCCGTTCACGAGAAAAATATTATCAAAAATATATATCATGTTGTGACATTCAATTTTCATTCTTAATAACTTCTGCAAAAAAAATTTGTTTACGACCAAAACCTGGGGAAATCTTTTCGAACATAAGGGCTATTAAAAAATTCATTTTACAGCGAAAAAAACGACTTTCGATTCATGATGATCGCTTTTTTGGCTCCGCACACCTTTTTTTGTGTGCCTGTGTTATTCTTCTAAAGTCTTAAAGATCAACTCTGAAATGAGAATTCTCTATATCAAATTTTGACTTTTGATAGTTTAATTTGAATTTTGTGATAAATAATACAATAGACTATTTTCTTAAACATCAAAATTATTTCAAATCAGCGGCAATTATTCAAATTATTAATTTTTCAGGATATTTTGACACTTTTATTGAGATAAGATAGAAAGTGTTGAATAATTACTAAAAGGGTATTCAATCCAGTTGGAAAATGAAAGAGTTTATTTCAAAAATATTTGGAAATAGGTGTAAGTATTTACTTTAATATACTTGTAAAATTATTTCAAGTGAAGTTGACTCATCTGCACATCTAACAATGTTAACAAAGCTATAAATATAATCTGAAGGTATTGAAATTTTTTTTCCTGTCTACAAGAAAATTCTCCAATAATAAATTTATTGGTTTATTGGCATCGAGTTCGTGTACATACGAACATCTATTATTAATATAAAATTAAAATTTGAATAGAAAATTGTTATTCATACTCCATACAAATTGTAGTCGTGAATCAGAACCGAAAACTATTTTTCAAATGTACCAATTTTAGGCCTATTCTCAAAACATCAGGGATTTTGAGTAATAACATTCTTATATTCTCACTCGCGATCGAGTCATTAGTTTGAAAAATAAGATGATGCAGACAAAATAAAAAAAAGTATCAGGAAAATGTTTATTTTAGTTCTGATAAATCTTTACATGAATTAAATATTCCAAGGTATATTTAAAGGAAAAGTATTTTTAACATGTACTAAAAGCTGCACTTAAATTTCCGGTCTTATCAAAAAACTGGTTTTTGGTAGTTTTTGAACATTTTTAAAATCCTAAAACTTTTTAAATTTGTAAATCTTGTTAACATCTTCTAAAATTGTTAACTGAAACTTCTTAATACGGTAAAAAGGTAGCGTTCACTATTTTTTTTTTCAAATTTTGAGAATCATAAATACTAGGGCAGAGCGAAAAAGTAATTTTTTTTCAAATTCGAAGGGGATCTAAAAGTTGTACTTCGATATCTGGAGTTCCCACAAAAAGTTACAAATAAAAAAACATATCTTATGTTCGCGCATCGACGATAAAGCTCAAAATAACGAATGATAGCGAATTTTTTGTTATTTTCGTAAGAAATCTAGTTTTTAGTAGATAAAAACGATTTTAAAAACTAAGATTTACAAATATAGTTATCCTTAGAAAATTATTCAGCAACAAAGAACCTGTATAAATTGTTATCAAATTTAAAGAAATTATATAAAATCATAATTTTTCACTATTTAAGACGACTTTTTGTACATATTTTAGTTTAATATCAGTTGAATCAACCCTAATTCAGTTTAAGTTGCTGAAATTTAATTATATTTGATTAGAATTCCACTTGAATTAACAATGGTTATATTTGAATTGCTTTTAAGTGTTCGGATTCTAATTTAATTGCTAAGTTTCCATTTTGCATTTACTAGAATTTAGTTGTAAATAACTTGAATTGCTAGATTTCTATTTATATGAACTATAATTTATTTTTTATTAACTAGAATTTTGTTTGAGTTGCTATACTTATACTTGAAATATACTAGAATTCCGCTTCAATCAATTCGATATCTGTTTGAATTATTGGAATTTTATTTGAAATTATTATTTGAATTTCAAATCAGCAAAATTTCATTTAATCGTATTCAAGAGAAGAAGAATATAAAATTGGTAGTGCTGAAAATTAAAATAACTTGGCATTGAAAATTTTTAAAATAAATAAGTTCCAAATTTGGGAATATTTGAATGTAAATGGTTTTAAGAGTAAAAAATGCTAAATAAATGCATTCATCCTTCATAATAACAAAAATTTTAATTTTTAAGTTTTCTGTTTTGAAAATAGTTTAAATTAGATGTCCTTTCTCATTTAATGAAAATATTTATTTGAAAAACAAGTTTGAGCGCGCCTGGGCGCGCGATTCGGTCGTCGCGCTTCGCGCTCTGTGTTATATGTTCTTCATGTAAAAATATACTGAATTTGTTTTTGATTTCAAATGAAAAAGGAAATTTATTTACTTAAGACTCTATCGGCCTTAAGGAATACATCCTCATCATAATATTCGCGCTCGATTTTCTGCGCTCACCGTATAATATATATACAAATAAATAGTTAAAAAGACGATTAAAAATTATCTTCATGATTTACGATTGGTTCCATAACGAAATGTTTAACAACAATTTCATTTGACATTTTAAAAGCACAAATTCTACTCTTTTGACTTTTTTTCTTATCTCGCGTCGTTTGGCTCAAAAATTAACACTGAAATATTCCAATGTTATATTCCATTCTTAAAAAACAAACTCTGCCCCTACCAAAAAATGTTGAGATAAAAGTTTACAGGTTTTCGTAAAAGCAATAATTTTGATATATTAACTTTTTTCGTATCTCGCATTATTTGGCTCAAAATTCGAATTTTTAACTTTTTAAGAAAATTCAAAAAGTTGTTATGACAATCTTGTGGGGCTTTCAAAAAGCAACGTTTTCATTTTGCTGACTTTTTTTCATATTGTGCATTATCTGCCTTAAAATTTTCATTTTCTTTTGTTTTTTTGAATTTTGTAAGTGCTATAACTTTGATAATTTCCTTTTTTATCGAAAAATATCATGAGAATGAATTGTCCGAATTTTTAAGTTATACGGATAGCCGTTTATATAATTTTTACATCTTGAAAAAAATGGTCTCAACAATTTTGAAAATGCTCAACTTTTTGAATTTATATCCAAAATGGCTGGTTAACGAACTTGACCTTCAGTTTGTGACACTTAAAGAGTGTACCAAAGGCACATACAATAGATTAATGCTTTCAAAATTTATCGTGCTCACAGACAGACATACATACATACATACATACATACATACATACATACATACATACAGGCACATTCGTAAAAGCTGTTTTTCGGGTTCAGAGGGTCTCAAAACGTGGACATTTGACAAAAACTAGGGAGTTAAATTTTACACAAATCTAATACCTTCTCTGATGAGAATGTAAAAAATGTAGGAATTCTCAAATTTGAAATTTTGAATCTGAAAAAATTCGCAATCAGCATCCATGATTTTTAATGAGAAAATTGTGGAACAAAATTACAAATGAAGGTCTGCAGTACAGAACTAGATAACCAACATTTTTTCATACTTCTAGCATTGATATTTTTTGAAATTATCATTTATTGAAAAAATACATATGTTTTCTTCGAACTTTTTAGCACAAAATTTCTGTCATACTGTGATATCACGATCTTCAATTTTGATTGTCTCGGAAAAGAATAGTTTTTTAGATGAAACATTCTATTTTTAATCGCTATTCAAAACCGATTTTGAAAGCCCATGAAATTTTAATCTCAAAATTCTCTGTCGATTTTCTCGGAATCGATTAAATTTTTTACATCAAACTTTGTTTACCCGTATTCAGAAACTTAATACCTCGAGAGCGTGTTTTTATTTCATCTTTTTCAACTTTTCTTTAATACTTTTCAAGTTTTCGAAAAATATTTGATAAGAAGAATCCAGCGACAGATTCGTTCTTCGAGTCAACTAATTCAGTTACAGAAAAGTGAGCCACTAATTATTATTAGAAAATCAGTAATCGGACTAATCGAAACATCTACTAATTCGGTAGTAAAAATAGGAAACATGAAAAATGAAAAAATTTAATAAAAAAACGCGACTGTGCAACATTCTTAACTTCATTGAAACAATAAGAAGGCAATATTGTGAAACTTGTAAATAGACTTTGACCTTACTTTATTCACGTCAAAAATAATCCCTTTACAATGTATGCACACCTGACACATGTTGAGTCGTTCAACTCATGTCTAAAATTTTATATTGGGAAGAATCAACAACAAAAGTTCAATAATTGATAAGTAACTGACATCACTTAAGAATTAGTTAATATTTTCACAAATTGACTTTAGTAAAATGAACTTGTAATTTTTGTACTATTTCATTTGTAAAATGCTAAAATATTACTATTTTATTAATCAAACACTTAATTACTAATTCAGTTAGGGGCCGTTCAAAAATACGTCCCACTGCCGGGGGGGGCAGGTTTTGCGACAATTTTTGACCTAGGGGAGGGGG
>JAUMHM010000016.1:22839402-22862699 GCA_032362435.1 Melikaiella ostensackeni | reverse complement strand
AAATAAACTTTTTCATGTTTTCACTGTGGTAATTTTTGGTCACACTCGTCAAACTCATATTTGGCAGAAAATATAAAGGAAAGTGTTGAAATAAACTTTTTCATGTTTTCACTGTGGTAATTTTTGGTCACACTCGTCAAACTCATATTTGGCAGAAAATATAAACGAGATTGTTGAAATCAACTTTTTCATGTTTTCACCGTGGTAATTTTTGGCCACACTTGTCAAACTCATTTTTGGCAGAAAGTATAAAGGAAAGTATCGAAATAAACTTTTTCATGTTTTCTCCATGGTAATTTTTGTTCACACTCATCAAACTCATATTTGGCAGAAAATATAAGGGAAAGTGTCCAAATAAACTTTCTCATGTTTTTACCGTGGTAATTTTTGGTCACACTAGTCAAACTCATATTTGGCAGAAAATATAAAGCAAAATGTTAAAGTAAACTTTTTTATGTTTTCACCGTGGTAATTTTTGGTTACACTCGTCAAACTCATGTTTGGCAGAAAATATAAAGCAAAATGTTAAAGTAAACTTTTTCATGTTTTCACCGTGGTAATTTTTGGTTACACTCATCAAACTCATGTTTGACAGAGAATATAAAGCAAAATGTTGAAGTAAACTTTTTCATGTTTTCACCGTGGTAAATTTTGGTCACACTCGTCAAACTCATGTTTGGCAGAAAATATAAAGCAAAATGTTGAAGTAAACTTTTTCATGTTTTCACCGTGGCAAATTTTGGTCACACTCGTCAAACTCATATTTGGCAGAAAATATACAGCAAAATGTTGAAGTAAACTTTTTCATGTTTTCACCGTGGTAATTTTTGGTTACACTCGCCAAACTCATTTTTGACAGAAAATATAAACAAAAGTATTGAAATAAATTTCTTCATGTTTTTGTAGGATCAGGCGAACCTAATTTTAACTATAAGTTGAAGCTGCAAATATTTTCTCAATATAATAATTTAAATATGTAGTGTGATTTGCAACATAACCTCGAAATATCGATCAATATATGGCGAAATTTTCAAACACCGAACGAATAAATCAAAATTGGAAATCCATAAGTGGAAGTTCATTGTCAAAATTATAAAATGAAGATAAATTTGAATTACTTTTTGAGGCATAAAAATCCATTTCAGATAATACACACAATAAACAGGTAATTATTTGATGAGAAATAATATTTATTGTGATATTATTGCAAAACCCATAGTATTCTTCACGTAAAATCAGATTTTTCCATTGAAAGAAGTATTTGTTGTAATATTCCAAAACAATCATTCATTCATCTCATATGATAATTTAATTTTAGTATTTTATGAAAAAGGAGAAAATATTCACATGGCACAAAAAATGTATGAACAAGATATGTATGAAGTTAAATTTTCTTCTTATATTTCTTTCTAAGATGTCTTTTGTTTTACTCCAGATTGATAAGAAATCAATTGAATGTTCGAGCTGTGCTAAAATGATTTTTATTTTTTTATTTTTAATAGTAAATTTATAATTTTAAATAGTAAATTTAATAATAGAATTCTTATTAATAGTTCTAAAGAAATAAAAATTAGGAAATATTCTAAACAGGAAAATAACTATTTCGATTAATCCTTTAAAGGCTTAACTGAGTGTATTTTTTCAACAATTATTCATCAAACTGAAACGTGATTACAATGTCATGTATTTAATATTCATTATTAACATGAGCACTATTTACTCTTTGCCATTATACAGCAGTCTTCCTGAATAATAATATATTTAAGATTTTATTATATTAATAAGGGAATATTTGAAACGATCAAACAAAATACTTAATTTCTTGTTTAGAATGCTTCTTAATTTTAATTTCTTTAGAATTAAAAATAGGAATTAATGATAATAAACATCATTTTAGCACCGTTAGAAAATTTAAATCTTGTCTGTATGAAGTAACCAAGAGACATCTTCGAAAGAAAGGCAACAAGAAAATTTAGCATACCAGTCCCTTTAGAATATGATATTAACTCCAAAAAAATATGTTATTTGGGGGGCCCATTTTCACCACTAATATGTGAAGCTGATGCGAGGATTTTTCAAAATATTGAATTTTACATTTTCTATGCACTTTATAATATTTCTAAAATGGGTTTTTAACATTAAAACTTTTTTTCATTAACATAATTCAAAGTTGATATAAGAATAAAGACTCCTGAATTCGAGATGACTCGATTGACCTATAATCTGAATACATTTTATTGAAGATTAAGGAACTTATGGTCATTTATAAGATTTAAAAAAAAAATGTTTTTTTCGGTAAAAGTGTTTTAATTAACCTAATTCGAAGTTGACACAAGAATAGAAGACTCCTTGAGTTGAGACAAATTGATTGACGTATTTGTATTTTTGTATTTTCATGGCGGGCACCCCCTAATATTTTTATAAATTTTCATTATTAATTTTAAATATTTAAAATAATCGTAAATCGGCGGAATTCACAGCTGGTTTTCAATTCTTTTGGAAAATTTTCCTGAGATACACAAGATAATAATCTTGTAAGGGTATAATTTCATATATTTCAGGGAGGAGAACAATTTTTATTCTATCTATGGGGTTAAACTTGTAGTAAAAACTTCATTTTTCAAATAAAGGCCATTCCAGACATGAATTTTCCAAAAACTACCGTGGACCAATATTTTTGTAGATTTTACTACATTTTATAAAAATTACATATTGATTTACTGAAAATTCTTCTAAGTAATTACACAGTTATTTACCAAGATTTTTATGGTTTTGGGGGTCAGAATGATCTTTCCAATGCTTGGTGATATCCAAGATTCATTGCGATGAAAATATTTTTAATCTTATTCATTCTTAAGTTCTGACTTTTTACGATTTTTTTTATACCAAATTTAACACTTTTCAAATACATCTTGATTTGACGTGTTTTGGGTATCATTTTATAAAATTGACATATTGGCCTTCAAGTTAAGCTTCTTATAAACTTTCGTTTTATTATGAACAAAATGTCAATTCAATATTATACAAATTTCAGGACATCAGTTTACATATAAATAAGCATTATTTCTAAAAAGTTATGTAAAGAAAAACATTTTTCTTTTATGGACGAGATAATAATTTGAAAAATTACAACATATATAGTACTTTTCAGAAATAACCTTTTATTGTTATGAACCATAGTTTTATGTGTGAAAGATCTTTCAAAATATCGATATTTCTTCGAAATATTAGTTTGACCAGATTTACCAGATAGTCGGTTAGTGACGAACAATGTCCGTCATGACTGTCATTGGCTTGTCGGTCAGGTCCCATCTCTACGCACAGTGGGACAGAAGTCCGGAAAAACTGACCAAAAGTCGAAAAATCATCCAATTTGTATAAAACTAATCATCCAGGGTTTTTTTAAGCCAGTCATTCTAGATTTTGGGTCCAAAATTTAGAATTCAAAATGGCCGAACCAATATGGCGACCAAAACTTACAAAAAAATCATTCGATTTGTATAAAACTCATTTTGTAGTAAATTTTCGAATGACAGATTACAAATTTAGGGTCCCAAAGTTAAAATTAAAAATTTTCGATTCACTATGTATAGCAAACAAAATTTATAAAAAATTATCCGATTTGTATAAAGCTTACTTTCTATTAGGGGACTTTCGAGTCACGGATTACACATTTGGGGTCCAAAAGTTAACATTCAAAATAACTTTTAAGTCACAGTATATTGCAATCCTTTCACTCTGAGAAAATGTTTCTCTTGCGAGAAACTTCACTTAATATTGCACGATATTTTTGTTTCGAGAAATATTTCCTCTGTGTCTCATAAAACCCACTGAAAGTCAATTTTAAGTTTTATATATAATACTTGGACTATGTGACTGAAAAACCGATGAAAAGTGAATTTGATGAATATCGAATAATTTTAACAAAATCTTTGTCGTCATTTTGTGACCTCTTTTTTGAGTTTTGAATTTTCGGTATAATATTTGGAATCTGTAACTGGAGATACTAGAAAATGAGCTTTATACAAATCGTATAATTTTTTATAAATTTTGGTCACTATATTGGATCCGTTATTTTTAATTTTAATTTTTTGATCCGAAATTTGTAATCTGTGACACGTGAACCCCCTAAAAAATGAGCTTTATAAGATTCTGATGATTTTTCATAAATTTTGGTCGACATATTGAGTCGGCAATTTTGAATTCTAACTTTTAGACCCAAAATTTGGAAACCGTGACTCGAAAAACCCCTATATAATGAGTCTTATACGAATCGGTTAATTTTTGATAAATTTTGGTCACCATATTGGATCTACCATTTTGAATTTTAACTTTTTGACCCAAACTTTGTAATCTGTGACTCGGAAACCCCCTACGAAATGAGTCTTATACAAATCGGATGATTTTTTATGAATTTTGGTCAGAATATTAGATCATCTATTTTAAATTCTAACTTTTCGACGATAAATTTTGAATTTGTGACTCGAAAAACCCCTGGAAAATGAATTTTATACAAATCGGATGATTTTTTTTACAAAGTTTAGTCGTCGTTTTGGATCAGCCATTATGAACTCATAAAATTTACATCATTACATTAGAAAATGTGCAAAAATTGGCATATACATTTTGTAGAAACATCTCAGGCTACAAATGCTTGTTTTCCTTTTATTTAGTTGAAATCATTATGATATCTTCGTAAAATATTTGAAATCTTTCTGAAATCTTTGACATTCTTCTAAATTCTTTGATTTATGTAAAATTTTATTTTGTTTTAACGTTTTTTGAAGATGTTTACACATAAGTCTGTATTGGGGCGTAGCTTAGAACGCATGTATAATTTCTTTTGCAAAGAGACGGAAAGAAGAAAGTTTTAACTCGAATTAACTTGAAACTCTTTTAATCCCTGAAATTTCAAGAAAAAGTATTGCTTTTTCAACAAAATAGATGAATTTTCAACAAAGTACACGAATTTTCAACCAAATAGTTGAAGTTAACCAAAAAACAGGAATTTCTAACAAAAGAGTTGAATATTCAAGTCAAAAAGACAAATTTTCTACAATGCAGTTGTATTTTCAACTCGAAGATATAAATGTTCAACCAAGAATATTAATTTTTTACAAAAAAAGAGGAATTTACAACAAAATACATACATTTTAAACCACAAAGATTAATTGTCTACGAAAAAAGATGAGTTTTCAAAATAAATGATGAAACTTCAACCAAAAAAAAAGAATTTTTAACAAGGCGGTTCTGCTTTCAACCAAAAAAAGATGAATCTTCAACAAAGCACATAAATTTTATACCAAATAATTGAATTCTTAGCCAAGAGGATCAATTTTATACCAAAGAAGACGAAGATTCAACCAAATAGTTAGATTTTTAGATACAAAATGTACATTTTCAAGCGCAAATGGAATAGTCAAATTTTCATTTAAAAAATAATTTTTAACCAAAAAAAAATTACTTACTACAAAATAGTTAAATTTTGAACCAAAAAGATGAATTTTCAACGTAATATGTAATAGTTGATATTTCATCCAAAAAAGATTTTAAGTTTAAATTTAGGACAATTGAATTCAACCAAGAAAGACCAATTTTCAACAAAATAGTTGGATCCCAAATTAAACCGTATTAAATTTCAATCAAGAAGGATGACTTTTCAACAAAATAATTAAATTTTTAATCAAAAAGATGAATTTTCAACCAAGGATATTAAACGTCTCCAAAAAGACGATTTTTCAACAAAATACATGAATTTCAAACCAAATAGTTGAACTTTCGATTAAAGAGATATATTTTCAACAAAAAAAAAAGATTGCAACTAGAACATATTTTCATTTCAAATCTAAAATAATTGAATTCAGTCAAGAAAACCAAATTTTTAACAAAATACATCAATTTTTAACAAAACAGTTGCATTTTTATTCAAAAAGATTATCTTTCTGCCAGAAAGACGAATTTCCAAAAAATACATAAATTGTTAATTGAATAGTGGAATTTTCTACTAAAAAAGATAAATTTTCGACAAACAATCGCATGTTCAACAAAATAGTTAAATTTCCGACCAAAGAAGTGAACTTCCAAGTAAAATGATAAATCTGCGAATAAAAAAATTAATTTTCAACGAAGTAGTTTAACTTTCAACCAATTAGTTGAATTTTCAAGCAAAAAGGATGAATTCTTAAAGAAAAATGTAATAGTTGATACTCCAACTGAAAACAATTTTCATTCCAAATCAGAAATAGTTGAATTTCATTAAACAAAGATGCAATTTCAGCAAAATTGTTAAATTCTCAACCGAAACAGATTAATTTTCTGCCAAACAGTTGCATGTTTAATCAAAGAGGATGAAATTTCTACCAAAAAATATGAGTTTTCAACCAAAAAGGATGTCTTTTTAAGAAATTGTTGAATTTTCGACAAAATAATTATATTTTCGAGCGTAAAAGATGAATTTGCATTAAGAAATATAATAGTCGGCTTTTCAACACGAAAAAATTAACTTTCAAATAAAAAAGTTGGATTTTTTTATTGAGTTCTATTATTTCAGTTTAGATTTAAGTGGGAAATGAGAACAAGTGGTAGAGAGAGGAATAGAAGAAAGGCTGTGAAGCCTGCGATAAGTAATTAGGAATTTTGATAACCTACGTTTTGAATAAACTTTAAAGTTAATTTTTAATACTTAAAAAATATGTATCATATTAGAAAACTGGAAATTTTCTCTTCTAATATTAATTTAATTAAGGTTCTACTTTTATTTAATTAACAGAATTTATATGTACGTTTATAAAATCTGAGTAAGATTTTTTTTGGAGGGGGGTTAGAGCAAATCTTACGGTAACTTACAAGGAGCAAGGGGGGTTCAAAATTTCGGAAAAACACCCTGCGTAATTTGAGGATGACCACTAAGGTGCTATAAGGTGCTAAAAAGTGAACATTGATATTTGATACATGTACCCAATGTCAAAGTTCACTCGTCAATTATAATTCTCATGCCAAATCTGGATCATTTTAATAAAAAAAAACTCCAGGATTTCCTGTGTTTTTTTTTTGTAAGAATCTTTACTTTCAGGACTTCGTACCCTTCAAACAAAAATAGTGAGACCTCTCGAAAAAATCTGCTTCCCAAACAAAACTCAAAATATTGGGAATGGAGGATATTGGATAGAGGAAGGAGGGAAAGAGGCAGATAAAGCTCTGACCTACGACCTCTCAACTTTAACCGCCCATCTTTGACCCCTGATCTTTAACTTCAGACCTATGCCACATTACATCTCACCTTTGACTTCTAAACTTTGACGTTTAACCTTTAACCTCTCGCCATTGTCTTTTAAAACTCAAACATCTGACCTGTGACCTCTCACCTTTGACATGAGACTTCTAATTTTGGACCTCATACTCCTGATCTCTGACATATGATCGCTGACCTTTCATCTCTGACTTATAACCTTGACGTCTGGCCTGTGACCTCTCACCCTTGACATGAGACTTCTAATTTTGGACCTCATACTCCTGATCTCTGACATATGATCGCTGACCTTTCATCTCTGACGACCTTGACGACCTGGACGACCTTGACGTTTGAGCTAGGACCTCTCACCTTTGACATGAGACTTCTGATTTTGAACCACACACTCCTGATCTTTGACATATGATCACTGACCTTTCATCTCTGACGTCTGACCTTGACGTCTAAGCTGTAACCTCTCACCTTTAACATGAGACTTATAATTTTGAACCTCATACTCCTGATCTTTGACCTATGTTCGCTGACCTTTGATCTCTGACATCTGACCTTGACGTCTAAGCTGTGACCTCTCACCTTTGACATCAGACTTATAATTTTGAAACTCATACTTCTGATCTTTCACATATGATCGCTGACCTTTCATCTCTGACATCTGACCTTGACGTCTAAGCTGTGACCTCTCACCTTTGATATGAGACTTCTAATTTTGAAACTCATACTTCTGATCTTTGACATATGATCGCTGACCTCTCATCTCTGACATCTGACCTTGACGTCTAAGCTGTGACCTCTCACCTTTGACATAAGACTTCTAATTTTGAAACTCATGCTTCTGATCTTTGACATATCATCGCTGACCTTTCATCTCTGACATCTGACCTTTCACCATTGACCTCAAGTCTTTCAGCCTTCTCCTGTAGCCTTTGATACTCGTATCTCATCTATTCCACCTTTTCTTGTTTATAAAGTAATAGGCTGAAAATAGGACACACCACCTTCTGATCTATAAGTCATTTCCTCTTTTTAGGGTTACGTAGCCCCGGGCAGAAAGCCTTATCGTTACGGTCGTGTGTCCGTCTGTCTTATGAAAACGAGGAAATGAGGAAAAGTAAGGGAATGTAAGGGGAAGTGAGGGGGAGTAAGAGATGGTGAATGGGGGAAGTGAGGGGAAATGACGAAAAATAAGAAAAAGGAAGGGAAGGGGAAGTGAGGGAAGATGATGAGAAGTGCAGGGAGGTGAGGGGAGGGGTGATTTGAACGACTTTATTAACGACTTAGTATGCTATGAAACCCTTTTTTGTAGGCGCCTGCCGCCTAATATTACTAATTTTTAATATTTGAAAAACGATTTTGGAGAAAATTGGCATCAAGTGAAACTTCTATCATCCCTTAAAAATAGTTTGAACCGTGAGCGAAAAGGGGGAAATACGGAAAACGAAATTTCCACGTGCACGTGCAATCGTGCATATTGCGAAGAAAATAGCTTAGTTTCGCCCGGGCGACGAAATTAGATTTCGTTCGAGAAGATTTTCCGAATGTTCGCTCCCTGACCTCACCACCGCCCTTATCACCCATTCCTATATATCCACCCCAAGCCTCCGCTTTCTTCCCCAAGCTACTACACTCCATCGTCGGAACAGGAGCATCTCCGTGCTCCATGCTACTATGCATATTTCACCGATTTTTATGGAATCCTCGCGGATTTCCTCCTTCCTCCTCACTCCTTTGTCCCGTTGTTTTGCCTTTACTTCACCCTCTTTCGAATAAGAAACAGATTTCCAACGGGATTCCCCGATTAACCCTGTTTTGAGATCAGAAATGTGGATTTGAGCAAACTCAAATATAGTAAAGTCATAGCTAATTCCAGAAAATTGATTTCAAACATTATTAGTCTTTATTTATTTAATTTGAAACTGTTGAATATTTGAATATTTCAGTGACGATAATCTTTTTTTTTTTAAGAAAAGACTTTATTTTGAGGAATAAAATGTAAATTCCATGGTTTGCTATTATTTCTCTTAAAAAATTAATTCTTTATCCTATTACAGGTTGCAATTGAAGATTTTGACTACGCACACTATAGCTGGAAACAATTTGAAATAAATATTCATAATCATTGTTATTCTTTTTTACCATTCTAAAAAAAGTAGAAGCTTCAATTTTATAAGTTCAAAGTATTATTTTTAAACATTTTAAAATAGCAGTCGCTCCCAGGAGGACCCTGCGGTGGTTGTTTGGCGAATTATATATATATATATATATATATATATATATATAGTTAAAAAATTAGGTTATATAACGACCTCAGGGTCCTATTGGAAGCAAATGCCATAGAAATGACATCAGCCTCCAGCAGAACCGCGGTAAAATTAATGTAATATAATAATCTAATCAGGTAATGTAATATTATTGTAAAAATAATAATATAAATGTAACTATATAATTTTACGAAATGAATATTCAAATTTTTATTCGTAAAAATGTGGGTAATAGTTAACTTTGATGACTTTTCTGAATTTTGAAATGAATGACTTAAAACCTTTTAAAAAATCTTCTTTCTAGTTCAAAAGTGAAATGTCAGTCTAGGAAGATCCAAAAAATTTCATATTTTCCCCAAAAAAATCCAAAAAATTAAACATGTGTAAAAATCAGGTTCAACTAATTCTATCTCGTTCTGTAAAACCACGTATACTAATATATTTTGAGGTGCTGATTACGGATATAACTTCGGAAATATTCGCAAATGAGATTTCAAAAATTAATTCAAAAAAATAGTTATAAAATTGCAAAAAATAGCAATATTATTGAAAAGGGGTTGGATGTTTCCTTCCCTTTTTCAGCTCCAAAAATTCAAACTGAAAAAATAAAATCGAGCTGAAAATGGGTTAGTCGTACAAAAAATTCCGGAACGGTAAACAGTTCGTGTTTTATAAGTGAATAGGTATTAGATAGATTATTATTTTCAGGTATAAAAAATCTTTTTAAGAATTATTTTATATTTTTTGTTATATTGTATGTATAATTATTTGAGAACATTGGTCAATCACTTCGCCTCGAATCAAAAAGTATTTTCCATTCCTGTATCAACTTGGAATTATGTCGATGAAAAAATTTTTACTGTAAAAAACAAGTGTTTCAACTATTATAAACGACCATAAATTACTTGCTAACCAGACAGTTGAATTTTAAAACGGAAAGATGTCTTTTAATAAATTAGTTCAACTCTCAACCAACTAGTTAAATATTTGGCCAAAAAGGTAACTTTTAAAAAAAAATAGATGCATTTTCAACAAAATAATTGAATTTTTGACCAACTGACAAAGTTTTAACCAAATAATCGCATTTTCAACGAAGAAGGATGAATTTTCAACCAATTAGATTATCTTTATACAAAAAAATACGATTTTTCAACAAATAACATGAATTTTCAACCAAATATTTGAATTTTCAACTAAAAAAGATAATCTTTCAAACAGATAGATCAAATTTTCAACTAAAAAATATAAATTTTTCAACCAAAAAGATGAATCTTCAAGAAAAAAGACGAATTTTCAACAAAATACTTCAATCTTTAACCAAAACAGATTAATTTTAAACCTAACAGTTGCATTTTTAACAAAAAACGATGAACTTTATGCCAAGAAGATTAATTTTCTACCAAAAAAGTCGATTTTTCAGCCTAATAGAAGAATTTTCAACTAGAGAAGACCAATTTTCAATTAAAAATATCAGTTTTCAACCAAAATTGGTATAGTTACATTTTCAGTTCATAAAATCAATTCCCGACCAAAAATAACGAGTTTTTCACAAAATAGTTAAATTTTCAACCAAGCAGATGAAGTTGCAACTAAAATGATGAATCTTCAATACAAAACAATAATTTCAACAAAAGATTTAAACATTCATCCAGATAATTAAATTTTCAACCGGAAAGACGACTTTTCAATGAAGCAGATTAATTTTCTACAAAAAGAGGCAAATTATTAACAAAAAACATGAATTTTCAACCAGGAATGAAACGAATTTTCGAGACAATGGTTTGACTTTCAACCAACGTGATGAATCTTCGAACAAAAGTTGAATTTTTCACAAATTAGTTCAACTTTCAACTAAGTAGTTCAATATTTGGCCAAAAAGGTGACTTTTCAACAAAATAGATGCATTTTTAACGAAATAATTGAATTTTTGAACAAAACCGATCAAGTTTCAACCAAACAGTTGCATTTTTAACGAAGAAGGATGAATTTTCAACCAAGTAGATTAACTTCTTACCGAAAAAGACGATTTTTCAACAAAATACATAAATTATCAACCAAAGACTTGAATTTTGGAATAAAAAAGATAAACTTTCAGAACAGATAGATGCATTTTTTAACTAAAATAGATAAATTTTCAACCAAAAATGAATGGAATTTTCAACACAATAGTTAAGTTTTCAAACAAAAGGATCAATTTTCAACGAAAAAAGACGAATTTTCAACAAAATACTTCAATCCTTAACCAAAACAGATTAATTTTCAAGCCAACAGTTGCATTTTTAACCAAAACCATAAACTTTGCACCAAGAAGATTAATTTTCTACCAAAAAAGTCTATTTTTTCAACCTAACAGATGAATTTCTAACTGGAGAAGACCAATTTTCAAATTAATTTATCAATTCTTGACCAAAAAAATCGAATTTTCCGCAAAATATTTGAATTTTCAACCAAAGAGATGAAGTTGCAAGTAAAAAAGATAAACTTTCAAACAGATAGATGAACTTTTCAACTCAAATAGATAAACTTTTAATCAACAATGGAATAGTTCAATTTTCGATCAAAAAAGAAATTAATTTTAAACCAAAAAGATGAATTTTCAACGAAAAAAGACGAATTTTCAACAAAATACTTCAATCCTTAACCAAAAGAGATTAATTTTCTATCAAAAAAGTCGATTTTTTCAACGTAATAGGTGAATTTTCAACTAAAGAGGACCAATTTTAAATTTAAAATATCAATTTTCAACCAAAATGATATAGTCACATTTTCAGTTCAGAAAATTGATTTCTCGGGTAAAAAAACGTATTTTCCACAAAATAGTTGAATTTTCAACCAAAGGGATGAAGTTGCGACTAAAATGATGAATCTTCAATTTAAAAAAATTAATTTTCAACAAAAGATTTGAACATTCAACCAGATAGTTGAGTTTTCAACCGAAGTGATGACTTTTTAACCAAGAAGATTAATTTTCTGCAAAAAGATACAAATTATTAACAAAAAACATAAATTTTCAACCAAATATGAAACGAATTTTCAACACAATAGTTCAAGTTTCAACCAACGTGATGAATCTTCGAGCAAAATTTGAATTTTTAACATATTAGTTCAACTTTCATCCAAGTAGTTGAATATTCGGCCAAAAAGGTGACTTTAGGCAAAATAGATGCATTTTCAACAAGATGAATACATTTTCAACCAAACAGTTGAATTTTTAGACAAACGAGATGAATTCTGAATCAAAAATATAAGAGTAGACTTTTCAACCAAACAAAAAACTTTTAACCAAAAAGAGTTGGATTTTCTTATTTGTGAGTTCTATTAATTCAGTTCGCATTTAAGCGAACAGACAAGAAAAGGGGAAAGTTTTTTGAAAACAGGGAAAAAAAGAAGAATCCTTGAAAAATGGGTCAAGGAGGTGAATAGAAGAAAGAGTGTGAATTCTGAAATATGAAAGTGATTATCAAATTTATCGTTATTATTAAATTATACCGTTGCAGGGCCATCTCTCGCAAAATTTGTAAACTTTGTTAAAATTTATCAACAGGAAACGTACAAAACGTTATCTCAGTTCATAATGTTACTTTCATTTACTACCCCCCACCACCTCATATTACCAACCGTAGTTTTTGGAGCAACCCCCTCCCCCCAAATTGGTTACATAGTTTATGGACGGCCCCTTACTTTAAAATTGAACAATTTCATAAATGATTCATAAGATAAAAAAAAATAAACCAAAAGTTAATTGCTGCGAATTTTGAAGGAAAAATCTGAGCATGCTTTAGGAAAATATTTGTAAGGTTGAAATCGTTTACTTAACAGAAGCTATATGAATTTTTGTGTTTTAACTTTAATTTCGGATAAAAGGTGGGTTAATGCATTTCCAGAATATCAGAGTTGTAGGGGGTTCTAGCGATTTTGATGTAACTTTGTGCATCTTTAGTGTTGGGCGAGTAAAGTTTATGGTTGAAATGGTTTTCCAAAATTTTTTAAATTTAGGGAGTTTCAAGATTTTGAATTTTAAGACCCAATTTTTTTGAAAACCCTAAATCTCTTAAACAGATGATTGAATTTTAATGATTTTTTGCAGGTGTAGAATTTAATTTATAGACCTTTTTAATGCAATTCAAAAACAGAACAAGACTTAAAAAACTGGCTCAAAAAAATAAAATAATTTGAATCTATTTTTTGCTCAAAAGCATATTTTCGATTCTTTTAAATAATAATATTTTAAATCCTTATAATTTTTTGCGTCGATTAAAAAAAATTGATGGATAATCTGTCATTTTCGGAGGTATTAATTTTTTAGTGCGCCCGCGTGGCTTCACTATTCGCGCAAAACGAACAAGACAGTGGGGCGAATTAAAAAAACAAAGTTCTAAATAGCTTTAAAAACGCAATTCTTAACCGACTTTAGATTATTTTAAGAGGAGAATTCAGAATTAAACTTTAAATTGATATGTACAAGCGATTTTTAAATTGTTGTTTAAAATTGTATGTTATAGCAAATAGCGAACAAATGTCAATTCTTTTTTTTCTTTTTATCTTTTTGTAGACAACTTTCCTACGCTCAGCATTTTTTGGATTTGATGCGCAGAGGTGTGTGCAAGCAAAAAAAGGTTTGATTCGTCATATTATTTTTTATGAACAATTTATAATATCGAATAGTGAACATTGTGCATTGTTCGTTTTGAAGTAGTATTTTGGCGATAAAATTACTTGCTTTTTTCGACAAAGCGTAGTTGATTGTGGAAATGTGTCACTCGGTATTATTTATTAAGGTTAAAGACATATTATAAATTATATAATCAAATACACATTCTGGATGTTATAGATAAAAAGAAATCTTTTTTTTTAATTCTCCGTAATTTACTTTTCCAATGATATCTATCAATATAAACATTTATGATTCAACATTATTTGTTAATATTATATGAAAATCACATAAACTAATTCCCAGTGTGGATTTTCGGAAATAGAAATAAATAATTTGTCCTACTAATTACTGTCGAATCATGTTACCAGTGAAGCTAAGTGATGAAAATTTGTAATTTTATATTATTTGTTAATTTTATAAACAAACAACTGAACATCACTTACTAGATAATTTATGGAAAATCAAGAAAAAATGATTTCTCTCTGTCTATAAATGTCCAAAGTAAATATTTTTTTATATCATTTGTATATCAAAGTAGTTCAACTTTTAACCAATTAGTTGAATTTTTAAGCGAAGGAGATGAATTCTCAACGAAAAATGTAATAGTTGACATTTCAACTGAAAACGATTTTAATTATTAATAAAAAACAATTGAATTTCGCCGAAAAGATGAATTTTCAACAAAAGAGTTGACTCCTCAACTGAAACAGATTAATTTTCTACCAAACAGTTGCATTTTTAACCAAGGAGGATGAAATTTCTACCAAGAGAGATAAATTTTCAAACTAAAAAGACAAATTTTCAATTAAATTGTTGAATATCACACCCGAAAACTATGCAGTAGTCAGTGGCTGCCGAAATTTTGAAAAAATTCCAGATGGCCGCTGGTTTGAATTCAAGATAATTGATGAATTTCGCCATTTTTCAGCGGAAGCCTTTCAAATTTGGCAAGATAAGCAAATTTATTTACAGAAACTATGGTATACAGTAGGTCGTGACAGTCAATTTCAAATAACGCTAAGATGGCAGTTGGTTTAAATTTAAGAAAAACGATTAATTTCACCATTTTTCGACAGAGGCCTCTCAAACTTGACAATATGAGCCAGTTCATTTGCAGAAACTATGCAATAGTCAGTGATAGTCAAAGTTTTGAAAAAATGTAACATGGCGTACGCCACTGAAATTCAAAAAGGTGATTGATTTCACAATTTTTCAACGGAGGCCTCTCAAATTTGTCAAGCTAAACAAACTTATTTCAGAAGCTGTCTAGTTGTCGCTCACAGAGGAAATTTTGAAAAAATACAATATGGCTACCGGCCTGCGATATATGCCGATCATTCGCCTGAAGAAAACCATTGCCGATCAGCCATGTGGCACAAAAGTCACCCACTTTTCACTTGTTTGAACATAACTTCATGGGAAAACAATGAACAAAAGTGTCTTCTAAGAAGGCAACAACAGCGTCAGTATACCCAACCGGTAAATTAGATGAATGTCAATTTAAAATGCCTACTGTTTCAAAATCCATTTTCTGTCTAAATACAAACTCACAAAGCAAAACTCATGTTTTGTAATAAATGTGAAAATATTCGTTGAATATAATTGAATATAATTGGATTTATACAAAATTTCAACTGTCACGCACTACTGCACTGTTTCTAATAATAAATTTGCTTATCTGGATAAATTCGAGAGGCTTCCGTTGAAAAATGGAGAAATTAAACATTTTTTCAAATTTTATCAGACGCCATCTTGGATTTTTTAAAAGTTTTGGTTGTCACTGACTATTGCATAGTTTCTGCAAATAAATTTTCTCATCTTGTGAAGTTTGAGAGGCTTTCCTTGCAAAATGGGGAAATTATTGATTTGTTTGTTATCTAAATAGTTATTTTGAATTTTTTCAAAATTATCAATTTTTGTGTCAGCGCTTGCTTTGTGGCTATTAACAACATTTTTTCACGAAATTTGAGTCCCTTTGCTTGAAAATTATAGAAAATACCATTTTTGGTCATCTTTTATGGGTCCGCCATTTTGAAATTTTCGAAAATTGTTGTTTCTAAGCTACACCACTTTTTTCGTGATTGAGAGGAGTTTCCGGTCCTCAGCTGATAGAAGAATTTGATGAAAACTCAGAAAGTTATGTGGATTTTTTATTTTTTCACATTTTTTTCGAATGTTAATCATATGGAAAACTTCAAGGAGTGTATGCTAGGGGTAAATATTCACAGTAAAAAAAAAAGAATCATTTTTGTTGCAGAGCATTTTGCTCCAGCAATCATTTGACTATCAAGATCATAATGATCTGTTCATTCGGATCATTTTGATCTACTTTCAGGGTAATGTGTCGGACTGAAAAAAGTGGCCGCCAGTTTTTGGCGCGGATGTCATAACTTAAATATTTTTTTTAACCGCGCGCAAGTGGCAACTATAATTAACAGAAGATATAATCTGTTATCAAGTCTTGTTATTCTTTAACTTTTCAAGTACACTGTATGATCAGAAATGATCAGGGCCGATCAAAGGCTAATTTATGGTGCAGGCAAATAAATTTTGGCGCCCCCATATAAAAAGCTCTCATATGAGCTAAAATACTCCATGAACGTCGGCCATCTTGGCTTGACTTGATACATGACCCCGAATTAGATCATTATGAGCCCAAAAATCGATTATATGCTTTCGTAGCAGATTTTCCAAGTTTCACAAGAAACTTCACGTTGACACGCTGTTCTGTTTTCACACTCAACATAATTCCGGCAGAGCTCAGGTAGACGGTCAACTTCGAATAAAATTTACTGTCGTACTAGAGGTCGTAGAACCTTCAAATTTAAAGGGAAGGGGGGATGAACACAGATCAATATCAGACCCTGCTTGTTGTTGTAGAGGCCCCAAGCAGGCGGCAAAAAAATCAGTCCGTTTATTTAATATCCACACCTCGTATATTATTAAAATAATGGAACTAGCTTTTTACAAATTAGATGCTAAAATGAAATTAACAAGGTACTCTATTATTATAATTGACAAAATCAATTTTCTCTATTTCAGAAATTAGAAGAAATCACAAACAATTTTCTTGTTAACTCGAATATCTTGATTAAAACTTATGGCGAATCTCTTTCAATGTCATGCGTCACGTGCCTCGACTTTCGTTTTAGCCTCCGGGCAATGAATTCAACTTGAGCACATGATGGCTTCTTGTAATACCAGTGCTCGGAGAAGGGTCACTCCCGTGGAAAGTATTTCTTCTTTTTTCACAAACGCATCATCATTTCACTATTATTACCATTATTACCATTATTACTATTATAATGCCACATAAATTTGTCTTACTACGTTAACGACCCGTTTAGTTCACTGGGAGAAAGTTTCACTTGAGCAAAGGTCGCACATTGTAAAAAGTTTGGAGAATTTTCCCCGCTCTTTTTTGGGAAAAATTCCACATTTTATGTTGAAAATACGTTTCCTTGAGAAATTGGGGAATTATCTCCAGAAAATTAGATAAATCCCATGAAAATTAGGGAATATTTCCCAAAGGTTAGGGGATTAAGTGATTTCCATAAAATTTAGGGAATTTCTCACATTCATAATGCGATTTTCTCGAAAAAGTTGGAAAATTTTCCGATAAATTTTGAGAGATTTTCCAAAAGTTTAGGAATTAAGTAAACATTATATAATGTGGGGAATTTTTCCAAGTTTGATGAATTTTCCAAAAAATTGGAAAAAACTAATATAAACATTCGTATATATATTCTACGGGAGAGAGGAATTATGTTACGAAAAATTCATATATATGTATTTATATATATTTGGTCAAAATTATAAACAATTCTAGCAAATATTTGCAGTTTCTAGTAGAATTATGTTTGTAATTTTCTATCATTTTAACGATTTAAAAAAATGTAAAATTACAAAAATTATTCTACGCCGAAAAAAATTCTTGGATCCGAAGAAATGTATTTCTTTGATTCTATTTCTTTACGCCAAGAAAATTATTTGCTTAATTGTAATGAATATTGTTTAAAGACAACAAATTCGTGTATTGATTCAAAGAAATCATTTATTTGGACACCATTTCTTCGAAATAGAGAAATATTTCTCGTCCTATGAGAATGTAAGATAAATAACTCAAGGAATTGATATCTTTAAAATTAAGAACCTAGTTTCCTTGAATCTCGTTTTCGCATCCAAAGAAATATTTATTTAGTTCATTGATTTTGAGTCTTTGTATTAAACCAAATTTTATTTGAAATAACCAATAAATCAATGAGTCTATCAAATATCTTAGTTTCTTCAAATCAAAGAAATATTGAGATAACTATAAAAGCAACATTAATTAAGTGAAAGAGATATTTCTTTCATGTGAGGGAGTTGGTATTGGGATTCTAATAGATTTCACTAGTTAAATGAAGTAATTTTTTCACTTAAGTATTAATTTATTCACTCGAAGGAAGTGTTTCTTTTGATGAATAAAGTGAAGCGATTCATGTCAAATAAACATTTCCTTCAAGTAAAGAATATATTTTCGAAATAATTTCATACAAGATTCGTTCGAAAAAATATTTTTGTGAAATTCATGATTTGCACCGAGTAGTTCAGGAGAAACACCGCTAGGTGCACAGAGCGTAGACTCTCACAATAGAAATTGGTTCTCAAGACTATAAGTTAGCCACAGATTTTCGCCACTAGTTATAATCTGACAAGATGTCGTGATTAGTAGTAATCCGTCTTCCTAAGTACTGGCCGTGCTTGAAATTTTTTGATTACTCCTTGAAAATAAAAATATGATTATAAATTATCATAGTAATCATCGCATTAAATTTTTTTCATCGAATAGAACATTTTGATCTGGGTACTCTAACTATTCAAATTTATTAAAAAATGAAGGCATTTTTTGAATGAGTAAGTTGTTCTTCGAATCGAGGAAAATTACACAAAGATGGGAATTTTTCATGAATATATTGGGAAAAATTCCCCAAATTTTTAGGAAATATTCCTCAAAATATGTTGGGAGGGTCCCCCAACTTGTGAGAAATATTCCGCACCGTTATTGGAGAATTTTCCCTACAATATTTGGGTAAAGTTCCCCAACTTGTAAGAAATATCCCACAGCATTTATTGAAGAAGTTTTCCCTCAATATTTGGGGAAAGTTCCCCAAAAATTAGGAAATGTTCCCCAAGATTCCTTGGGAAAATTTTCCTTTAATTTTTTGGGTAAAATGCACAAATCTTTTGTTTAACAATTTTGTACAGTGCAATGAATATTATATTGTTTCTCGCATTTTCCTCTACTTGTCACGAATTTCATGGTTTGTTGTTCACGTAACCAGGGTCGTCAAGGGCCACTGAGCTTGAATACAATGCTTTTTTTATTCCTTAAGTTATGTAATATTTTAACTCGAAAATCTAAAAAATGGTTCAGTAAAGTTGGAATTCACGCTTGAGAATTTTCTTAACTTTCAATATGCCTTTGGACCTCTCGAACCACTTTAAACCTTACAAATTTCAGTGTATGTATACTTGCGTCCTGTACTTTCAAAATTTTTTCAATGTTTAAAATACATAAAAGATACATTTTCAAGGTATTTCTGGGTGAAATGTTTCATCAAGGTAGAATTAAATTCGACTATTTGAGTTTCATTCAAATTTTCGACAAAATTTTGTTTACCACGTTTTTTGAACTTATTTGTTGTTAATAAACATTTTTCTATATTTTCGTTGCATTACTTGAATTTGAATAATGATTTTTAAAAATAAAAACTTATATTTTTTGAGATGAATACCTCTTAGGTAGAAGAACAGAAAAATCCGGGATTGACAGGGTATTTAAATCAGTTCTTGATCTAATCAGCCTATAAATTTTGCATTGGTCTCGAGCTTTTTTCTCCTAATATAATAATTTTGAAAGGAGCGTGGCTAGTCTTTCAGATTTTTAGGACGATCAGCGAAAATCTTTTGAATTTTTTTGGCGAAGAAGGAAAAGGGAAGGAGGATCCTTTCGTTCTGATGCCTAGATTTGAACTTTGAAATATTTGACTAATTTCATTTTCTTAACAAAAATATATCATTAATCGTAAATTTACTGATTAAATGGTAAATATTTTTTTTTTAAATTGCAGCGTTTTCAAGCTTCGAATATGTCAAAACAACGAGCGTTTACAAATTTTAGGTTTTGGTATGTCACTTAGTTTACAGATCTCATTAATTAAACATTTTAATCAGTATATTTGAAATTAATAACAATTTTTGTGAAGGAAATTAAATTAACCAAATACTTCAAATTCAAATTTAGCGCTGTGGCATAACGAAAGTTAAGTTCAACTCAATCGAAGCAAAATTTCAAACCTAAAAATATCAATTCTTGATAAATTTTAAAAAACGTTATTTTAGGATAATGAAAAATCTCCGAGAGCAATGCGAAATTTATAGATTGATTAGGTCAAGAACTGATTTGAATACCCTTTAAATCTTACATTTTTCCATTTATCTCCCTAAAAAGGATTCGTTACAGAAATCAGTAAATTTGCAATTAGTGAAACTTTTTGTAAAGAAAAGTGAATTAACCAAATACTGAAAAATTTAATTTTTAGCGCTGTCAAATAACGAAAACCAGCTTCAACTTAGTAATTTTTATCTCTTCAAGAGATATTCATCTCCGAAAATAAATAAAAGTTCTGAGTGTCGATTTTGAAATAAAATTTGTCATATCACAGGATCAAAAAGAAAAGGAGGAGGTCAAATTTTGGAGTAAAGAAGCAAAAATCAACCTTAAAGGGTATGTTTTGGTTTTCAAAAATAATTATTTTAATTTAAATAATGCAATGAAAATATTGAATGATGGTCATTTTTCACCTGTAGTGAAGATACAATTTTTGATTGATATTTGAAATGCTCATGTCAAGCACAAATTTTAATACTGCTTCATACGTCTGATTTTTTGAAAATTCTGCATTATTATTATTTTGATTGCGAACGAGCACCAAACAACAGTAATACTTAATATTTTAAACAAGTCTTATGAACAAATTTACTTATTTGGCATTTCTACATGTAGAAAATTTTTCTTTTCTGCGGCATCATTTCTTTCCATCTGAAGATTCAAAATTTGTGAACAATAGACTGCCATTCAATAAAATTTGTCATTTTTATAAACAATTTTTATAAACAACTTTACGTTTTTGGAATTTCTGTGCATAGGAAATTTTGTTTTGTGGAATCATTTCTTATCATCTAAAGAACAAAAATGGTACACAATATACTACGATTTAACAACATTTGACATTGTTATAAACAATGTTTATAAACAAACTTACGTATTTAGAATTTCCATGCATAGACATTTTTTTTTCTGTGGACTCATTTCTTTTCATCTGAACAACAAAAATTTTACACAAATAGACTCCCATCCAATAACATTTGTGATTGTTATAAATAATTATAACAAACAAATTCACTTATCAGACTGTCAATGCCATTGGTTTTATCGCTATCAGAAATGCGAAATATCTTCTCGTGGAATAATATATTCAAGTGCATCTTCGAATTTTATAGACTCGTAAGTAGATCAGAAATAGGTGAAATTAAAAAAGTAAAGAATATTTCAAATTGCTAAAAAAACAAAAAAAGAATATAAAAAATAAAAGCCGAAAAAATAAATCACTTTCATGGCTGCAACCTTGATGTTTGGTAGAGAGGTTTAAGTATTGCCATGGAATAAGTTTTCATAGCAATATAACCAATGGCAGTGACAGTCTAATAAATAAATTTGTTTCTAAAAATTGTTTATAACAATGACAAATGTTTGGATGCGAGTCAATTGTGCACAAGTTTTAATCTTCACATGAAAAGAAATAATTCTGAAAAAAAGTAAAATTTGCTACGCATAGAAATGCCAAATAAGTGAATTTGTTTATAGAAATTGTTTATAACAAAAACAAATGTTATTTTATTGCAGTCTATTGTGTACCGTTTATGTTCTTCAGATTAAAAGAAATGTTTCCACAGGAGAGACAAGTTTCCTATGCATAGAATTGCCAAATAACTGAATATGTTTATCGAAATTGTTTATAACAATGACAGATGTGGTTGGATGACTATACATTGTCTACAGTTTTTGTTCTCCAGATGAAAAGAGATGATTTCGCAGAAAAGAAAATTTTCCTATATGTGGAAATGCAAAATACGTGAATTTGTTTATAAAACTTGTTTAAAATATTACCTTCTATTGTTATTTGATGCTCCTTAGCAATTGAAAATTAATCTTATACATGTTAATAACAAAGTTTATGTAAGTAATGCATTCAAATTCCAAAAATGCAGCAAGAATTTAAACTTTCAGTCACTGAAAGAAAATCCACTAATTCTATATCTTTTTAAGGATATGTCAGTAAATGGAGCTAAGTAGATACCGCATATATAAACTATAGCATTTTTCAAGTTATGAAACAAATTAATCATTTTTTTCCTTTAAACACGTAGTACTCTATTAAAGTATTTTTGAAGAATTAAAAAAAAATTGGAATTCGGTTCATATCTGCTATTCGGTATTTGGATTTGAAAATTAAAAAAAAATCTTACTGATTCAAAAATTATGCAAAGTTTTTCTTATGTACAGTTTTTGCTAGTGAACAGTAATGCAAAATTATTAAATATATTATAATGTTAAATTTAGAATTAATTGAATATGTGCAAAACAAATGTTTTTGGGTTGAGTTAAATGCAAACTTTTTTGAAAAAAGTTAAATATATTCAACCAGACATTTCTTCACCATGAATCGGGGAAACATACTGTTATTTTTCTTTAATGGAAAAAAGTTTTTTCGTTGTATTTAAAACGTTCCAAAATCATGAACTTAACTTATTTATTTATTTTGAAACTCTTTAAACACCAGGAACAAAGTTGTTTCCCAAAAAAGCAAAATGGTAGCAAGTTTCTTCGATTTAAACCGAAGAAATTTCAGACTCGACATATTGAAATTTTTTCAAAAAAGTGTGCGTTTAACTCAATCAAATTAAAAAAAACAAACATATTTTTTGCACATATTAAAAAAATATTAAATTCGACGCCTCCATTCCATACTGCTCCACGTTGCGTTTGGCCGATGTACAGTTCTCCATCGCGTTTGTTCGCTGTATAGCTCCA
>JAUMHM010000016.1:22803050-22827181 GCA_032362435.1 Melikaiella ostensackeni | reverse complement strand
AGAGACATTAAGCAAGGATTGGTTCCAATCTGCAGGGTTGCCTATTTATAATTAAAATTTCTTTTAATTGAGACTTAAAAGTTTGACTCAATTCACCAAAAGATATCTATTTTACTTAAAAATTTGTTTTTGAAGAAGAAATAACATTTTCTTCACATTAGCAATTCTTATAAATGTGTTGTTCGTTCGGATTTTCACCTTTTTCACTTGAAAAATTGAATAATCTGAACAGATTGGTTCTAAGTCAACATTTTAATGTAAATTATGTTAGTTGAGGATGAGAGAAGGACTGGCAAACGTAAAAATAGAAAAGATAAGATGCAATGTATTGAATTAGGCTGAGCGAGGAAAGAGGCAAGACGTTACAAACGAAAAGATACAATGATGCGTGCGAGGCGAGAAGTAAAATGAGGAAAAGACGTATTACGATAGGATAAGGATAACCGATAAGGTTAACAGTAAGGCAAAGCGTTTAGATGATAAGTTAAGGATAAGAGTTAGATTAGTTTGTAAATAGTGTAAATAGTTAAATACATACAATCATGATGTAGCAGACTTATTTGTGTATTTTGGGGCCGTAGTGGCTAAAATAAAAAATGTTAAGTACTAAATCTGCTTACCAGTTTGTATACGTAAATACGATAACATTCATCCATAGATGTGACACCAAACTTTTCCCAAATAGTTCCTTTGTATTGAAACCAAATATACAACAGTCTAACATTTCATCGCTTATAGAATTTGTTAGGGTTGTAAAAAGCAATAGTCTTATTCTCAGGATTCGATAAATAATAACAGCATTTGTGTTTTCATCATTTATTTTTCAACTTCTTCAAAAGGACCTGGAAAGCCTGAAAAAGTCGTCAGATTTTCAAGATGTGACTGGAATTTATAATAATTTAGTACCTCAGTGCGGGTTTAAAAATTTCAAATTAATACGAATCGATTATTTTACGTTTTAAGAACCAGCTTTGTTTAATATAAACAAAAAAATTGTAATTTTCTTTATTAAGGTATTTGAGATCCTCGAACGTTAAGTTTCCTAATCTTAAAGGCTTCTTTGATATTGTACAGTTCTGAGCAATTCATATTGAAAAATATTACATTTTAAACTCTAGAGTTTGAAATTAGTCATTGGTAAACTTTAAAATTATCAACTTGATTAATTTTCAATTGTAAATATTTAGTACCTACTGCAGTATTATTAATACCATAGGTCTGAAAATAAAATTCTTTAATTATATTCTTTATTCGCAGATTGTTTCATTGCAAATGCTTCAAATTTTAATTTATTTAGTTTTAAATCCTTTCATTTCAAATTTTTTCACTTATTAGATACCAAGAAAGATGAATTTTCAACCAAGAAAGAGGACTTTTCTACCCTAAAAGATGAATTTCCAATCCAAGAAGACAAGTTTTTAACAAAACAGTTAAATTCTCGACCAAAAAAGATGACTTCAACAAAATATTTTAATTTTTAACCGAATAGTTGAGTTTTCAACCAAATGGTGGAATTTTCAAACAAATATTAAAATTCAACCAAAAACAGTTGTACTTTCAACCAGATAGTTAAATTTTCAAGACAAAGAAACGAATTTTGTAGAAGACAGTCAAATTTTCAATCCGAAAAGTTGAACTTTCAATAAAAAAGTTCAGTTTAAATCAAGAAAGATGACTTTTCTACCATAAAAGATGAGTTTCTAATCCAAAAGGACAAATTTTTAGCAAAACAGATGAATTTACGACCAAAAAGATATGACTAAGAAAACAGTTGAATTTTTAACCAAATAGCCGAATTTTTAACCTAAAAAGATGAATTTTCAATCAAGAAGATTAAATTTCTACCAAAGGATGAATTTTCAACAAATGTTGAATTAAACAAAAAAATACTATTTTCCAACAAAATAGTTTAGTCCTTCATCAAATAGATGAATTTTCTACACAAAAAGACGAATTTTCAACAGAAGAGTTAAGTTGTCAAGCTAAAATATCGAATGTTTTAGAGAACAGTTCACTTTTGAGCCAAGATAGATGAATTTTCAACAAGAAAATTAATTTTCAATTAATAAAGATGAATTATTAACCCGAAAAGGTAATTTTTCAACAAAATACATGAATTTTGTACCAAATAATTGAATTGTCAAGTTATAAAGGATAGATTTTCAAACAAAACCGGAATAATTACATTTTCAGATTAAAAAAAAATCATAAATTTTGTACTAAGAAGATTAATGTTGTACCAAAAGAGACAGATTTCCAACCAAAATGGTTGAATTTTTAAGCCAAAAAGACAAATTATCTACTTTTTAAATTTTCTATCCAAAAATATGATTTTTTCAACAAAAAATATCATCTTCTACCAAATACTTTAATTTTCCACAAAATTGTTGAATTTTTAAGCCAAAAAGCTGAACCACATACAAAACAGTCGAATTTTTAATCCAAAAATATGATTTTTCAAAAAATAAAAATCATTTTCAACCAAATGATTAATTTTTCAAATGAATAGTTTCATTCTTAACCGAATTTTTTGATTTTTCGATTTTTCTACAGAAAAATATCAATTTTCAACAAAAAGAAGATAATTTTCTACCAAATTGTAGAATTTTCAACTAAAATGACGAATATTCAAACAAAAAAAAAGGATTTTCTTTCAAATCAGTTCAACTTGAAACCAAGTAGTTGTTCGTTTTAACCGAACAGATAAATTTTCAACCAAAAAAAAAGGAATTTTCTACCAAGAGGATTAATGTCCTAACAAAAAAGATGAATTTTGAACAAAATACATAAATTTTCAACATAATTGTTGAATATCAAAGCCAAAAAGACAAACTGTCTATGACACAGTTGAATTTTCAACTCAAAAATATGAATTTTGCAAAAGACAGTCGAATTTTCAGCCCGAAATGTTAAACATTCAACCAAAAAGTTCATTCTCAACCAAGAAAGATGACTTTTCTACCATAAAAGATGAATATTCAATCCAAAAGGACAAAATTTGTAACAAAACAGATGAATTTTCGACCATAAAGATATGACTAAGAAAACAGTTGAATTTTTAACCAAATAGCTGAATTTTTAACCTGAAAAGATGAATTTTCAATCAAGAAGATTAAATTTCTATCAAAGGACGAATTTTCAACAAATGAATGAGTCTCAACATGAATTTTCGAAATAAAAACGTAAGTTTTCAATCAAAAATGAAATAGTTAAATTTTGAGTTTGAAAATTACTTTTTAATAAAAAATAAACACATTTTGAAACAGTTGAATTCGACAAAAGAAACTATTTTTCAACTAAATAGTTTAATCTGGAACCAAATAGATGAATTTTCAACAAAGAAGATTAATTTTCTGCACAAAAATATGAGTTTCCAGCAAAAGAGTTGAGTTTTCAAGCTAAAGTGTCAAATGTTTTAGAAAATAGTTGACTTTTAAGCCAAAATAGATGAATTTTCGAACAAAAAAGTTAATTTTCAAAAAAGAAAGATGAATTGTTAACCAAATAGTCGAATTCAACAAAAAAAAATTATTTTCTGACCAAATAGTTGAATTGTCACTCAAAAAAGTGAATTTTCAACAAACAAGATTAATTTTCTACCCAAAGAGGCAATTTTTCAACAAAATACATGAATTTTGTACCAAATAATTGAATTTTAAACTTATAAAGGATACATTTTCAAACAAAACTGGAATAATTACATTTTTAGATAAAAAAAGTAATTTTCCACTAAGAAGATTAAGTTTAAGTTTCTACCCAAAAATATGATTTTTTAACAAAAACACAATTTTCTACCAAATTGTTTAATTTTCAACAAAATTTTTGAACTTTCAAGCCAAAAAGCCAAATCATCTACAAAACAGTTGTATTTTTAACCCAAAAATATGATTTTTCAACAAAAAAGATCATTTTCAACCAAGCAGTTAATTTTTCAAATAAATAGTTTAATTCTTAACCGAATAGTTAATTTTTTTTCAAATTAGTTCAACTTGAAACCAAGTAGTTGTTAGCTTCAACCAAATAGATAAATTTTCAGCCAAAAAGAAAAGGAATTTTCTACCAAGAGGATTGATGTCCTATCAAAAAAGACGAATTTCTAACAAAATACATAAATTTTCAACATAATTGTTGAATTTCAAAGCCAAAAAGACGAATTATCTAAGAAACAGTTGAATTTTCAACCCAAAAATATGAATTTTCAACTCAAGAGTTAGTGTTTAACAAAAAAGATAATTTCCAACCAAACAGTTTTATTTTCTACCAAATTGTTGAATTTTCAAGCCAAAAAGATGAATTTTCTACAACCAAACAGTTGAATTTTGAACTAAAATGTTGAATTTTCATCCAAACAAAAAAAGAATTTTTTACCAAGAAGTTGATTTTTCAACCAAAAAAAGATGGATTCTCAATGAAACACGTAATAGTTGAAATTTCAACCAAAAAAGATTTGAATTTGAAATAAAAAACAGTTGAATTCAACCAAAAATACGAATTTCCAACAAAATACATGAGTTTCCAACCAAATAGGTAAATTTTGAACTAGTAAAGATCAATTTTCAATTTTCAATTTTAAATTTAATTCTCAGCGGAAAGTAAATAAATTTCCAACAAAATACTTGAATTTTCAACCAAAGAGATGAAGTTTTAATTAAAATGACTGATGTTTTTTTAACCAAGAAGATTAATTTTCTGCCAGAAAAAAATGAGTTATCAACAAAATAAATGAATTTTCAACCAAGTGGTTGAATTTTTGACAAAATCAAAGTCTTTTTAACAAAATAGTTGCCACAAAATAATTAAATTTTCAACCAAACAGTAGAATTTTTAATCAAACAAGATGAATTCCGATCCAAAAATATAATAGTAGACTTTTCAACCAAAAAAACTGACTTTTCACCAAAAATAGTTGGAATTTCTTATTGGGTTCTAATCATTCAGTTCATATTTAAGCAAAAAAGGAGTAAAAGGAAAAATTTCTTGAAAATAGGAGAAAAAAAGGGAATGGAGGAAAGAGTGTGAAGTTTAAATATAGAAGCGACTTTCAAACTCATTAAGTTATTATTGAACTGTACCGTTGCAGGGCCATCTTTCGCAAAATTTGAAAACTTTGTTAAAATTTATCTTCAAAAAACGTATTAAACGTTACCTAAACTCGTAACGTTACTGACTCAGATTAGTAACATAGTTTATAGATGGCTCCTAACAAGTACAACATTTTTTAAACTGAATGAAATCAGTACTTCATGCTACACTATAAATTAAGAACTGTAATTTTACAGATAAAGTGAGGTAATATTATATTAAAATGCAATCTCAAGTTATAAGAAACTTGACGTTCCATAGTAAAAGGAAATGAAAGGCATCAGGGTATTGAAGAATAACAACGTACTCTTATTTACAATGTATGCATATATTTACACGCGCTATACGCAGAGTACATAATAAAAGCACAAACGCATACGCGTACTTCATATCCGAGGAGAGACGCAGACGATCACTCGACGAATATAAATAGCCTATCTCCATCACGCGACTTTATGAATAAAATAATAAATTAATCCATAAAAAAATAGAATAAGGGTCGGAGCGAAACGAGTTTGTCTTATGGCTTTGCAGTACGACTACTGCATACTCCGTAATGTAGACTGTCCTCACAAGAGCTTCGATCCTACTTACATTTAGTTACCTGAAATGCAGTTCACTTCTGCACAATTTGTACGCTGCATTCAAACGCCCATTTTTGTTTTTCATACACACACTTTGAATACCGTGGTAATTTCTCTACGTGCCATTTCACGTGACCATCGAATGACGTTTGCACTTTCACCTGGTAGATTGTGTTCGAGGACGCTGATCTTCTCTCAACTAACAGGCAATGAGCAGTGCACGTCAAACAGGTACTGCACACGCATTCCCAGAACACAGTCGCACTCCTGATCCGCGAGAAACATCGTAACCTATTGACCTAAATGAGTATTGAAAATCGCGAGCATCGTTTCGACCCACAGACACTCACACACAGTCATAAAAATATATACTTTCATACCTAAAAATGCACTCACATTCTGTCATAAAGTGCGTAAGTCCTTTGAGCGTGACCTTGATGCAAATTGGATGCACCAAAATTTCTTAATAATAATTTATTCGGATGTACCTTCCACCTCGCAAGCATTCGTGTCAAGATCACGACACCATTTGCCAGTAACCCCAGGGCTCTGGCGATAGCATCTACTTTCATCGAGTCTGATTCTCTTTAGTCGAGAGTCTTAGGAGAATCGTGTGGTTTCGGAATATTTACAAGATCGTCGTGAGAGTGAAACAATTCCGCATGAAGATCCCTGTTACTTTCTCTGCGTCGGAGGATGTCAGCTCAGAGTGCTCGTTTTCGAATCTAGCCTAATCATAGTTTCCTATTTCGCACCACACTGTGAAACTGTCTTTAATGGAAAATTTATATCCAATGGAGGTCTAGATAGGCAAAATGGCACTGATTCCGCCAAAGAAAGGTTCAGTTAAAAACAAGAGTTTTGTATTCGGATTAGAGAAAGGAGATTCGATGATGCGGAATTCTATCTGGGAGGTATTTGAACTTCGCAGAGTTGCGATTGGCATTAGCCAAAATTGGTAACATCGGTCCGAGGCTTCAACAAGTAAACTTGATTTAACTAGATTTTTCTACCTCGGTTTTCTCTCCGGGTTGTTTTTCGTCCTTTGATGTAGACCTCGTTTCCTTTTTAGATTCCTTGTAGGCATCGTTAAAGAAAATAGCCATTGTATCTTCATCTGACGACTCAGAATCTTGATTCGAAGATCTTTCTTCGTTTCTAGATGAAGCTTGGGCTACTAGTTCCTCCAAGTCTCTGTTCTCTTCGTCATTCTGAGAATTGGAGATGTGCTGATCGTTTACAACATTGTCAGCAATATTGTTCGATGCAGCATGGGACAAATCTTCGTAGACTTTTTCGAGGGGCTGAACCCGCGGTGGTCCTTGAAGTTCAATTTGATCACCATTTTGTGGTTGCTCAATCGCGGCAAGGATGTCCTGAAGAAGACCGTTGGATAAAACTTGATCGTGTCTAATGCTTCCATCGGAGTTTTCGGTTCCCAAACCACCATCTGCAGCTTGAATCTGAAGAGTGTAGGTTCCTTTGGATCCTTGAATCTGGAAGCCATCGCCACCTTCTCCAGTTAGTCCTTGTTGTGCCAAAGCGAGAGCGTGACTACCTTCTTGGGTTTTCAAAAATTGACTCGCATCTACTTCGTTGGAAGCAAAGCTCTTAGCTTCACCGTATCCTTGAGCAGTTAGGGCTGCTGTAAGTGCTTCAGCTGATATTCCATTATCGTTGAAGTATCCAGGTCCTGAAGTAAAAGAATTTTGTCCCGGACCAGATGGCAATTGGGGCAAATCGTGAATTTGGTTGGTGTTGAGAGCAGCACCAGTTTGGTCAGATCCTTCGAATGATACTCCAATAGGATTCCCATAGCTGTCTTTCAAATTTCCTTTTGGCTGTTGATTGTGTTCGAGATCAAGTTGACTAATTGGTGGTGTTTGCAAGGAATTCAAAGGTATGGCGTTCAAGGGTGCATTGAACAGACTACTCTGGCTGCCTCCAGCAGTCGAGAAGCTAGACGATTGTGCATTTGAAAAGCTCTGATGGTTCTGGATGTTTTGGAAGTTGGAACTGCCAAGGTCAGGAAGGCTGTATCCTACAGCTCCATTAGCTTTTTGGAAACAGTCACCTTTTCCTCCGAAGAGGTGGCCATTTATAACAGGTGTGCCGTAGGTATTAGAAAGTGAATTTCCCACACTATTGTAAAGGTTTCCACCAAATCCAGTTGAAGTCGAGATAAAAGTTGAAGGAGGTCCAAAGTTTGGTGCACCATAAGTCGGCACTGGAGCTGGAGTATTGAAGTCATTGAAGGATAGTGGTGTTCCATAGTTAACATTGGGTGCAGCTACTGCAGCATTCAGTCGGAATGAGTTGTCCTTTCCAAAACTGTTGCTTGAAGAGAAAGATCCCGATAACTGGGAGCCTCCAGATTGGTGGAAAGGAACATGTCCGTTCAAGCGTGGGAGTTGTTGGTCAAATACTGACGGTGGACCGTAGTTTTTCGAGGGCTTGTTGAAGTCGTTGGATGGGAAAGGCGGAAGATACTTATTCAGATTAGAAAGCATTCCACTTGGAACACGTTCTCTAAATTTCAACGGCTGTCTATTTCGCGGGGGAATCAAAGATCCCTGTGGATGAGGTGCTCTTGGTGGTCCTCGGTTTCTCGAGAAGTGTTGACCTCCATGTCTGTTAAATCCCCCAAATGAACCGAAAGATTGAGACGATGAAAGTCCTGATGAGAATCCACCTCCTCGGAAGCCTTTTGATGGTGGGTATGGTCCATTCGCCGAGAATGATGATGCTGGTGGAGCACCGTACGAATCAGCCGGGGGCGGTGGTGGTAATGGGAGACCAGACACAGGTGGGCCGTATTTTCCGGATGGCGCGACTGGCAATTGTTGAACCGATAAGTCATCTCCTGATGATAGGGATGGTTGAGATGAAAGCGAGAGACCAGCGTCTCCGTGAGAAGAACTGCCACCCGATAAAGACAAGCTTTGTAAATCAGAAAGTGCTCCAGGACTCGGCAGTAATTCAAATCCAGGTCCCTTGACGTCATCACCACCATTTGGTGCACCATACTGATTACTGGGTGGTTCGAGATTGCCGAATTGATTAAGGGATTCAGAATTGTAGTTGTTTACAGAGTTTCCTGGTCCATGGCCCGCATGCAGGGGCTCGAATTCTGGAAGGGCTGGTGGTGGTAGTCCATCACTTTCTGAAGAAGCAGAAGATTGATGAACAGATGATTTCAGATTATGGTCTTCTGGGTTGTTGAGAGGAACTCCATAAGAGTCGCTCGGAATGTTTGATTTTCCTGAATCCAGGTTTTGGAGATTCTGAAGATTCAATGACAAACTTCCACTACCGGAAGGTGGTTCATAGTTCTCTTGTGGTGCTTGATTTTGATGTCCTTGATTTGGGGTGCTGACTAATCCGGCGATTGGTTGCCAGCCGTCGTATTTGATATCAGGAGGGGTTGGCGGTGCTGGTACTCCTAGTGGAGGTGGTGGAGGTGGTCCGTAAATATCGTTATTAAACGGTGCACCATATTGTGCCTGCGGAGGAGGAGGTGGTCCATAGTTATTTTGTGGACCTGATCCAAACGAAATTGCTGGTTTTCTAATCGGTGGTCCATAAGCTTCCAAAGAAATTGGAATTGATGGTCCGTGACTTGGCTTTGAAGACCCAAAAGGTGGTCCATTAAATTTCGGTGGTGGTCCATATTGAGGCTTAGGTGGTCTAAACTGAGAAGGTGGTGGACCGTAACTCTGTTTGGGTGGTCCATATTGTGGTTTTGGTGGTCCGTAATTTAGTTTTGGTGGAGATGGGGGTGGTCCGTATTGTGGTTTAGGTGGTCCATATTGTGGTTTTGGTGGACCATATTGTGGTTTTGGCGGTCCTGGTGGAGGACCATAACTTTGCTTAGGTGGTCCATAAGCAGGAGGTAGTCTCTCTGGAGGTGGTGGTGCAAAAATTTGTGGTGGTCTGTGGTCCCCTGTTAATTCTGGCGGACCGTATACAGGTGCTGGTCCATTGAATCCGGATCCTGGAGGTGGTCCATAGGAATTACTTATTCTGTCCTCGGCCTCGACCTCTGTTTTCTCCTCTTCGATTGCCGAGGAAGATTGCGAGCTTGCTTTATTCACGACTGCGTGAACTTGGTGACCGACTAATAAAATGCAGAGCAAGGTTGCCGCCATCTGTAATCATAAAGAATTTTGTTGGTTATTGAATGTGAATTGTGAAATAATTTAGTATTATGAAGTTGGCTTTATGGATCTATTTAAGTATAGCTTTAACAATTTGGATAGTATATAAAATTAGACTAATTCATGCTAAAATATATATGCAAAAAGGTCAATAATAAAAGTTTGAATTCCAAATAACTAGTAGAAAGCTTTAAAAGGAACTGAAATTATTCTTCTAGTTCGACATGGTGAGGAATTATTAGCTAACTACCTCTGATTCACTACGAGCAAGGAATATTGCACGCGCAGTCATGCATGAGAAGGCGTAACACTCTATGTTAAACAAAAGTTACTAATTCGAAACCACATGTTTCTCTTTCTCTCTGGTTCTATTTATAATCGGAAAATTACCCTAGCTTTGAAAACACTTTTCGAACATTTTTTTAATTTTGTACTCTTAGCTTAATCTATTTGACGCATAATCTGTTTTTCTTACACATGGTAATGCAAGATAATATTCAACATCTTTACAATAGATTTTTTATGATCTGCTTTTTTTATTAGCATCTTTCTTGTTAGTGAATGATGGGATCTTCTACTCTATTACGTGGTTTATTAGCAGTTTTAGGATTGGCGTTTAAACATTTTCTCTTTATGTGCGAAGTTTAAAGTATTCCATAAACCTATTTTCATAATTTATTTCAGAACATAAGGCTTCAAAATATGTGTTTCCCTTTTTGATTATAAATTTAATCATTTATATAAAATATAATAAAATATAATATAAGGCTAATCCAGAAAGAGTTGGATGAACTTTTTTTTTAAAATACAATGAGGCTTAGCGGTGGATTACTGCACCACTACAGGACCTGTTAGCTCTACTACTTTCATCAAACCTAATTAGCTCATCAGGCGCATTAAGCTCATGCCGAGTGCTCCGTAAAAGTAGCTTAACGTTGCGTATCCCGCGCGTGATCCATGATCTCATTGTGTACATGTTTGATATCAGAGGCCGTGGGATTTTCGGCTTGTTCGCGATGCGAGTTTGGTGGAAAAAGGCGAGCAAATCTACACTCGTATTCATCATTTTCTTGCGAAAAATTATGTAAACACGCATTGCCTACTGTGTGGGTGAAAACGAGTTGCGTTGCAAGGAAGACACGTGCTGTGGTGCAAGCCTCCTGGTGGCAGAAACACCTCTTTCAGAAAATAAGGATTATCCTCGGTAAACTGACACGAATGCATTTAAGAGACGAGGCGACAAGAAAAGCGGCTCAGCAAATCAAGCTTGCAAAACTACGCGACCTGTCAACTCCAGTAGGGACGTCAGAATGCTGCTAAGTGGCACGATGGCCGAGATGCAAGGCTAACATAATAAACTGTACTTTCTCCCGACTCAGTTGTCCGAGAAGAAATATCAGTTCGAGCCGATCGGACGACAAAAGACCGAAAAAGGAATTTTATTAATTGGTGATTCGAAAAGAACTTTAATCCTTTCGATTCCGAGGCTGGAAGCTTTTAATTTTCCAAATTTATAAAAGTATATTACTTATTTGGAAAGAGCAATGGCATTTATTTATGGTGCAGCAACAGGTTCTAACATTGGAAGTAGATTGTGCTGATTGTTAAAGTGCTCATAAATCAATATGAAAGCGGAGATCACTCTCCGTTCCATCTTACCATTTCTTCACATTATTACATAATTTTTCCAGTCTAAATGTTATTTTTTAACAATATCTTTACAATAACCTTTTCACCTTACTTTCCTTGCAGAACTAAGAACTAAATCTCTACGAACTCTTTAACATAAGTATGAGCACTCACGTTGGCTTTCCTGTACTTGGTCTTCTATGTACCAAATAGTTTTCTATCGAATTTTCGAAATTGTTATTAATAATTTCTGATGATGAGACCAGAATGGTCTCGAAAAGTAACACTAAGTTTCATCCGAAAATTTATTTAATAAAACTTTGAAATGGCTGGAGGTCGTCGTAGTATATCTTTTGATTTTCCACATTCTTTGGTTTCTCCCAGGCGTAAAAAAATATATGACAAATATATGACAATGCCACCTAACATAGTCTTTTTATAAGAATGTTAAAGATTTTTTCGGGTAGAAACTAAACCATTTCCATTATTTTTAGACAAAGATGTTTATTGTGTGTTTCAATATCTCGGATTAAAATTTCCGGAAAACGATTATTCTCAGAACTAAGAAGTTTCTTTTTTTTTAAGAAAAAACTTGTCTAAGGAATGATTGAGAAAGTACAAAATTCTTTTTCACTTTAGAAATGCAGAAAAGAAAATTAAGAATGAATAATTCACCTGCATGACAGGTCATGATGATCACATCAACCAGAAATGAAATGTCGAGAGCTAGTAAAGAGAGCTTGTTCGAAACACTTCATTGCTCTTATAAATAAATATTTAGACACATTCTGAGTGAAATCGTAACACTTTTTACAGACATAAATTTTATTGCTGACATAAATTTCATAAATTCTAGGTATATATGCAATATGTATCTGGAGAGGAAGTACATTGTACTTAGAAAAACATTTTATATAGTTATGTGATCAGTTAAATTATACACTTCAAAGTTTATAGTTCTTTTCATTATCTCTAAGTTGCTCATTTTATCCCATAAACTGTTGATCGTTATACTTTCAATCAAGAAAGGATTACCCACAATTTTCTCACTTATTTAGAGAAAAGCAAAGGCAAAGAATTCTAATTGAAATTGTAGTTAGATTCTTATCATAGCTGATTTTTCAAAAAATTTGAATGCTTAGTAAAATACTGACATCTTTCTTTCATTGTTTACAATTTGCTTCCTTATACATACTCAACGACCCTGCTCATCAGTCTAAGATGACACTTTCACTTTTAAATCAGGGAATCTGGATCATTAATAACAACATTTATATAGCAGAATTCTCAAACTCGAAAGGAGTACAATCGTGCTCATCGTGACAGCCTTAGGATCTTAAGGAAGAAACATCACGAAAGAGGGATCGGGTATCGCATCTTCATAAGAAATTGATTCGAGGCTCGATCAAATCGTACTAGTGAATTATGTCTTCAAGACGTAGATGGATTATCATCTAAGCATCCTTGAATCTTCACCTCTTCAAGACATTTCAAGTTATTGCCCCTATCGTTTTCGTAACAACGCAATTCTCTTTAATGGTTGTTCTATACCATAAAGTTAGTAAATTTCGTTGCCTTTGCTCTGATGTGATTTGCAAAAACGCCATTGGATCATTGTCTTAGTTATATCTAGAATCGTCGATTTTCGATCTTCAATCGATTGAGGTCATGGTATGAAAAGAAAGGAGAGCTGCACGATCAGGCAACACAATTTTTCAGCTTTGACGCACGTCAATTTATAATAATCTTCGAACTTTCTCGAACACAATTGATTTTTCACTTCTGCATTCTTTTTTTTACAATGTTTCGTTCTATTGGTCCTGATTCATTTTCTATATCTATACGAAAAGTTACTGACTTTGAAATACAAATTGTAAATTTTTTACTTTTTCAAGCTATAATTCCCAATATTTTCTTTCAGGAAGTTTGTAGATTCTAATGGCCTTAATCGTTATTTTTGGTTTTATTAAGCTAGAAAATTTTAAGTAGTTTAACTTTGAATAAAAATTCGAGATTGATTAGTTTTGGGCTAATTCAAATTTATTAAATTGACACATTTTTAACAATCGATTTTTAAATTCTATAGTTTTTGACACCTTTAATTAGAAATTATTTAATTTTAAATGGTTTCATATTGAAATTGTTTAATTTTGACAACTGCGATACTTTATTGTTACATTTCAAATGTCCAATGTTCTAAAAGTTAAAACTTACAGCTATAGTTATCCTCCGAAAGTTACAGAAAAATGAGAAAATTCTTATACATCATACATTGCCATTAAATTTGAATGAATTATATAAAATCATGTTTTTTGATTAGTAGATGATACTTTTATGAATGATTTATATTTTAGAAAACAGTTGACTCTTGAGCCCGAAAAGATGAATTTTCAACCTGAAAAGTTGAATTTAAAAAAATATTTTTATCCAAGAAAGATGAATTCTTAACCAAAGAAGATGAGTTTTCGTTCAACTTTGTTCAAGCCGTTCAATTCAAACAGTTGAATTTAGAACCAAATAGTTGAATTTTGAAGCCAAAAAGACGAATTTTTTGAAAAAGTGTTGAGTTTTCAACCTTAAAAATTTAAATTTTTAACAATGAAGTCATTTTCAACCGAGAAAGATGACTTTTCTACACAAACTGTTTATTATTTAAACAATTTGTATAAGCAAATGTACATTTAAAACATTTTTTCATGATTAGGCTTGATTTTTTTGGCGGAATCAACTCGAAATGTCTTATCGAAGAATCATTGCTGTCATACTTTTCATAGTAGGAAAAGCTGTTAATTATATTAACAATTTTTGTTGCCAATGAATATTTTGACTATTTTTTTATAAATAGGCTTTATTTTTTACGGAATCAACTAGAAATACCTTGCTAAAGACTCTTTGCTATGAAACTTTTTATATTGACAAAAACTGTTAATTACTTAAGCAATTTGTATAAGCAAATGCAAATTTTGACCGTTTTTTCATGAATAGGATTGATTTTTTTGTGGAATCAACTCGAAATGTCTTGCCAAAAACTCCTTGCTGTCATATATAAAATAATGACACAATATAATTCCTCGCTGTCATATATAACAAATTGATAGTAGCTATTAATTTTTCGAACGAAAATTAAGCCTATTAAAAAACAGTCAAAATGTGCATTTGTATATGAAAATTTTTTATATAATCAACGGTTCTTGTCATTATAAAAAATATCATAGCAAGAAGTCTTTGTCAAGGCATTTCGAGTTGATTGCGCGAAAAAAAATCAAGCCTATTCATGACAAAATTGTTAAAATGTGCATTTGTTTATAGAAATTTTTAAAATAATTACCAGTTTTTATCACTATGAAAAATATGACAGCAAGGAGTCTTTGGCAACACATTTCTAGTTGATTTCGCAAAAAACTGAAGCCTTATCATGAAAAAGTGGTCAAAATGTACATTGCTTTATTCAAATTGTTTGAATGATAATACTTTTTGTTACTATGAAAAATATGACAGCGAACAATCTTTGGCATGACAATTAGAGTAAATTTCCCTTAAAAAATAAAGCCTTTTCATGACAGAATGGTTAAAATGTGCATTTGTTTATAAAAATTGTTTGAATAATTGGTATGCAGCAGATATTCTTATTTAATTGTAAGTGCACATTATAATATTTCATACTGTATTTCCTACAAAAGATATGGATATCAAATAGCTAATCATTGTGAATCATGAGAAATGTACTTTAGTTTTAGTTATCATTGGTTTGTTTAGAACATTATAAACATTTCTTTTTTTACTCTAACCTACTGAACATTATTTCTAGTTAGTTATTACATTGATTTATGACCTGTATTAATAAATCTGAAAGTGTTTAAAGAAATGGTATCAATAAAAGTTAGGCAAGAAAAAAGTTTAAATTCTGTTGTTATACAACAAATTTTAGTTGAATCAAAGTGAAATATCCGCATTAGTCAACGTAATGTCTTAGGCGCTAACATTGATCTTAGATTCTCCAAAAAATGTGCTTTTTTCACTGTACGCCCTAGTGTGAATGAAAGATTACGAAACTAAATACGCGTACGCGCGTAATTGACTATCTCAAGTCATTAGGAATGTCAAGATTGATCCCATTAGTCAACGTAATGTTTTAGGCGCTAACATTGATTTTAGATTCTCGATCAACCGTCAGTCGATTTTTGTCCAAAAAAGGTGCTTTTTTCACTGTGCGCCCTAATATGTATGAAAGATTACGAAACTGAATACGCGTACGTGCGTAATTGACTGTCTCAAGTTATTAGGAATGTCAAGATTGATCCCATTAGTCAACGTAATGTTTTAGGCGCTAACACTGATTTTAGATTCTTGATCGAGTGTAAGATCTTCACATGAGAGACTTTTAGAAATGAGGAGCTTCGATAGAATTAATTAAAGAGAATGGCCAACAGACGTAGGAGCACGTATCTAGTCCAGATGATCACGAATTCCCGTGATGGTTAGTAATTGCATCTCGGAAAAGACAGGATAGTGACGTGATGAAATTGCCGTCAAGTAGTTAAAATAATACGTTGCTTAACACTAGACTAGTGTATTTTTATTACCACCGAAGCTGAACCTTTCCTTCCTCGGTCTACTGATTAAGCAATGTGTATGTATATTTTTCTCCTGGAATAAGAACAACAATAAAACGTGTGCGAACAACAATAAAAATTCAACATGCTTTTATTAACCAACGTCTTTTTAGTACGTCCTGTTCCTGAATTGTCATAATTATTCTCCTGCAATTATGACTTCGGAAACAGTCACCAGAAAGTAAGAGTTGCGCGAAATTTATGCGGGTCATAAAATCAGAATATCGACATGGTATTTCTAGATTATAGTTATTACTCTGAAAAATTCCCATCAGAAAGTACCCTGAGTTATGGATGCAAGAATTGATTTCATTAAAGCAAATGCACGTGAATCTTTTATAGGAATACCATCAAAGGTATTCTGTAAATCATATCTCTGAATAGGCTTGATTTGTTCAGTTTAGAAAGCTATAAATACTATATCTTTTGACGTAAGATCTATTCCAAATTTTTTTCTATGAAGAGAAAGTGGATCCCATTTTCGTAATCACAATTTGAAGTTATTGTTGCATCCAGGATAATGTTATTTTCGGGAGATCCAGATTATGGATTATTCACAGTGGGCACTTTGATCTTCAGATATTCGACTTATATAATGTGATTTTGCAATTGTTTCATCAAGCTTTCAAGTGTTTTTGAAGAAACAAGTATAATGAGATCATTGTTAGATATTCAGAAAAACGAGACGCTTTGTGCAACCTTGCTTTGCGTAAATTTTTCTTAAATCCTAATTCATTTTACTTTCTATCAGAATGAAATATTAACAGAAAGATGTTCACATCAACATCCTGTACGGCAACTTTTCAATTTTATAATTCTTTTAAGCATTCTGAATATTAAATTTTTAATTCACCAACATTTTACAATAGTGTCCATCTGATAAAATGAAACGTCAGCTATCAATAAATATCATTACTAATGATCTCTGCTAAAATTGTAAACTAGAATATCGAGTTGTATTGTGGGTAATCCCCAAGGGAAGTTGTTAGACATAAAATACATAAACTGTGAATGACATTGTGACCAGTATCGAGAATAATTCTACAAATCAGAGTAAAATTACAGCACAATATTGACGTTATTTGAGGGGCCGGATTCTGTAACTAGTGACGCACGGCAAGAAAAAATTTATTGATTCTCGAACTTTATCGCTCGATATTGAAAAATTTTGACAGCAAGGTTTTTGAAACATCTTTCATTAAAAATCGTCTCTTTTTGTTTCCATTTTCTAGGCGAGAAAGTCAAGATTCTCGAATCTTGACATTGACAGATTACATGTGCTTTTTTGTAGCTAAATTTTTGGATATTAATGAGATGAACTAGATGAAATTCCACTTAAATCAGGTCGAAATAGAGCATATAAATCATCAGTATGTTGAAAAGTAAGAAAATTAATATCAATAATGTTATTCCAAATTTTATATTCTTCGCAAGTGTTTTGCATTCAAAATTCAAATTCGCATGTCTTATGTTTGTCCATTTCAATTTGCATCCTAGAGAAAAAAAATAGCCTCCAGAGAGTTATTCATTTCTATAAATGAGCAGCTAATATGCAGCTTTATCCAAATTTATGAAATTTTCATGTATTTTGAAATTACCAAATTTTATGACACAATTTTTTTTATATCTGTCAAAATGACATTTTAAAAATTGACAAACTTCAATATCATCGCCGGTTCTCGCTTAATTATTAATTCAATTGACTGAAATGTCAAGACAAGATTAATTTTCTCAGCCTAATGTTCGATACAATTTATTTAAGCATGTAATTTAACGAACTTCAACATTTTATTTTTGAAAACTTAGTTCTTAGTTCAGTAACAATATGAAGAACATTTTACATAAGATTATTAAGGTTTCTGAGCTTCAAAATAAAGAAAGATTGGTTTTTTAATTCTAGAATCGAAGAAACATCAGTGTTAACGATTAAAAATCTCATTTTTCTCGAAAAAGACGGGGAATATGAATAGTAATTCATAGTTCAAAATTGTTACACTTCCCAAGATCTATGAAATTATATCCTTATCAAATGTTCACCTTGTGTATTTTAACAAGTATAAAAAAAAATTAAAAAGAAAAAATCGATTAAAGTCGACTTAAATAGCTTTAGTTTCACATTCTTACTGAACTAGAAACACGTATTTAAAAAGAAAATGTTGAAGTTCGTTAAACTAGATGCTATTTTAGTCAATGTTTATCGACTTTTCGTATTTTTTTCGAAAAAATTTGTTAAAACACACAAAGTAAACATCTGGTACTGGTATAATTTTATAGATTTCAGGAAGGGGAACAATTTTGAACTATGAATTGCTATTCACATTTTGAGACGTTTTCGAGGAAAATGAGGTTTTTAATAATTAAAAACGATGTTTCGTCAATTTTAGCGATAAAACCAATTTTTGTTTGCTCTGACACTCAGGAACTTTAATAATTTCACGGGACATGTCCTTCACATTGCTACTGAACTAAAAGCAAACATTTAAAAAAATAGAATGTTGAAGTTCATTATACTAAATGCTATTTTAGTCAACTTTTATCGCTTATTTCTATTTTTTGGGGAAATATTTGTTAAAATACGCAAAATGATCATGTGGTAATGATATAATTTTATAGACTTCAGTAAGTGGAACAATTTTGAACACTGAATTGATATTCATATTTTACGTCATTTTTTAGAAAAATGAGGTTCTTAATCGTTAAAAATTATGTTTCTTCAATTTTAGAGATAAAAACCAATTTTTCTTTACCCTAAAGCTCAGAAACCTTAATAATTTCATGAAAAATGTTCTTCACATTGTTACTGAACTAAAAACAAATATTTTTAAAAATATAGTGTTGAAGTTCGTTAAATTATATGCTATTTTAGTTAATTTAAATCGATTTTTTTTCATTTGTTAAAACACATAATTTGAACATTTAGTAAGGATATAATTTCATAGTTTTCAGGATGTGGAACAATTTTGAACCTCGAATTGCTTTTCATCTTCTGCGTCGTTTTCGAGAAAATTGACATTTTTAATCATTAAAAATGAAAAAATCTTTTTTCTCAAAAAACGCGTAGTATGATTTTTTTCTTTGCTTAAAATAACCGGGGGGCATCCCCGAACCACGTAAAATAGTGTAACTGGATGTGCAAGTACTTTTGTTGAAATAGATTATGTTTGATAAATAATACTTCGTCTCGAGCGAAGTTGTATTTCCACGTGAACGCGTCGTGTTGATACAGGTACATACGTGCGAAAAACAGGCGCGCGGCCGTAATCAAACCTTCATAATTTCTTAATGAGGATGTATTTCGAATAATTTTTTCCGTAGAAAATCTATTTATATCTTTTTAAGGAACTTTCCCGCTAGAAGTTTTTTGTTTTTCAAAATGCGCTTGACTCCCCGTGAGCTTGAAGATATGAATGTATGATTTAGGCAATGTCTCATGTAAAAATATATAACTTTTGTTTAAAAAAAAATGTTCATTAGTTATTCACTCCGTCAGTCGTAGTACAATATAAGGAATATGTCCTGTAAATTTCATCAGAAAATTCCAAGAATAAGCTAAATTATGGCGAGTTGAAGTCAAAAAACACAAAAAAAAATTGTTTTCTAAAAAACGGGTTTTTTGGGCTTACTTTGCTAACGGCAAAAGCCATAACTTTTTTGTTCGAGTGAATAAGATGCGCAATTATTTTTTTCCTATAAGAATGTGTTCTTTTGAAATAAAAATTCTAAACTTGTCCGAAAAGCCTCCAGGGGCCAACGCCGCGCTCGTTCAGCGAGAAAAATGTATAGGCGGTTATATAACTCGACCCTTCAATTTCTCATTCAGAGATTCGCTCTTCCTAATGATTTACGACAAACGAATTTTAATGGAATTATATACTAATATAGTATAATTATTATGTTTTTAATAAATTCAAATATAATTTCATAGATTAATTTAATTTTGAAATCACTTTAATTATGAATTTTTTAAAAGTGCATAAGTTTATGTAAACTATTTTATTAGATTGAATTGGAAACAATCCTTTATGAAGTGATACTCATTAATTCTACTAAAGCAGCATGGATCAAAGAGTAATTGGAAAAGGGGCAAAATGAGAAGATCGTAATAAAGCAGCTAGAGGTAATTTGATACGACAATCAAGAGAGTAATTTAGTTCCATTAATGTAATGCTTCTCTGGAATATAACGACTATTTAATGTCTTGGATTTAAATACTTTCAGCAATAAAATTGATGCTTTCGCACTTACAATTTTGTTTTGGTTTTTTTATTCTTCAAATTTTACAACACAGTTATTACAACACCTGTTTTTCATTGATGTTATTAAAAACCTTCAATCTTGTGGGATTAACATGTTTATAATTGATTCTTTATAATAATTTCACACAATCAAATTTTTACAAAAAAAGCCATTGCCATAAATCGAGGTGATAGCTTCATTTACAATTCAACCAATTTGAAACTATAATATTTCTAAAACGAATAATTTCAATACAAAGGTCTTAAGAGTTAGACAGTATTTCAAAAGAAAATTTTTTTAATTGTATAATTTATAATTGAATATGCTCGAAAAATAATATTGATTGGAAACATTCAAAATTACATGTTTTCAAATTCAGGGATTAAAAATTCTACAGTGATTTTGAATTAAAAGCCTTTATTCTTCCACAATTTTAAATTGAAGACGTTAAAAATAAAATAATATAAGAACGAAACTTCATAAATTACTCAATTTTCAAATTACTAGCGCACTAAATTGGACAATTTGATAAATTTATATTGAAATATTCAAAATTCTTTGATTTCAATTTAAGTCTTTCAAGCTTACAGAATATAGAACTAAAAAGCCTTAATCGTTGAACCATTTTTAGTTTGAAAATTTGAAATAGGAAGCGTTTATTATTAAACAACTTTGGATTGGGTAAATGCCTTTGAAATTAAATAAATTCAAATTCAAAGCTTTTCAAATTAGACACTCTGTAAATAAAAAATATTTAAATTTGTATACTTTCAAAGTGGAAGCAATGGAAATTGAAAATTTTTATTTATAGACCTACAAACCTAAATAAATTCAGTACAAACATTGACAACTGAAGATTAATGAAATAACAATTTGAAAATTGACGAATTTCAAACTCAAGGCGTTTGAGTTGGAATAATTTTGAATTCAAAGGTTTATAATTCTACAGTATCAAATTTTAAGCCTTTAGTATTGCGAAAAAACAATTTTTGAGAAATTCAAGCCTTGAAAACGAAAACATCTGAAAAATAGGCATTCAAAATTGAATTGTTTTATATTTGAAAATTAAATAATTTAAACTCTTTTTCTTTTAAATTTTAAAAAGTTTTAATTTTAATGGCGCAAAATTGGACAAATATAAATTGGAATCATCGTATTTGTTCCCTGATAGAGAAAGCTTTGTAGTCGTAACAATTTCAAATGATTTTAAAATGATTTGATTAAACGTTTCTCAGTTGATAAATTTCTAACACAACGTTCTAAGCAAATGTGTGTGTGTGTCGCCTTTTTTATTAACACGATGACTTACAGAAGGTTGCAGATAAACTAATGAAATTTGAAGGGCTTCTTTCAACCACTAATATCTGAAAACTGATGCAAGGATTTTTCAAAATATGGAGTTTTATACATTTTTCATGCACTTTATAATATTTTAAAACTGAGTTTTTTATAGAAAAACATTTTCCTTAACAGAATTCAAAGTTGATGCACGAACATAAAAGATTCTTTGGCTCGAGACGCATCGTTTGACCCATAATACTGATACAGTTTATTAAGAATTAAAGAAGTTATGGTCATTTATAATATTTTAAAAATCGGTTTTATGGTAAAACTTTTTTCATAAACACAATTCGAAGTTGATATAACCTGGAAAAAGACACCTTAATTCGGAATAAATCGATTAGTGTATGATACTAATACATTTTATTGAAGGGTAAGAAAGTTATGGCCATTTATAATATTTAAAAAATTTATTTTTACAGTAAAAATGTTTTCATTAACCCACTTAAAAGTTTATGCAATATTCAGAGTTAATTCTTCCTCTATGAGAAAGCAAATATATTTGCTAAATAATTATAATAAGGCAGCAAAGTGCTCATCGAATGAGCACCATTCACTTATAAATACAAACAAAGTGAAAACACCTGAGATTGAATTCAAAGCTAGTTTGTTTGATTTATTAGTACTGATTCTTCATTTTCAATACATTGTCTTCTGCACGAGGTATTCGTAAAACCATGCAATAGACCTACCAAGAGATTTAAAAAACAGCACAGTGTAGAATTTCTTTCGTGACAATAAATGTTAATTTTTTGTGAGTTCGGCACCATATCCAACTTTATTTTCAAAAATGTTCTTTGATTGAAATATTGGCTGTTGTTAATGCAATTAAACTATTTAAAAATGATTGTAGATTAAAAAGAAAAGAAATATGAAAATGACATAACGTAATGCATATTACACATAAACTGAATTAATCTGTCGGCACAAACCATAGGGGAACATAGTTTCGAATAGTAGCATAAAGTTTGCATTACAGATCGCATGCCCGCACGACCGCGCACTGTCAAGCGAAATAGAAGCGGAAATATAAGCGACACGCGGGAGGAAATAAAATTATTAATCGGGTTTCTGGAGCTACAATGGATAATTCGATAAGAAGCGACCCGTGGTATTATACAAGGTGTGGCTATTAAGTTACAGGTCTGATCTTTTTGCAACTTACTTGGGGCCTCGGAAACAACAAGCAGGGCCTGATATTGATCTGTATTGTTCTCCCCCCTTACCCTTCGAATCTGAAGGTTGTACGACCCTCAGTACGACAGTAATCTTTGTTCGAAGTTGACCGTCTACCTGAGCTCCGCCGAAATTATGTTGAGTGTGAAAGTAGAACAACACATCAACATGAAGTTTCATGTGAAACTTGGAAAATCCGCTACAGAAACGTATAATTTGTTAAAGAAAGTTTATGCTGATGAGTGTCTATCTCGTACTCAAGTTTTCGATTGGTTTAAAAAATTTAAGGCTGGAAGGGAAGTAACTGAAGACGATCCGCGTCCCGGTCATCTTTGCACATCGAAAACGGATGGTCACATCAAAAAAGTACGTAAAATTATTCGAACAAATCAATGCCTGAGCATTCAAGCAATTGCTGACTCAGTAAAAATTGATAAACTGTAAGACAATTTTCAAATGAAAATTTACACATATAAAAAGTTTGTGCTAAAATATTGCCAAAATTGCTCATTTCCGAGCAAAAGGAAATTTGAAGTAACGCTTGTGCTGACATTCTGGAGAAAATCGTAAATGATCCAGAGTTTTTGAAAAATGTAATAACTTGTGACCAATCATGACTTTTTCAATAAGATCCTGAAACTAAGCGCCAATCTATGCAATGAAAGAGTTCCAGTTCACCGAGCCAAAAGAAGGCACGGATGAGCAAGTCGAAATTCAAAGCAATGATGATAGTTTTTTATATTCTCATCAGAGAATTTATTAGATTTTTGTTTTTGTCAAATGTCCACGTTTTGAGACACTCTGAACCCGGAAAACATGTTTTTCCGAATGTGTCTGTCTGTGTGTCTGTGTCTGTAGATTTTTAGTTTGTAAGAGCGATAACTTTTAAATGAATTGACCGATTGGATTGGCCTTTGGTATACTCTTTAAGTGTCATAAAATGAAGGCCCAGTTCGTTAGCTAGCCATTTTGGACAAGAATTAAAAAAGTGGGAGCATTTAAAAAATTTTTTAAACTACTTTTCTTCCAAATTTACAAATTCCATGTACAGATATTCATAGAACTCAGAAAGCCGAACAATTTATCTCCATGACTTTTTTCGCTAAATAAAAAATTGTAAGAGTTATAGCATTTTCAAAATTCAAAAAAAGAAACGAAAATAAGAATTTTAGGCCAAACAATGCACGATATGAAAAAAAGTCACGCGAAGAAAAACGTTTCTTTTTGAAAGCCCTTCAAGATTGTCATAACAACTTTTTGAATTTTTTTGAAAAATCGAAAATTCAAATTTTGAGCTAAATAACGCGGAATAC
>JAUMHM010000016.1:22777744-22797771 GCA_032362435.1 Melikaiella ostensackeni | reverse complement strand
TTTTGTAACTTCCAGCGTTTCGTTTATCGAGCGAATTTTGAGCAAACAAAGACTTCTCGTGACAAAAATGCGGAGAAAGCTATGGTAAAGTTTTTTGAAAAGTTTTAAATCAGAATAATTAATAGTTTAGAAGTAGTGATGATTTAAGTTAATGTCAGCGCTGGAGTTTTCGAGTGTACTAAAGACTCTGGAGCAAAAACTCTCTAGCGAGCGAACGTGGCGCGGCGGTAAGCCCCAGAATCTACTCGTATAGTTACACCCGAAAACTCCAGCGCTGACATTAACTAAAACCCTCATTACTCCTGCAGAATTAATTATTTTGATCTAAAACTTTTCAAAAAACTTTATCATAGTTTTCTCCGCATTTTTGTCACTAGAATTTTTTGCTGGCTCAAAATTCGCTCGATAAACGAAACGCTGGAAGTTACAAAAGTCCGATTCACGCCGAGCTACAGAAAAAAATTGATAAAAATCTTTCAAGATTTGAATTCCTGTTCCTCTATGAATCGAAGGATACCCTAAGATATATTTGCTGAAAATTTCATTCAAAAATTCCAAAAACTGACGAACAGAACACGAGTTGAAGTGAAAAACGGAATAAAATCGACTTTTTCGAAAAAGTAAGTTTTTTGGTTTTAATTTTTGAACTAAAAAAGTTACAACTTTTTGTGTTGAGAAAAAAAGATGCGTAATCTAATTTCACATCCATATATATCTTTTAAAAATTGGAATTCGAAAATTTTTTCGAAAACCTCCAGGGGACTTCGTTTTCGCACGAGAAAATTTTATGTGTCCTTATTGCATCCAGACCCTCAATTGCGCACGCAATTAGATAATGAGAAGTGGGGATTTGCGGGTCTGACAGGAAGCGAGGCCCAGTCGCGGGTCGCGAAAATCCAGTCAAGCAGTCCTTTCGTGAGCCCACTCAGGAGAGAAAGGTTCTGGAGGACGCACAGGGGGAGGAGATGTACTCTTTTCGGTCAAAAATGTCCAGAGCCTTCAATTCTGGTCGGATGTTTCATTTTTTTTTTAACTTGAACTGCAATAAATTTTGAAGAACTTCGCGGTCAAAACTTTTATCTTCTTCATCTATTTATTAATAATTTTTTTACTCAAAGTATGGAAAAACTTAAATTTTTTACGCTTTAATAACTGCTTAGGTAAACTTTATATTGTCTTAAATGAATGTTTGGAGACTCATGGAATGCAAATCATTTGTTTAATATTCTATTTAATTTTTATAAACAAATTTTATGAACAAATTGGCAAATAGTCTTATTATCGGTAACAAAATTTTCTTTTCGCTAAAAGTGCTTCGTATTAATGTAGGAATGACATTTAATCACAAAAATAATTAAAAGTATAACAATAACCATTGTTACAAATAATTCTTGTGGCAAAATATTTAAATTTGAGGTTTTTTCAAAATATTTAAGTTCGAGGTTTTTTCAAATTATAATTTACTTCAATCGCCAGAACGACTTCAGGTATTTCTTGAAATAATGAATCTTCAATAATACTTGGTGAATTATAACAATGTAAATTTTTTTAAACAAATAAGATAAACAAATTCAAAATTATGGCCCTTTATCGTAGAAAAAAAATGTTTTTTGCACTGAAAATGTTTCAAACTATTGAAGGAATGACTTCTAGGCCAATGCGTGTATTCCTGAAAGAGAATATTTAAACAACTGATACTATGAATACGGAAAAAACTTCTGTTTCTTAATTGTCCAATTGAATAGGAATTTCTTGCATAAAATTTGTTAGTAAAAGCATTTATAAAAATATTAAATAATGTATTTATATTTATATTTGTGACTAACTTAGACTCACAACTTAGTCTAAAGCTATTTCAATTAAAAACCACATTATTTGCTAAGTGAAACTGCTGAAATTCGAAATTTGTTTAACTTAATTGTTTATAAACATTCATATTGTTACATTTCACCAAATATTATCAAAGATATATTACTTTCGGAAATATCTGTCCTCATTGTGGCAGTCAAAGAATATTTAAATTTGATATAATTTGAAATTGGAATATTTTGTCACAATAATTGTTTATAACAATGGTTATTGTAAACTTTTCAAATACTTTTGTGACTAGCAGTTATTCGTCCAACAGTTTAAAATATTTCCAGTGCAACGACAAATTTTTCTACGCGAAAGGGCACAAAATTTTGAATTTGTTCATTTAATTTGTTTATAAAAATTCAAATAGTTATATTTTACGAAATATTATTACCGATTAGTGATTACTCATGAAAGAAAACTTTCAAGAAGCATTAATAAACCGCGAATTTACGTAAAATTCAAATTTTTCACTTATGGGGTTTTCTTTGGGGGCCCATAAGAGTGGCTTAAAGTCATTCATCGTCAAAATTTATGATTTATTCTTATGCTCTGACGCATTCTGAACAATATACTGAAACACGGAATTATTTGTAATATATCATCGCGTTTAAATATTAGATTTACAAAAAGTGTCATTTTCCCATGTTTAATCAATAGAAAACTTCATGATCTTTGCGCCATCCCTAAACAATAACCGATTTGCATCGTAGATATAGCAAAAATCACAAAAAACGATACACTTCTTAAAATTAGAAAAGCAATACAATTTTTTCTGAGATTTAAATTATTAAAGAAAAATAGTTCAAAGCAAGCAGATTTATTCCTGTACAGCGATGATGTCATGAAAATATTTTTGACCCTCCCAAAGTGACTTTGAAATTTCGAAAGATCGAAAAAATCGACATATTTAAAATACATTTTCCTTAACGTATATCATACATATTCTGGACAAATAATCGAGAAAATCGCCGTAACTCTAGGAAAATAGCGAAAAAGTCGATTTCTTTCGATTTTCTGAAATTTCAAAGTCATTTAGCAACGGTAAGAAAATTTTTTTATGGCATTTTCGCTGTATAGGTATTGATCTTCTTGCTTTGAATTATTTTCTTATTGAAATCTCAAAAAATTGTTTGTTTTTCAAATTCTAAGAAGTGTGTCGTTATTTGTGATTTTTAGCTATATCTACGATGCGGAAACAGAAGAATTTTTTTTATGGAACTTCAGGGGAGTGTTTTTGGCTGCAAAAAGAAAGTTTTCATGGCTATTAGAACTTCGAGCAATAAACTTTTTTTTCGATACGCCCTAATAACCACCTATAGGTACACTTTTCTTGCCGAACGGCGTTGATCCCTGGACACTTTTCAAACAAATTTCGAATTTTAATTTCAAAAGTGCATATTCTTATATCAAATTTAATCGCGCATCTTTTTTCTTTAAAAAAAAAGTTGTAGCTTTTGCCGTTTTCGAAGTAAGTCCGAAAAATCCGTTTTTTAGAAAACAAATTTTTTTCTTTTTTTTACTTTCGAATCGCCATAAATCAGCCAATCCTTAGAATTTTTTGATGAATTTTACCAGAAATATTCTTAATGATATTCCACGAATAGTGGAGTAAACAATATATAAACATTTTTTTTTAAACAGAAGTTATAAATTTTGACATGAGACATTGAATAAATCATGCATTCATATTTTCAATCTTATGGGGAGTCGAGCGAATTTTGAGCAATAAAAAACTTTCAGTGGGAAAGTTGTTCAGAAAGGTATAAATATGTTTTATATGAAAAAATTATTCAAAATAAATCATCAATAAGAAATGATGATTTTATTTCAGCCGCATGCACAGTGGTGCAAATACATTTTTTAAACCATTTCATTTTGATTAAACATTAAAGAGTATTCTTTGAAAACAAAGGAGTATCTAAAAATATTTCAATCCTTCGAAAAATAGCAAAAATAAATTATTTGAACAAAATAAAATTTGTTTAGGCAATCCATATTTGTTTGAAAATTCATCAGTATTCTTTTGAAACAAATTAGTACTTAAAAGTATTAAAATCTGTCGAAAATTTAGTGACATAAAATGTTTCTCCTGCTTTTTCTTTAGGTAAACTATATACTTAAACAAGTACGTATTATTGAAATAATTGTGAAATTATTTGAACAGATTATTTTATTCTTATTATTAATTAAAGAATTTATATTGTCTAGAAAAAATATTCATATTCAAATAAATCATCAATAAGAGATAATAAAGGAATTATCTTAGCCGCGAGCACATCTGCAAATCTGGGGTTTACTATTCAGAAAAGTCTACAGCTTTCTTTCTTTAACTGATTTAGAAGAGTTTTTCCAGAATTGGAGAACATTAAATTCATAACAGACGTACGAAGCGATATTTTTAAATATAATAAGTTTTAGCTCATTTTTTTTAGCAAACAAGGTTACAAGAAAAGTACATATTTAAGTACTTATTACTTTATTTCAGTACTCAATTTTTCTATTTTTAACGAAAAAATTATTTGCTGTCTAATATGTATCAAAGTAGTTTCTCAAACTTATTAGTCAGCAGAAAATTGTTAACAGTTAACATTAAGCTTTGTTACAAGCAAATGAAGTTAAAAATAGAACAAACAAATAGAACCTTTTCATCATTTTTTCGCGGAAAATTCTTCTTCCATCTTATATGTATCATAATAGTTTATACTAGACTAAGTAAACTGCAGATTTCTGCTCACGCTTGATATTCAGCTTTGTTATAAATAACTAAAGTTAACAAAAGGATAATTTTCATCCTTTATTCGCGGAAAAATTCTATGTCGTCTAATATTTACAGAAGTAGCTTCTCAAACATAATAAAATCCAGAAAATTGTTAAACCTTAAAATTTAGGTTTGTTATGAATAGTTTCAGATAAAAAATAGAACATTTGTATCCTTTTTTCCGGAAAAAAATTCTTTTCCATCTTATATGTAGCAAAATAGCTTATCAGAATAGTTCCATATGCTATTTCGGTAGATATTAGATACACAATCATTTTTTCTTGGAGAAATAGATTAAATATTTCTATTTTTTTACCTAAATTATTATTAATAAAGTTAAATTTTAAGTCTTAACTACTTCCTGGAGCTGAACAAGTGTGAAAACCGACTTAGATACACATTAGACAGTAAAGAACTTTTCTTCACTAAAAAAATGATACAAATTTTGTATTTGTTGACCCAAATTATTTGTAAAAAAACTAAATGTTAAGCAATAACAATTTCCTAGAGCTTAGTAAATCTGCGAAACAATTGCGACATATATAAGATGGAAATTAATATTTTGCCGAGAGAAATTAAGAAAAAGGTTCTATTTTTTAACTTAAATTATTTATAACACAGCTTAATGTTAGGTGTTAACGATTTTCTGGAGTTTAGTAAGTCCGAGAAACTACTTTCATGCAGTGCAAACTCGCTAATAGCCGAATTTCTCTTTCCGGCCGCGCGCTCACAATTTCAGGGATGTGTCTATTTATCTCATTATTACTTGTCGTATTTGATGTATGGTTTGAGGTTATGTTGCATAAGGTTTGGTATACGACGGTACTGTCTCTCGTTGCGTACGCAACTTGAGCAATAAGTCACTTTGGCAATTAGCGAGTTTTTACTATACATATTAAATCGCAAAGAATTTTTGTCGTGAGAAAAGTAGGAAAATTGTTGTTTTTTTATGAAAATTATTTACAATAATAAAATTGTACAATAAAAAATTGTTTGTCTTCTTAATATGTTTTGGTTGTAATTCAAGTTGATTACAAATATATGAATAAGGGCTAAGAGCCGAAAAAAATGCTTTTCTTGAATATGCATTTTTTTAAACCGCGTTTTCCACACAATAGGCTAGAAACTATTAAATTTAATAATATCGCTTTTTACGTTTGTTAGAAATATAGTGATCTTCAATTCTAAAAAGCATCCAAATCGATTAAAATAGTACATTGTGCTACAAGTTGGAAAATCGTCGCTTTTTCGAAATGTGGGACACCATACTTTTTCTATAATTTCTTCAAAAAGTGCTAGTTTTTTTTACCTGTTTTTTGTTTAAAAAGGAGGCGATTTGTTGTCGACTGATGCAACAATAACAATCGCAATTGTCAAAACCATGGCAATAATATGGCCGTAACAGTAAGTTGGTAGCATTGTTTAGTTAGAAAGGCTAGGAATGGTGGAATTAGATACAGCGCAATAATGGTGAGTTCACCTTCACTTACTGAAGCAGACCACAGGGTTCATTCAGTAGTTTGCACTTTATTTACTTTTTTCACTGTGCGTCCCTTTTTTCGCTGCGTCCGTCTACTTTTTCACCGTTGCCCGGAAGGGTCGATACTGTGCATGCGCCACGTCATCGACGACAAATCGGTCACTTTTTACACAGAGAACAGGTAGAAAAACTAGTACTTTTTCGCGAATTATAGAAAAATACCTCTTCGAAAAGTAATTTCCAGATTTGCACCACTGTGCGCGCGGCCGAAATTAGACCTTCATAATTTTTTATTGATGATTTATTTATTATATATATTACGGCGAGTTGAAGTTAAAAAAGAGGAAAAAAGTTTATTTTCTAAAAACGGGTTTTTCGAGTTTGCTTCGAAAACGGAAAAAGCGTCAGATATTTAGTTTGCATTCAAAGATACTTAGACATTTTTCTCAAATGCATATGAGTCGCTTTAAAATTACATTATCATTTGCATTTTTTATATTTTTTTCTGGTATTGTCAACATAAAATGCCACTCATCGGTGTGAGGACTCGAACCCCCAACAGTCAGTCTCTGAACTAGCCCAATGTTTTGAAGGTAGTATCTACGTGTACCAAAAAAAAACCGACTATTCATACTGAAATTTCGATACACGTAGACACGGCATATTTTAAAATATTTTAAGAAATGCTTTCAATTTCTTTAAAATTTTTACTGGGATTTTCAATTTTATTTAATAAACTTTTTTTTACCCCCGGTTATACAGGTATCGATAACGACGACTTAAGTCAGAATGATGATAATGACATTCCTTGGTATAAATTTGCTATTTAATCATTTTTGCTTTAATTGTTGAGACTCTGGAACTCATGGGTTGCTCAATTTCAATTCAAGAAAATAATTATGCTTATTGAAATGCAAATTGAATTTGCGTTTTCTCAAATATAATTAGAGATTTTAATAGCTTTAAATTATTTTCATCTTAAGGAGAGGGGGCATCCATAATTTTAACTACCTCAAATATTGATACTGTAAGGTTCCTCAGTTTTCTCAATATACTAAATTTAAAGCAGCTTTAATTTCCGAATCCCAAAATTAATTTTCAAAAATTGGAGTTGATATAATTGTTTTAAGAAAGTTTTCTCTAAAGCCAATTTTTTTTATCAGCAACTTCCTACAATTTTTTTATTTGAGTTTAATGAAGTCGCGCCTTGATTATAATGGCTAGTATAATTGAATATATATTTTTGATAATGAACAAATATGTAGACTTCTGCAACATTCAAGATTAAAAATTAGCAAGTTTGAATTTCCAAAATAACTCAAAAAAGTCTGTATCCCTGGTTCAACACATAAAGAGTACAGTAAATTGTTTTTATATAATTTTCTATAAGACAATTTTCTTCTAATTTATATACACAGCCATAGTTACGGAGACTCGAACCCCTAACAGCTTATGTTTCTAATCCAGCGCTTTTCACCAGTAGACCATCCTGCCGCCTGTTATTTTCAAATATTTTAAAAGATATCTAAATATTATATAAAATTTCTATCGATTTTTTGCTCATATATAACCGATTTATTAACGCAAATTATATAGTTCTAAAAACAAACATAGTGAAAACATTAAGTGGTATATTTTCGTCGTGTTATTTAATAATTTTTACTTTATTGGAAATTCTGAAAATCATAGCTTACTCAATTTCAATTTCATAAAACAATTACCTATACTATTAATATATGGACTTGGAAGCTATGAAACTAAAGAAATTTTCATTCTTAGGCTTTCCAATTTTATAATGTCAGTAATGAGCATTTAAAACTGAAATTAATCAATTTTCCAACTTTAAAGTGGATTTAAAATTCATAGTTTTTGAAACCTTAAAATTTTCATATCTTTCTATTAAATTAAAAGTTTTATATTAGAGGCAATGAAAATTTGGCACATTTAAAAATTTTAAATGAAACTTTACAAATTATATATGCAAAATGGAAACGCTTAGATGTGAATATTTTCCAATTATTTAAAAATTGAAAACTTCAATTCCAAACCAGTTCAATCCTAAATTCATTTCCAAATTTCAATTCCAGATTTGCAACAAAATACCAAAATTAAAAATGTCGGAAGGTAAAATTCAAAATTACTCATTTAATGCTGATAAATATCTGAAATTAAACTTTCAAATTTAAATCATTCAAAATTGTAGAATGTAAAATTTTGAGCGTGCTTTTTCAGCTTGAATGAACATTTGAAATTAAACAATTCTAAATGGAAAACTTTAAATAATAATTTATTTATATTAATCCCAGTTCAAAGCCTTCGATAATGAAGAATAAACAACCTGTAAATCAGGAATACTTAAAATTGTATACTTTCAAAGAATTGGCAGCTATAAAAATGGAGAAATTTTTATTCTTAGGCTCACCAATTTGAATAATTATTTCACTAATAAGCACTTACAACTGAAATTTAATCAATTTTACAATTTGAAAGTCGACCATTTTTAAATGTTGAGCGTTCAAAATTGAACACTTTAAATCTAAAGTACTGAGAAATGGTGCAATATCTAATTTATAGCCTTTAAATGTAGAATCCACAGCTTTCAAAACGTGAAAATCAACAATTTCTATTTCTTTTTTCACAATAAGGTGTTTTATATTTAAATCAATGAAAATTTGACGGATTGAAAATATAACTCAAAAAATTGTATACATGAAATGGGAACATTTAAGGGTGAACATTTTTTAATTAGATATCTTCAAAAATGAAAACTTCAGTTTCAAATCTACAAAACTGAATAACGTTTTCAATTTGTGACACAATATCAAAATTAAAAGTGTCGGAATGAAACATTCAAAATAACTTATTTCTTACTGAAGCATATTCGAATTTGACTATTCAACTATATAATAACTTTAAATTAAAATCTTTTGCACTTGAGGAATTCCGAAAAAGCATTAAAAACTGAATCTTTTAAAAGTAGCTTTCTAATTTTCCAAGCCCCTTTCCTAATTAATCTATTAAAACATAAAAAATTGTTGCTTCAAAAATTATCTTAAATTTGATAATTTTCTAAACTGAACATTTCAAACTCAATGTCTCTTAAAACATTATTTATCCTGTTTTATGTTTGTATATCATAAATTGGCAATGCAACGTTTCCCGCGCGCTCAGTTATCTAAGATTTAAATCTGAACTTTATTATTATTTTTGTATGTTCCCCAATACATAAATAATAAATCGTCTCTCCCTACTCATTAAAAAAATATTGTTCACACGTTAAGGGCCGCCCATTAACTACGTTACCAATTTAAGAGGTGGGGGGGGGGGAGGTCGCGTCAAAAATTACGGGTGGGTGGTTATTGGAAATACCGTTACGAATCTGGATAACGTTTAGTACGTTTCCTGATGATAAATTCTAACAAAATTTGCAAATTTCGCGAAAGATGGATCTTCTTTTTTCTCCTGTTTTCAAGAAACTTCTCCTTTTTCTCGTTTTTTTTTCGCTTAAATGAGAACAGAATTAACAGAATCTAATAAAACAATCCAACTATTTTTGTCGAAAAGTTAAATTGCTTTGGTTGAAAATTTAATTATTTTTTTGAAAATGCAACTATTTTGTTCAAATGTCATCTTTTTTTGGTCAAAAATTCAACTACTCGGTTGAAAGTTGAACTACTTTGAAAAAATTCATTTTTTTTGTTTGTTGAAAATTCATCTCTTTGGTTCGAAATGTAACTATTGTGTTGAAAAATCTTTTCATTTTTGGTTGAAAATTAATTTTTTTTTAGTCCAAAATTTAACTCTTCCATTTTTTGTTGAAAATTTATCTTTTCGTCCCTTTAGTTGAAAATTCAAATATTTAGTTGTGGAAAATTCGTGTTATTAGCTTGAAAATTCAACAAATTGGTAAAAAATTAGACCATTTGGTTACGATTTCGACTGTTTGGTCAAAAATTAAACTAATTATTTGAAAATTCAACTATTTGATAGAGGATTAAGTTATTTATCGAAAAATCATATTTTTGGGTTGAAAATTCGTCTTTCTGGTACAGCATTAATTTTTTTGTACAAAAATTCATTTTTTCGGTTGAAAATCTAACTTCTTGGTCAAAACTAACAATTTTTCATTGAGATTTAATCTTTTTTGTCTGAAAAAAAACTAATTTGTATCAAGCTGGACTACTTTGTGAAAAATCAATTTTTTTCAGCTTGAAAATTCAACAATTCGGTAGAGATTAAAACTATTTGATTGTTGAATAGGCATCTTTTTGGCTTGAAAATTCAACAATTTGGTAGAAAATTGAACTATTTGGTTGAAAATTCAAATATTTTGGTAGTAAATTCAAGTATTTGATTAAAAATTGAACCATTCATTTGAAAACTTAACTATTTGGTAGAAAATAAACTTTTTTGTTAAAAAAACATATTTTTGAGTTGAAGAATTAACTGTTTTAAAGATAATTCGTCTTTTTGACTTCAGAATGGAACAATTTTGTTGAAAATTGATGTATTTTCTTGTAAATTCGTCTTTTTTGTTAAAGCATTGACATTCTTGGTAAAAAATTCATTTTTATGATTAAAACTTAATCATTTAGTTAAAACTAATAATGTTTGGTTGAGGAATCACCTATTTTGGTTGAAAAAACGAATACCTGGTTGCAGATTGAGTTACTCTGTTAAAAATTCATATTTTAAAGATTCACCTCTTTGGTTGAAATTTAAAGTATTTTGTTGAAAACTCGTTGTTTATTTTGTTAAAAATTATTTTTTTTATCTGAAAATTTAACTATTTCATTTTTTGTTGAAAATTTATCATTTATATTTACATTTATCATTATCATTTTATATATCATTATATTATTATATTTTTATTATATTTATATTTTTTATATTTTTATTTTTTTAAATATTTTTTATTTATATTTATTATATTATATTATTTTATTATTATTATATTATTATATATCATTTTATATCATTATCATTTTACATTTATCATATTATCATTTATATTTTATATTACTTATATACATTTGAAAATTCAACTATTTAGTACAAAATCCATGTGTGTTGTTGAAAGTTCATTTTTTTTTTGGTTGAGGATTCCACTATTTGGTTGAAAATTCGTCTATTTGGTTGAGGATTGAACTACTTTGTTAAAAACTCGTTTTTTTGTTGAATTATACTAGTTGAAAATTTGTTTTCTTTTCGTTGGAAAGTAGTTTTTTAAACTGAAAATTTAAATATTCCATTTTTGGAATTAATCACCTTGGTTGAAAATTCAGCTATTTGGTTCAAGATTCAACTATTTTGTTGAAAGTTTAATTATTTTGTTGACAATTCAACTATTTTGTTGAAGTCATCTCCTATGGTCGAAAATTGAACTTTTTTGTTCAAAATTCGACCATTTACTTGAAAATGCATGTTTGTAGGATGAAAATTCAACTCTTTCGTTAAAAATTCAACTATTATTTTTAAATTTAATTATTTTTTTGGAAATTCAACTATTTTCTTAAAATCATCTTTTTTGGGAGAAAATTCAACTGTTTTGTTGAAAATTCGTCCTTTTGGATTGAAAAGTTGTATCTTTTGCTTTAAATTTCAAATATATGGTTGTTAATTCAACTTTTCGGTTAAAAATGAATTTTTTTGGTAGAAGATCCATCTTTTTGGGTTGAAAATTCATCTTTTTTGGTATTTTGGACTGAGAAGTTTGATATTTAAATTTTATTATTTTTAAATTGTTATTCTTGGTCATTATCGAGGGCATATTGGCAACTAAACTAAAAAAATGCAGAATAATGGTGAAATCCGTGTTTTGTCAACAGCTACGTTACTTCCAGCTTGGGACCGGGGGGAGAGGGGTCAAAAATAGGCCAAAATTGGTAACGTAATTAATGCACGGACCCTTAACACATTTAACAGAAACTGTTAACACTAATTCCCAAAAGCCTACCTTAAACTTATCCATGGCACTTGAATTGTCCACACTGCACTTAAAAAGAATCCAGCACTCAGGTTACTTAAATAAAAATGTTAAGCACGCACCACGACCACGTATAATGAAATCGACGTAACTTCAATAAATAATTTCGATTTTAAGTTGCGCACACCATTTTTTCCGAAAACGGAAAACACTTCCTGACCGGACGTCTCGGTGGAAACGCACGTGCGTAAACCAGCGTCACGTGGACTGGCTTAAAAAATGTTCAGCCTCGTGCAATGTCTCGGCTTATATAGACTCCGAGACGGGCAATACCGGTGAGGCTGTCGTCGCAGCCAGGTGAATCGGTGAGAGGAGTGAGAGAAAGAGAGAGTCAAAGAATTTGTGTCTGGGAAAGAGAAAGAATGACAAGGTGGAAGGAGGGAAAAGAAGCTCGCCAGTAAAAAGAGGAGCCCTCCTCACACATCGTTTAAAAATTCTCATTGTAGAGAAAGTAGGCTAACTCTGTATCGGACTCTGAGGAAGCCGAAGCCGAAGGAAGATGCGCTTCTTCTAAGGCTAAGCATTAGTATAGGTTCTGAGAATCATTGAGATGATAGTGAGATCTTCAGGGTTATTAATTATGTACCTCGTTCCATTCGTCTTTTGAAAGCATTCATGGATTAATCACCTATCTGATCATCATTAATTTCTCATTCAAACTGATCACTTTACTCCAATCTTTGATAAACTCAGAAAACGACTTGTTGAATCAACAAAATTTTTGTTGGGCCCATTATAGAATATGGTTATCATATGGACAACAAAATATTTAATTGACCCAAGTGTTACGTTAAAGTCGTTAATAGTGTCGCTTGTGTTGTTGTTCACATATCTCACTTGTTCGACATTCAAAATAGCGCGCCAACGACAACCCAACGGCAGCGCCGCGGCGTGAGATTTCCCCCCAAATTTTCACGTGCCAATCTGTAAACTTGTCATTTTGTCATTATTAGTTATGAAATAAAGTTGTTAGTGTGAACAGAAAAAGCCATTTTATAAGTCTTATTCCAAGCTAAGCCGGAAACATGAAGAGGACTTTATTCACAATTGTCATGTATGAAAAATAGATTAATGCCATGCACTATAACCTTTCATTATTTTGACGATGAAAGATGTCTTGAATTTTGCGCTGATTCTCACATTGTTTTCGAAAATCGCTTTATTGAGCATTTTAATGTGACATCACTTTGTCAGGAAGGTTAGGATGGTTGGCACAATTTGCATGGTGAAAACAAAAATAAACCATGTAGTCCATCCTTGCCTTCACCGTGTGAATTGTACCAACCATGCTAACCTTCCTGACAAAATGACATCACATTAAAATACTCACTTGGACATACACTTATGTTCTCGAGTTGGACAGGGTAGGAAATGAGTCTAAATCGTTTTATTAGATATATACTAATGTTTTCGTGTTAGAGTGAAAACGGGTATAATTGCTTTTTTAGATATACCCTAATGTTTTCAAATAAAATCGGGCGGGAAATGGGCCGAAAATCGTTTTATTAGACATAACCTAAAATTTTTGAGTTAGATAGTGTAAGAAATGGGTATATTCGCTTTATTCGATACACCCTAATGTTTTCGAATAGATAGGGTGGAAAATGGGTCGAAATTGTTTGATTAGATACACCCCAATGTTCTCGATTTGGGTCGGTTGTAAAATGGGTCAAAGATTGTTTTATAAGATATATCCTAATGTTTTCGAGTTAGTATAGAAAATGAGTCCAAATCGTTTTATTAGATATACTAATGTTTTCGAGTTAGATAGAGTGAATAACGGGTATAATTGCTTTTTTGGATATACCCTAATATTTTCCAGTAAAATCGGACAGAATATGGGCCAAAAGTTGTTTTATTAGATATACCCTAATGTTTTCGAATTAGTTAGGGTATAAAATGAGTCTAAATCGTTTTATTAGATATACTAATATTTTCGAGTTAGATAGAGTGAATAACGGGTATAATTGCTTTCTTGGATATACCCTAATGTTTTCAAGTAAAATCGGACAGGTAAAGGGTCAAAAATCATTTTATTAGATATAGCCTAAAATTTTTGAGTTAGATAGTTTGAGAAATGGGCATATATCGCTTTATTCGCCATACCCTAATGTTTTCGATTTGGGTCGGGTGTAAAATGGGTAGAAGATTGTTTCATAAGATATACCCTAATGTTTTCGAGTTAGTTAGGGTATAAAATGAGTCTAAATCGTTTTATTAGATATACTAATGTTTTCGAGTTAGATAGAGTGAAAACGGGTATAATTGCTTTTTTGAATATACCCTAATGTTTTCAAGTAAAATCGAGCGGAAAATGTGTCGAAAATCGTTTTACTAGATACAACCTAATGTTTTTGAGTTGGATAGTGTGGAAATTGGGTACATATCGCTTTATTCGATATACTCTGATGTTTTTGAATTGGATAGGTTGTAAAATGAGTCAAAAATCGTTTTATTAGATATACCCTAATGTTTTTGAGCGGGATAAGAGGAAAAATGGGTCAAAAATCGTTTTAATAGATATACCCTAATGTTTTCGAGTTGGATAGGGTGGAAAGCGGGTATGATTGCCTTTTTGGACATACCCTTATATTTTCATGTTAGATCAGGTAGAAAATGGGTCGAAAATCGTTTTATTAGGTACACCCTAATATTTCTCAGTTGGACAGGTTGGGAAATTGGCCTACATCGCTTCACTAGATATACCCTAATCTTTTCGAGTTGGATATGATGGAAAATGGGTCGAAAATTGTTTTACTAGGTGTACCCTAATGTTTTTGGATCAGATAGGTTGGGGAGGAAGGTTTATTCGTTTAGTTAATTATGTGTATCACTTAACAAATTATATTAGTGCATTTATTATTATTTGAAAAATTTCAAATTTGATAAAAGTACAATATAACTGATTTACAAGACTTCGGTCTTAGGTTGAAAATTTTGTCGTTAAACATTTTATTCTATCTTGTATTGTTTATCCATAAATTTAAATTTTTTATTTTTAATAGTATATTTTCGTGATGGAAATGGAAACGACCCATCTTATGAAAAAATGGTGTAATATAAATTTGTAGACCTTTTTCGGTCAATATTTTGTCATTAAATATTTTGTTGCATTTTGTATCGTTTTTTCAAAAATTTGAGTTTTTTATTTTTAATGTTATTGTTAACGATCAAAACAAAAACTGCGCGTTGTATTCAAAAATGGTGTCAGGAATATTTTTATATCTTTTTGAAATAAACAATTTTGTTCCGTAGCATTTTTTCAAATCTTGCATAGTTTGACCAGGAAAAAAATAGTCACTAGCCAATTTGTAGGTCTTTTTGAGATGAACAATTTTTCTTGCCAACATTTTTTCGTATCTTGTATAGTTTTGATGAAAAGTGGATTTTGGTGTTGTTATAATAACATTTATTACGATTGAAACAAAATTTATGCGTCTCATCGAAAAAAATAGTTTTAAACTAATTCGTGGTCATTTTTGAGATGAACAATTTTGCTTCTTAAAATTTTTTCCGTATTTCCTATAGCATTGCTGGAATTTGGAATTTTTAATATCTACTCGTAAAAAACATTTCCAATGGATGAAACCAGAACGACGAAGCCAGAAAAATACCGAAGTAAAATCCATTTTTTCTCAATCGGTGAGTCCGAAAATGTCAAGATTTCATGAAATACGCGAAAAACAGTTTTCACATAAGACCAATCCTTCTCATTGTTAGGAGTATATTATTAAGAAGCAGGATAATAATTGAGGACGACTTATTTGGCAATTAGTTTGAAAAAATGTTGATAAAATATAAGAATTTTGTTAAAATTTAGAACAAGAGCCTATTTATTTTAATAACACTACTTAAAAAGTAAATAAATTAAAAGATTTATTGATTAGCAAGGAAACTGACTCTGCATCCAGGAAACATGTAAACTGTTATTAAGTGATTAAATAAATTTTAGAACCACTAAAAAACATTATCTGTGCAACGCAATTTCATCAATGGTAAGAAATATTGAAATTTCGCTTTCTCAACCTTTCGTTTGAATCCTTGTTTATTGCTTTACTGGCCTTTCGCATTTTCAATTCAAAAATATCATAACACTTTCATAATCTTGTAAATTTTACTCAGAGTAAGTCCCAAATATACTTTTTATCTAAAGTTGAATAAAAACGTTGCAAGCAATTGACAACTATAATTATACGACGTCGGATAATTTGTATCTGGAGACGGATTCACAACCACAATCAGAACTTTATACATAGTTGTCAATTTTTTTTGACATTCTAATTTAACTTCAGATGAAAAATATCTCTGGGATTTACTGTGCTCTTGTGAGGGGACTTACAGTTTGAGGTGGAATCCGAACCACCAGAGCCTCCTGTGCCACACTCTTTTGAGGGGTCCTACAGTTCAAGGTTGAATTCAAACCACATTATAGATTAAATTAATAAAAAATGAAGTGAAGATAAAGTTTGGATTTTATCTCTGAAACTTGATCTCTATATCTTTATGTCAATCGTTTTCAACATAACTTGCAAGTTTCTTTACCTTTAAAGGGCTCACCGATCAGAGTGAACAATCATCTCGTGTTTCTGTGAAGACAGATATGATCTGAGAGCCAAATTCAATGTATCGACTGTGTGCCACATCATCAGGGCAACTTGTGCAATTTCGCACAATCTCGCAATCAACCCTGTTACAATTGATTCCACAGTCGCTACTTGCATGACGCACCAAACCTTTGTTACGTATTTTGCGAAATAAGAGACTGCCAATTGTGCAATTCACCTAGAGACTTAAGAAATAGATTGAATTTCAGTGGAACTTCTAGTAGAATTTCAAGTGGTACTTTCCGTGGTACTTTCGTTTTCGAAGCTTTGAAGCTGATCCAACTTTCATCCTCGAGCGCATGCACTCGTTGCGCAAGTGTTCGAACCTCATATGTAATTATAGAAGGATTATAGATGCTTATTATATATCAGGTCACTGACACATTGGATGATCTATTCCGGCATAGGAATTTTAATGCATCTTCCACTTAATAACAGGAAATTGATAGATGAATCTTCTAAAAAAGGGAAAACGAATGTAATTATTAGGGTTAAATGTTGAATAGAGAAGATAAATGTAAAAGGAAAGTTCGTTAAGTGCCTAGTATTTGTTTTTAATCAATTATTGTTGAATCACGAGACTCTGTCTTAGATCAAGTAAAATTACACTGTCCGACATTTTTAGACTTTTTTTCTTTCCATTAAATCGCTCTTGGTGATTCTAATATGGTTTTCTCGTAGGTTTAGAATCCATTAAAAAATACTCTAGCATGTCCAGTTTTTTTCAAACGCAGTCAAAAAGTAAAAAAAATGTCACGAAAAATTAAGGAAATCAGCATGGAGCCGGTGAGAACCGTAGCCTCTGACATTTCGCTTCGAGGCCTTCGAGTAGAAAGCACGCGCTACAGCGCGCAACTAAAAAAACGGTTCCCATGCGAGTAAAAGTTTTTCGATTTGGTTCTGACTTGAATTGCCCCAAAAAAAGACATATTGGAGGCAAATTGAAGACATCTTACGATGTTTCATTTTTGAGACGCAGCCAGGCTTTATTTCATGTCTTGAGTTGAATTTTTACGTCTTCAGAAAGAAAGACAGTAGCCTCCCGTGTAGAAATATTTCGTCTTGGGTTTTGTCTTGATGTCAAGCAATCAAGACATTTTCAAGACTTGTTGAAGACGTTTTGAAAGTCTGGCTCATGAGACGGAACCAAGCTTTATTTATCTCTTTAACTAGAAAAAAGTTTTCCAATGCCTACCTGCCCTGGCAAAAAGGGTCATCCTTATACCGTCATGAAAGCTAATCCTTATTTATGTTTAAGCAATTTGTTAAATTTATTATGCATTATGCACATTAAATGAATCCATTTTATTCCATTTGTTGTTACTATTACACTTGTTTGGCGAAAATTCCGAAAAATGTTGTCCGTTTCTCCGTATTTCTTACGGTTCAGAAGATCCTTATAGAAAACTACAATACTTATCTTTTTGAAACAAACTTCAGATGGCTTTAATCGTAAAGACCCAGAAATTTTCATTTTCTTGCTTTGAAATGGCTATTTTTAAAATAAAATAAAAAATTCATTTTCAAATTTAAGTCCAGTTTATCTGGTCCCTTTTTTATTGTCATTTATCCAAGACATGACAGAAATTTTCATGTTTTGAGAGACGTTCCGTCCGTCTTGCCACTGTGAGCTATAACCTTAAAGGTAAGACAAAATTTGATGTCTATGAAGTCTGGCTTATGAGACGGAGCTAGACTTCAATATCTTGAAGACAAAATAAGACGTCTTGAAGACAAATCTAAGACGAAATACTTTTACACGGACTATAGCCCTAAAGGCCAGGGCAGGTATACCTGCTCTGACGAAAAAAGTCATACTGACAGTCATAAAAGCCAATCCTTGTTTATTGTTGAATAATTTTCTATATTTTTATACAATATCTATATTGAAACAATTCATTTACGGATTTTCATTTGTGTCATACTTGTTTGACGCATATACCGAAATCGTGGTCTGTTTTTACGTATTTTTTATGGCTTAGGAGATCCTCATAGAAAATTACTATTTTAAGCTTTTTGAAGCCAATGTTTTACGGCTATAGTCGTCAAGACCCTCAGATTCTGAATTTTCTCTTCAATTTTCTTCCTTTACATCTGTCAAGTATCTCACTTCTGAGTCCAAAAAGTTCGTCTTGATACAAATTTACGCCGACTTTAAATAACTCTGCTGAAACTATACAAGTGAGACTTTATCTGATGTCTCGTCTCATTTTTGAGACGCAGCCAGACATCGTCGTCTTGAAGTCGAACTCAAGACTAAATCGAGTCGAAATCAATTTGAAGCATTTTTACTTGGGGTCTGACATTTTTTGACTTTTTTCTATAAGGATCTCCTAAGCCGTAAGAAATACATAAAAACAAAAGACAATTTCAGTATTTCCGCCAAACAAGTATAATAAAAATGAAAATCCGTCAGGACAGGTATACCTGCCCTGGTCCATAGGGCTATAGGAGTATAGGCAACCTTTTTACTATCTGAAGTCACAAAAATTCGACTCAACGATGAACATTTGTCTTCAAGTTGTAAGCGCTCGACTCAATATATGTCTTCAGGACATAGGAACTTGTCTCAAGACATAAAATAGAATCCGGCTCCGTCTCAAAAATGAGACATCGAAAGATGTCTGATTGGGTATGTCTTGATTGAGAGCAATTCAAGTCGGAATCAAGTCGTAGAATATTTACTTGGGAAGCACGGGCTGCAGAGCGCGACTAAAAAAACGGTTCCCACCCGAGTAAAAATTCTTCAACTTGATTCCAACTTGAATTGCCTCCAATCAAGGCACAGTGGATCTGTGGATCTCAAAAACTATAACGGTACAAAATTTGCTTTAACAAAGATGAAAATTCTAATTTTCTATATGGATCTTCTCAACCGTAAGAAATACGTAAAAACAGACAACAATTTCAGTATTTCTGAAAAATGAGTATAATACAAATGAAAATCCATAAATGAGCGTATAAAAGCGGGTTTTTTTAACCGTTTGACACCGTTTTTGAAAAAACTAGACATGCTAGAGTTTTTTTCTTAACAGATTCTCAATCTACGGAAAAAATCCCATATGAATCACTGAGAGTGATTTGAAGAAAAAAAATCATGTCGACTAATGTTATCAATAGTTATTGAAACATACTGATGGGAAGTAACTAGTTCCTTTACAGTAGTTACTGTAACTAGTTACTTTTTTTGGTAACGATAGTGGTAACGAAATTACTTTTGTAAGTAACACAAGTCTTTTTACAATTAATCAATTTTATTATTTTTCCAACTATTTTTTCATTTTCACTATTCAAATTGTGGCGCCAGATAGCCATAGAGATTTATAGCCCAATATAGGAAAA
>JAUMHM010000016.1:22767532-22777644 GCA_032362435.1 Melikaiella ostensackeni | reverse complement strand
CCAACTATTTTTTCATTTTCACTATTCAAATTGTGGCGCCAGATAGCCATAGAGATTTATAGCCCAATATAGGAAAACTGAAATGTTTCTTCCACCCTGGGATTAAAATTTTCTAAAATATATAAAAACACTTAGAAAGAGACAAAAAATAATTTCAGAGTTAAACATTCATTTCTCTTCAGTTGATAATGAATTTTCTCAAACGGAAATTAAAGTATTCCAGTTATTTTATTTATTATTTCAGTTGCAAATACATCTTCTTCGGTTGAAAATTTCATTATTTGGTTGAAAATGTAATTATTTTGTTCGAAATTGAAGGATTTTGAAAGGAGATCATTTAATTCGGCGGAAAATTCAACTGTTTTGTTGGAAGTTAGTTTCTTTTGTTGAATTAATCTGTTTTTGATTTAAAATTAAATTGTTCTTCCGTTCAAAAAATGAACTATTACACTTTTAGTTGAGGCTTAATCTCTTTCCATTGAAAATTAATTTTTTTAATTGAAAATTTAACTATGACATTTTTGGTTGAAAATTTCATCTTTTTTAGTTGAAAATCCATATATTTCGTTTAAAATTCGTCATTTTTGGTAAAGAGTTAATCTTCTTGGTTGAAAATTCATCTCCTTGGTTTCAAATTTCACTATTATGTTGAAAACTGATCTTTTGTAGCTGAAAATTTATGTACTTTGTTAAAAATTCATCTCTTTGGCCTCAAATTAAACAATGTTGTTGAAAATTTGTCTTTTTTGGTTGAAATTTAATTTATCACATTTTTTATTGAGAATTTATCTTATTGGACAATAATTTTACTATTTGGTTGAAAATCAACTTCTTTGTTAAACTCGCCTTTTTTGCTTGAAATCTTGAGAATATAGTTGATTTTATTTCTTTCTTGGCTGAAAATTTAACTATTTTGATTAAAGTTCTTTTTCTGGTTAAATATAACTGTTTTTGATTTAAAATTAAACCGTTTTTTGGTTGAAATGTCAACTATTACATTTTTCATTGAGGATTCATCTTTTTCAGTTAAATTAAATTTTTTCAATTAAAAATTTAACCATCCCATTTTTGGTTGAAAATTGATCTTTTTCAGATGAAAATTCATCTCTTTTCTATAAAAAAATATGTTCTTGGTTGAAAATTCGTCTTTTTTGGTTGAAATTAAAAATATTACCCTTTTTCATTGAGTATTAAACTTTTTTGGATAGAAAGTTTATTATTTGGTTGAAAATCAACTTTTTCGTTAACAATTCGCCTGTTTGGCTTGAAATTTTAACAATCTGGTTGATTTTTTTTCTGCCTTGACTGCAAATTCAACTATTTTGTTGAAAAATTGCTTTTTGGTTGAATGTAACTGTTTTTGATTTAAAATAAAAATATTTTTTAGTTGATGTATCAACTATTACATTTTTTCTTAAGAATTTATCTTTTTTCGTTCGAAATTATTTTCTTCAATTTAAAAAAAAAGTTCATGTATTTTGTTCAAAATTCGTCTTTTTGGTAAAAAATTATCTTCTTGGTTAAAAAATCATCTTTTTTGGTTGAAAGTTGAACTACTTTGTTAAGAATGTTTTTATTTTTTTTTAAGATTCATCATTTTAGTTGAAAATTCATCTCTTTCGTTGGAAAATTAACTATTTTGTTAACATTTTTTTTTGTTAAACATTCATTTTTTTATTGGAAATCCAACAATGCTTTTTTTGGTTCAAAACTTATATTATTTAGTTGAAGATCCAACTATTTGGTTGGATGTTTCTCTTTTTCATTTGAAAATTCATGTATTTTGTTGAGGATATGTCTGTTTTGGTTGAAAATGTATCCTTTATGTTGAAAATTCATGTATTTTCTTGAAAATTCAACGTCTTCTAAAACATTTTCTGTTGGTCATAGAATATTGTAAATATTCTAGAAGTGGAAGTCGTAACTAGGTAGATCTAAAGAAAGAATTTAAAAAAAAATAATTAATTTTCAACGCCAAAGATATTCATAGCCCAAAATAGGAAAGCTGAAATTTTTCTTCCACGCTGAAATTCAACATTTTTCTTCCACGCGGAAATTCAAAATTTTTGAAAACATTCCTTGTTATAAAAATATTAGGTGGATCATGACTAACCTACGTCATTCATTAAAAAGTGTAACAACTGTCACTCGAAAGTTATGAATATAGTTTTGTAAAATTTAAATTTGGACATATATTTCTAAAATACAAAAGTAACTGAAAAAGTAATGATAGTTACTTTTTTTGGGAAATGCAACTAAGAAAAAGTTACATTTTGAATCGATAATGATAACGATAACTAGTTCCTTTTAAAAAGTAACTTACCCATCACTGTTTAAACAATGCTTATATTCGAATCTGTATTAGACAATTATAATTATTTTTAATGCATCGATTAATTTATTAGAGATTAAAAATGATCTGATAATTCTGTACCTATTTTGGTAATTATGAAGTAAATTTTTTCACTGCGATAAGCTTCACCCTATGGTTATATTTGCATGAATTCACCATATACCACAGCCCACCACGGACCTTTGAAAATCCTCCCCTAGTCTTGAATCACGTTCGCGTTCGTCAGCTAATCCGTGAATAATCCATCGCTAATTCCCCGATCCTAAAACGTAATCGCGGATTAACACGAGTTATTGATGCCCGTCGGAAGACCTCAGTTTGATGCTGCAATGAAAAGCAGACATGTTCTATACACTGAAAGACTGAGCTTACTTATTAAGCCCCATATCTTATTAAAAATTAAATAAATAAATTTTATCAGAGGCAAAAATCAAACACCATCTGTATCTATTCAATCATGATCGATGAATATTAACATCTAGATCCAACACTATGAAATCTCACATTTAATTAACATATTAAAGACGCTATTTGTTTAAGAGTGTGATAACTCTCAAATAAATTCGAATTTATAACGATTTTTGCTGAAATTGTGAAGTCAATATCAATTCACATGCGACATGTCTCCCTTGCGACATAAAAAGTGTACTGAACATAATTTCTGTAAAGTTTATTTTATAAAATGTAATCTATTTCCGCAAAAGAAACTTTTTCTTCTTTTTTAAATTGAATTCACAATTCGAAAAGTGATAACAAAAAATAAAATAAAACTTTCACATTTACTTATATTTTCCTCATCCGAATTTTCAGCATTGACCATTTTTCTTATATATTCTCTGTAGTCTCAAAGTGAATGAAGCCACGATCAAAAGAAATATATTCTTTGAGTTCTGAAAAGCACCCGCTTTCAGAAACACGTCTGCAGAGAAATAATAGGAGTAGAGATTATTTTTACTCTTTGCAACACTCGGGGTTTAAAACCCTTAAAGGGCTAGACGTTGCTCATTTACACATTTGTCGTGGACCTGTGCGAGCACGGAGCCATTAAAACAGGTTGCATTGACTATTCAAAGCTTAAGCCACCGTCCGTGACGATTCAGTTTCAGTTGGTAGCAGTCGCCGCAAACGTTTGAATTAACGAGTGTCGCGCAAAGGGAGTTGTTTCGTTCAAAATGACGTGTCCTAGTGCATATGGATAGCTAACTACCACGGACCAGAATTAATCGTCTTTCCGTCAAGTCGACAGTCCTGCCAACCGTGAAAATTACTAATTGGCTATTGTGCAGCAGTGCAGTCTTCACCTATCTCCTCAAGATTTATGATTTTCGAGCACTTCCACCTTATAAATCGTGTAAATTACTCCTCGTTCTATTTTCTTCAAACTTTATTTATTAGGTCTACTCATTTTTCTCAAAAGGTTCGATTTTCAAGAGGTCCATCATTTTCTCTCGTCCTATTTCTTCCCACAGCATATAACCTGGGCAGCTCCAACTCACACCCAAGACCCATCTTAGAAGTCTGTCATGCAGACTTTTCACACTCTGATGCTCCTTCCATCCCCAAATTTCCACTCCATAACTCAACACTGACCACGCTATTACGTCGAACATCCACACTCTCATCCTCCCTAGACCCTACACTTGTCCCATTACTTTGCTCGCGCATTTTAATCTCTTCCTCACCTGCAGCTTGTTTCCTCCTCCTGCTTCGAACCGAAATCCTAAGTAGCAGAACTCCTCCACCAACTCTACCACCTTGCTATTTATTTTCCTTTCATACTCTACACTTTCTATTTCCAAAACACATCATCTTAGTCTTCCTCACATTCACCCTTAAATCTTTTTCTCTCACATACTCTCCGAACACTCTCATCATCAGATATATCTCTCTTTCATCATCCGCTATGAGAAGTACATCGTGTGCGTATGTTAATGAATACAGCTTGCCAGTTTTCAATATTGTCCCCCTTTTCCTTTCCTCTCCATCTTCTTCACCAAGTTTGCCAATAGGATACTATGCAGAAGAGAGTACAATGGGTGCTCTTGCCTAAGTCCGCTTTCTGTCCAAACTTCCTCTCCGTTCTTTTCTCGTATCTTTACCGTGACCTTAGCCTCGACAAATATCTCTTTTACCTTCTCTATCAAACATTCATCTACTCCTCTCTCTTTCATGGCCTTTCATAGCACCCTCCTGTTCACGAAGACAAATGTTGCTTCAAGATCCACATATCGTACAGCCAGTTTACTTTTCTTCCACCCCAAGTTCCTATTGACTAGAAAATTGAGCTCGTGAATGTTATCTGGAGTCCCCGTCCCTTTTCTAAAACGCCTTTGGTTGTATAGTACACTTCCCTTTTCTTCCACCTGTCTTTCCGGGCGGGGCGATTCCAAACTCGCACTCTGATACCTGGGAAGAATACCCCCACCACTGGTCCCAAAGTGCTTACTCCTCATTTGGGTTTATAGAAATAACGTAGGTCGCACCTTTACCCCTTTCCAACTCTCATCAAACTTTATGATTTTCCACTGAAGTGGAGGTATGCTTCTCAGATAGTAGAGCGCGAGTTTGGACATGCCCTTCCGCGCGATCATCAATTCCTCCATAGACACTTGCCATCCCTTCCCCTTCCAGTGCGCAACGACGCTACCCCTCACTCGACTCGAAGCAGCACATCGAGCCTTCAATGTTGGGCCCCCTGCGGAGATAATGCCCTCGATAGCCTCCTAGATAATCCCCTTTCCAACGTCTTGTAGGGAGCGGCACCCACGTGACTGATCACAGAAATAATGGACTGCGACAATAAATTTGTAGATTATGAAAGACGTATTTTTTTTTGAAGCTACAACTTTTAATTGAAACTTTTTCCTCTCGAACCAATAATTACCGAAACAGAGTGAAAAAAATGAAGAAATACATTGAAGGCGGAGCTGCTCGAGATGCTGCTTCGAGTCGAGTGAGGAGTAGCGTCGTTGCACACTGAAAGGGGAAAGGATGGCAGGCTGATTACCCACTTCCATTCTAACCATCAGCCTCCTTATTCTTTCTTCTGCCAGAATGTAATCTATTACGGTGTCCCCTATGCTTGTGAACGTCATTTCCCTTTTTTCATCCCCCTTAGTATTGTCGTTACAAATAAACTATCCTGCCTCTCTCAACAAATTCAGAAGCCTCCTTCCCCCCTGATCCGTTTTCCTATATTTCGAGTTTCTTACGAAAACCTCCTTTTTCTTTCCTTTTTCCTACTTTTATTCTTCTCGCCATTATTCCGTCCTTTTCTTCCGTATCCTTTTCCATTTCTTTCTCTACCCCAACACATTCCAAAATGCTACTTTCATGTCTCTCTTTTTGCATTTTTCTGCATTCTTGCTTGCATTCAATTCCTCTAAAACCCCTATAATAAATTTTTCACTCTGTAAACTTTTAAGTTGGAAAGAATTTCAAGGAAAGTACTTCGAAGTTTAAAAAAATCAAGAACCCTAATAGCTATCCAACAACAATCCGAAATTCTAAGTCACAAAGTATATAGTTGAAAAATATGTTCTCTAAACAGGAAAAATGTAAATTAGACAAATTGCTATGAGTAATATATATTCACATGAAACACTTCAAGTAATTATAGACGCAGAAACAAAAAACTAACAAGGAGAAAATAGCAATTAGACTCTTACACGATTTATTATTTTTATTATGTGTCGTAAAATTTGATTTTGTTTGTTCTCCTGTTTTGGTGAAATCTTTATTATGCTACCATGTTGGTACCATTTCATTTATGATTTGCGGTATAATCGGCACCCTCTTTGACAAGCTTGAGCCTTGTTTTCACTAGAGTAAAGTTTGCTGTTATAGGTAATAATACATTTGAGATAAGTATCAATCTAGGAGATTGATATTATAGACTTGTAGAGTCTATATATTATATACTTAAATCAGATTTTCTTGTTACAAGTTCCAGATTCCAATCACTTACGATTGCAGAGGCTTCGATTATGTTTATCGATGTTGGGGCTTCTCTACTTACGTGAAAATCATATGCTATCATGTCGTTTGAGTAAAACGATGAATTTAGCGATTTAATCTACAGTTCATGTTTCTAAGAATATTAGCGCAGGGGATATGTATCTTCGAATTTTTTATAAGTACTGATACATTATTTATTGTTTGTAAAGCGATGGTAGGCCATTTTGTATTTCAACCTTCAATTCCAAGTTTGAATAGGATAGAATCAAATGATGTTTTATAGTAAAATAAAAGCAGTTTAGAAGATTGGAAGAACCTGAAAATTAACATAAGAAATAATTAATCATTAATTGAAGCAGAGAAACCTAAACGGTGCTAAGTCCATCTCAATTTCCATTAGTGTTAATGCACATGTAGCGCCACCTATTTTTTCACTCAATCTTTATTAAACTGATTCATCCACCTCCACAAAATATAATTTGCTGAATGGGTTGTAATTGTTCCTCTAGAAAGGTTTTTTGTCTCTCCTATAAAATTCGGTTGATTGGACCGAGCAACGTTTGGCATTCCCTGCTTCAATTAAGAATTCTCTTTCGCTCAGCTTGGGAACCAATGACACCAAAGCTGGCGCAAGATTGGCCGCCGGTTTTGGGCCATCATTAGCCGAAGCTTGGGATGATGACGCTAGTATGATTTAGCAATCATTGGGAAAAAATTTGACTTTATGTATACCAAATTATTATTTATACCTTTGGCTACCAACTTTTGGCATTAACATCATTATCCCCAGATTTTCCTAATGTTTGTCCAAGTCTGGTGGCCAACCCTGACCCAATGGTCAGCCTTGGCCATTTCCTACTGTGGAGACTCGAACCCCCAAACAGCCTGTACGTCCGTATTTAGAATTTTAAGTCGCTTAGTCCATTTAGCCGTTCTATCACCCAAAATTTCAGAATATTCTAAACGATTTCTAGAAATTCTGATTAATCAAGAAAATACTTTGCTTATTTGTTAATGAGTTCAAAATGTTTTTTATATTTTTGAATCATTCATAGATTAAGAGATTTTTGGAGAACATAAAAGTTATTTTTTGAATGCACAGAATTCTTGCTGCAAAATATAACAGGAACTTGAATTTCAAAAGAAATTCCCTACAGTACAAATGAACTAAACTTTATAATTAATTACAGCAAATTTAATACTGTGCCATATTTTAAATACTTACAATTTCTTCGAGTTTTATCTTAGGATAGATGGAATAGACATACAACATCGATGACCAACATCGATGACCAACTTTTATTAGCGAATGCAATCTCGAGACGTTATAAATTAAAAGAAGAAAAAGATTAAGTGATAGTCGTGTAAGCCAAAGTAGGGAATGTTGTCCCAAAGAAGTAAAGAGATTTAGAGAGTTGTTAGGCTGCTAAAGAAGCTGCAAATCGATGTGTATCGATCGCAATAGTGGACTTCGTTTACGCCGCTCGCAGACCATCGCATCATCGCGAGTAGGTCATGTTCTGCCTCATTGCTCTGCACTTTGTAGGAACACATTGCGGTTCTGCATGATTTATTACGCCTGCTGATGCAATATCAGGTAATAGTAGTGAAAAGGAGACTCTTATCATTGCACCTTTGATTTAGTGCCGACGATACCTGTTCTTGAATTTGTTTTCTTATTTGTGTCTTATTATGCATCTCAGGGACAAACAAAAAAAAGAAAGAGAATGAGAGATGAAAGTGTTGATGCATCTAACTCACTGTGAAACTCGACCTTTGTTTCTTTCGCGACATGTTCTAGTTGTTTTTGAAAAAATAATAATGAGTCTCAAGACAGTGGTGCGAGGACTACATAGCTATTGAACTTGACGAAATTGACACATTTTACTGTCATGTCGACAGAATAAATGAAGGACGTTTAACGAAGCAAGTGTACTTAGGTAAAGTGAGTGGTAACATAATCAGAAGTGGACCGAGGAAAAAATGGTGGAAATGCTTGAAAATGACTCTAAAGCTACACGGAGAAAACTGTATAGAAGTAAGATCCATAGATATGGTTGTCACAACCACAAAAAATAGCAAAATATAATATAACTACAACTGTGGTCCCTGCAACCACATAGATGTTTGTATAAGAGTCTAGTTATAAGGTCTCAACAGTGGAAGTTCTCTCTAATAATGTGTGGTTGCTATAAATACACAGTGAAAGTTATTTTTAATAAGATGTGGTTGTCAGAACCACACAGTAAACGTTATCATCAATAGGATGTATCTGTCACAATCAGCATTGCTAGTTAAAGACAAAATTACCCGCATTAATTATTCATAAGTTTTTATTTAAATCTGCATGATATTAAATATTTTTCCACTTACACTACATTGTTTACAATTTTCGCTTACAATATATAAATATACATACAAAACATAAAATGTTGTTCGGCTTAAACTAAATTCAAAAAGTAAATTTAAAAATATCATACTTGCAATATACATACACAGTGACATGAAATACATGAATGTTTGAATTTTTTCTCTGCCCGTATCATAGTTATATAGATTACTAGCTGTCCCCTGAGGCGGCGACTTCTCCGCTACGGAACGGCCGCTATAATTAATACTATACATCGATAACAAAGGGAAATACAATAAAAGTTATAGAAAATTATAAGAAAACATGTAAAAGACCTGATGAACAACTTTTTCTAACCTAAAGCTAAGTTAACTTATGAAAGAAGTTCGCGTTTATAAGTCCAATTTGTTATTGTATTCCATCTTACTTAGATTGTTTCTCTTGATATCAAGTTTGAAATTGGTATAGGCAGGAATGTATAAGACCATTTCAGTATGTCGCATATAGACAATGTCTGAAAGTGAAATTATATTTTTCAAATTTCAAGTTTTTTCACTATATATTTTGTTTTCTTTTCCGCGAAAAAAGTGAATGAAAAATATGTATGTATATGTATTATGTATAACAATGAAGTGGATAGCTCAGTGTAAATTAGATTAATTGGTAATTGTGTACTCACAGTCGATGTACGCCAAATTTCGCTGTTGACTGAACGATTACGGTCAGGTGCCAAGATTAGCGATACGTTGAAAATTTCGATGAATCTTTGCTGCTATCATTGAAGCAGTTATTCGATGCAGCAAATTCATTTCCAACACGATTGTGAAATTTGTACAAAACTTAAAAAAAAACTCTGAAAGCCAAATAAAAAATTAAAAACTCAAAAGCGTAAAATAAAATATTCACTTTTGAATCTCAAATCATAAAACTCGTACTCAAGTCATAGAATCTGGTTTTGAAAAATGCGAAGCCGACAGTGAAATTTGAACTAAACTTGGAAAAAACTCTGAGAAAGTAAAACAGATTTAAAAACTGGAATATAGAAAATGGAAACTGTAGTTTTCGAATTTTGATTTGACAAAATTGTACTTAACCTCTCAAATGCAAATCGAAAGTTAACCTCACTTTTCACATTTGCCGAAATTAGACGCGCCTGTCACTCACTGCATAAATAGTACGATGTGCGGAATAAATCAATAAATTTGTACTTACGATTTGAAAGCGAAGAATTTCGCTGAACACTGCACAAATGTCGAAGAAAATTTTGCGAATTTTAAGAATAAACCATAGAACGGATCAGGAATGTTGGGTGTTTGGGTTTGTTTTGGTTAACCATGTTGACGAAGCAGATCAACGCAGATAATCAATACACTGGATCAGGCCCGGCGAAACAGATCTTGTCTGTCTCATTCGCTCATTAACAGGTGTGAACATAAATGAATGAGAGTGAGC
>JAUMHM010000016.1:22739713-22767432 GCA_032362435.1 Melikaiella ostensackeni | reverse complement strand
AAGAATAAAAAGAAATTGATTTTGCATACATTTCTCCTTGATTCTCCATTTTCCATCCACGGTTAATATTCAAATATATCAGCACTTTAGCACTTGCACCCACTTTTCACTTGTATTGGTTGCATACAAAAAACAATTAGCAGGTGGTTGGACATGATGGCGTCGGACCTGGTGGGTGACGCGACGTGATGTGCGTTGGCGCACGTAAATCTGCGAACCAATCAAAAGAGGATGAGCTACAAACACGGTGGTAGCGGAAGCCACCAGATAAGAAGCAGTACCAATCAAAACAGGGTGAGTTACAAACACTGTAGTTGTGAGAGCCACGAGCCTGTAGCTAAAGTGTATGGTTGTGACAACCATAATTTGAGAATGCCCAACTACGCGCGAAAGAAGTGGCAGCAATTAAAAGAGGATGGGCTACAAGACTGTAGCTAAAAGCGTATGGTTCTGGCAACTATGTCATTTGGATCTAACAACGTATATACAGGACGTCTGCATAAAAAATTTGGACAACGCATCCATATTGCATGCCACTTGATAGTTTTAGTTACTGTGACCATAATAGTTTTCTCCGTGTAAAATGTATAAGGAGTCATACAAACACAAGAGTTTGCATGAAAAGATGTATGAATGAAAAGGAAGCAAAAGATGTATACAAGGATAGGGATGTATGAAAGACAATCGTTTATGAAAAGAAGAGTGGCGTCTGAAACGAAATATTTCGGATATTCATGGAACCTCGTGGAGAGCTCTGCTTAGTGGTTGTGGTTTGGGTAAAGAGTATGGATCTTCCTATGGTCTTAACAGTCAGTTTGAGTGTTTATGTGTGAATCGTGATGTATGATGGCTCTGTGAACCTCTTCAGCTGGAGTGATTGCTAGAGAGATGGATCAGCGACTCGTGTCAGAGCGGCGTTGTGGAAAGAGTGTGTCGTATGAATGAGCAACACGCGACTTCTAGATTGATCTAAAACCCATTCTTTCTCCTATATATCCTCTACTTACCCTTGCCATATAAATTCCTTGATCCCCGGTAGTATAACGAAGCTAGAACCATACGAGTTACGCTTACCCCGAAAGGGATTTGGCTGCATGACATGATAATAAATAATAATAGTAAAATAATTATTATGCATCCTAGTGACAAACAAAAAAGAAAGAAGAGGGTGAGAGATGAAAGTGTTGATCCATTTTAATCACTATGAAACTCGACTTTCATATCTTTCGCGACATGTTCTAGTTGCAGGCTTCAGATTCACGATACTATTGATACTTTTTGCCACTTTTTGACACTTTTTTCAACGTTGCAACTATTTTGCTACTATTAAAAAATTGCACTAATCCTACTATTATCTCAAACTGTTCTCTAATGCAATTATTTTTTCACTGTGCCTTTAAACATATTTTCAAACTTTTTCGCTGATTGGCTTTCAAGAAGATTCATCTGTTCTGAGAGGATTTTAAAGTTTTCAACACTCTTATAGAAATTTTAAGATATATTACAAATTTCAAGATGATTAACGGGATTTCAAAGTCTTTTAAGGGATTTTACCAAACCTAAGCAATATTATAGGATCTCCAAGGACTCTAAAAATTTACAAAATTTTAATAGATTTCAAAGGATTTGAAATATTTCAAGGTCTTTTACAAGATTTCAAGATATTTTAAGATATTTGAAAATTTTAAAGGGATTTTAAAAGAATATCAAAGAATTTCATGGGACTTCAAAAGATTTCTACTGATTTCATGGTGTTTCAGAAGATTTAAAAAATTTAAACATTTTTTTTTTAAATTTGAAAAGATACTAAGGATTTCAAGATGTACGGGATTTCAAAAGATTTCTAAAGATTGTACAAGATCTAAGGGATTTCCAAAATTTTGAAGAATTTTAAAGAATATAGTGTATCTTAAAAGATTCCGAGCAATTTCAAGAGATTCCAACGAATTTTGTAGGATTATAGAGAATTTCAAGAGATTAAAAAATTTTAAATGATTTGGCAAGATTTTAAATATTTCAAGGAGTTTTTACTGTATTCACAAAATTTAAGGGATCACAAGGAATTTTACAATATTTAAGGGATTCATAGGGTTTCAAAAGAAATTGAAAGATTCCAAGGGATTTCAGAGAATTTCAAAGGATTTTAAGAGGTTTTAAGAAAATTTATCTGATTTCAAAGGATTTTAGAGTTTTTCAAATTTTTGTAAGAATTTTTGTGCGATATTGCAAATTTCAAAATAATTCACGGGATTTCAAAGTATTTCCAGGAGTTTTACGAGGCCTAACCGACGTTATAGAATTTCAAGGACTTTGAAGATTTATGAAATTTCAATAGATTTCAAAGAATTTGAAATATTTTGGGGTTTTTTTACAAGATTCTGAGAAATTTCAAGAGATTCCAAAAATTTAGATGCATTCTAAAAAAGTATGGGAGGATTTCAAGGAATTTTAAGGGATTTCTACGGATTTCATGGTGTCTTAGAGGTTTTCAAAGATTTAAACAATTTTAAATAAATTTAGAAAGATACTAAAGATTTTAAGATGTTGTACGAGATTTCAAATGATTGCTAAGGTTTTTTCAAGATCTAAGGGATTTTTTAAATTTCAAAGAAGTTTAAAGAATATAGTGTGTTTTAGAAGATTTCGAGGAATTTCATTAGATTTCAAAGAATTTTTTAGGATTATAAAAAATTCAAAAAGATTGAAAAATTTCAAATGTTTTCGTAAAAATTCAAAGATTTCAAGGAGCCTTTGCGATATTTACAAAATTTCAAGGGATTTCGAGGAATTTTTCAATATTTGAGGGATTCATAAGATTTCAAAAGAAATCAAAAGATTTCATAAGAAAAAACAAATTTAAGAAATGAAATTCAGAATGAATCAAAATTTAAATTTCTCTATAATTTCCAAAATTCAAATTTAACTACGAAATTTTTGGGAATTAAGAAAAAACAAAAATGCAACAATTCAGTTTGGTGAACACACTCTTGAATGTCTCCATTTAAATCAAAAATCCAAATAAAAAGAGAGGAAAGAAAAAGAAAGCAGCCTCCAAATCCCCTTCCTTATTTTTTTCTCTCGTCTTTTTTAAATTTCGATTTTGTTAAATTACAATTTTTAAAAATCACAAAAAATCTATCAATGAGCACCGAAACGTTGCTGGATTTTCTGTGAATTTTTTTTATTGTGATTTCAAAAAATAAACATAAAAAAATATTATATCCATAAGATTATAAGGATTTTTCATAGATATAAGGGGACTTCAATAAATTTTAAAGTTTCCCAGGAACTTCAGAAGACTTCAGAAAATATTAAATATTTCTAGGGATTTCAAGAGTCTTTATTAGATATTATAGGATTTCAGAGAATTTCAAAGATTTTGACATTTTTAAAGGAATTTTGAAAGATGTTATAGATTTTAAGGTGTTATACGGTATTTTATCAATTTCAAGGGATTTGAAAAGATTTTTAAGAGTTTAGGGTATTGTAAAAGATTTCAAAGAATTCAAGAAAATTTGAATATTTTCAGGAGTAATTTTAAAATGGTGTCCAGGATATCAATGTTATTCAAAAGCTTCCAAGGGATTTCTACGGATTTCAAGGGATTCAAAAAGATGGAAGAATTTTCCAAGAATTTTTAGAGGATCTCAATAGATTTAGAAGAATTTCAAAGATTTCATCATTTTTGAAGGAATTTTGAAAGATATTATAAATTTCAAGATGTTTTACAGGATTTTAATTAGTTTTTTCATGGGATTACTAGGGATTTAATCAAATTCAACGAATTTTGAAAGAATTTTAAGAGATTTCGAAGGATTTTTAAAAGTTTAGGACATTCTAAAAGATTCCAAGAAATTTAACGTGATTTCAACATTTTCAAAGGTTTTCAAAGAATTTCGTAGGATTTGGGAAAACTTCGGAAAATTTCAAAGAATTTCAAAAAAGGGTCTAGAATTTTAATAATATTTAAAAGCTTCCAAGGGATTTCTACGGATTTCAAGGAATTTGAAAGATTTTGAGGGATTTAAAAAGATGGACGATTTTTCCAAGAGTCTTTAGAGGTCTTGCCAGATTTCAGGGGTTCTTAAAGGATTTCAAAAGGTCTTAAAGTTTTTAGAGTACTTTAAAAGATTCGAAAGGATTTCATGCGATTTTATGAGAGATTTATATTGTATATCAGATTTCAAAAATAGTTAACTACTCGATTTATTATTTGCAAAATTGCATGACACTATTTTGCTATTATTTTTTTTAATGTATGCTACTATTGACACTAAACCGAATTTCTTAGACGACTCCGAGGCCTGCATTTGTCTTTGAAAAAAATTAATAATAGGTCTCAAAACAATGGTTTAAGGACTAGCTATTGAACTTAACCGAATTGAGACATTTTGCTTCAAGGATAATAAACATGATTTTTAATCATTTGTAAGACTTGTTGTCAAATTATGGTAAATTATTATTCGTGCAAAAGAATATTACGCCAAGTGAAAATCCGGAAACATAAATATTATGGCAAACGGTAGTTCAGAAATATAGAAGTCAGGTTCTTTTCAACCGACTTAACAAAAAGGAGGTTCTGCTGTATTTGTCTGTTATGTATGTATTTATGTATGTCCGCGAATTCCTGGGGAGTCACTGAACCGATTTTTATAAAAGTTTTCAGAATGAACATTTTTGCTTGGAGAAAGGTTTCAGATCAATTTAGAAGGGGGAGGGGAATAAAAAATACATAAAGAAAAAAAAATTGACTTCAAACAAGCGCTGAACAGTAAAAAGTAATTTCGCAAATGCAAAAGTGTAAGTATTTTTGAAGTTGGTGCCAGAAACTACTATCAAGCTGAGGCGCCGAATTAAGAATTACTTATACTTTCTCATTTCAAAAATTATTTTGTACTGTTTAGCGCTTTTTTGAAGTCGATTTTTTATATTTTTTTTAAAATATTTTTTATTTTTAATTTCATTTTGGATTGCTTTGTGTGAAATGGACTTGACTTAAGTGGTAAGAAGAAAATTGTATATGGTTCCGGTTGACTGCAGTGAAACAGCACTTTCTTCCCTGTGATTCTAGTTGGACATCACTTGGTTCAACATTGTGTTGCAGCATGTCAACAACTATAGAGAGCTATGTCTGGCATTATATGGTCAGAGTCTATCATTTCGTTTTTATATTCTCGTCGTCTACATGCATTTAGTACTCACATCGACGTCAGTGCAGGCCATTGTGTATGTAAACGTCACTTAATACTGAAAATTCATGTCATGAAAGGCTCCTGTTTACATTTTATGGTTTACAACTCCATAAGAATATTGAGTAGGCAATAGCTTACTAGAGGGTGGTCCAAACATGTCCCCAGCATAAAATAAGGAAACAAGTTAATTTTGAGATAATATTAGAGATTGTTGTACAGCGTTCTGATATTTTCTGTAGGTTGATTTTGAACGATTCTATTCAGACTATTCTATTTTTCAAAATAGAACAAGGTAATAGTTCAAACTCACAAACGCATTTCTAGGAATTACTTTCTCAAATTGTGGACAGTGTTTACATCATATTTGTCTTTACCCAATTTTACAATCAAGTGGCTTTTGAAAGGAACTCTATATATCATATGTAAGCCCAATGTTTCTAACATTCAATTCAAGATACTTGAGATTTTTCCAAAATAAGGTAGGACAACCGTATTGAATCTATTATAATCTTGTAAATTGTTTTTGTTCTGATTGTTTTCACTCTTAATTTGAACAATTCTGTTATGCATACGATTGTCAATAAAAGTAATAGGATAATGGTTGAGAAAAAGAATCTGTTTGCATAATTCAATATTCTTTTCATGAAATTTTGGATGAGATAATTCAAGAGCTCCATCAATTAAATTCTTTACATCTCCTATTTTGTTTTGAATGTAATGATTAGAATTGAAATTTAGTGTCCTTCCTGAACAAATAGTTTTTCTGTGCCAATCAGTAATAATATAGTTTTCATCAGTTTTTATTAAGGTCAAATCAAGAAGATTCAATCTACCTTCTGTTTCAATTTCAACAGTAAACTGTAATCTTGGATGTGTACTATTAAATGCATTAAGTAGGATATCTACATTTTGTTCATTTAATGAAAGTACATAATCATCGACATATCATGCATGAAAGTCCAATTCAAAATTAATTTTTTTAAAAACTTCATTTTCCAAATCTTCCATCACAATTTTAGCAATAATTAGGGACAAGACTGAGCCTATCGGAATTCCAAATTTTTGTTTATAAAAAGTACCACTGAATTTGAAATAAACAGAACTGGAAACATTCAGTAGCATCAAGAAATAGTTTTTTCGCAAACTTACTATGAAGTTTGTTCATATCCCAACTATTTTCAATAGCAAGTTCTACTCTTTCGTATGGAATGTTAGGAGACATGGCTGTTACGTCAAAGGAGACAAAATGTAATTTTTTAGTATTATAACATTTTCAATCAATTTTAGAAAGGCAGCACTGCTTTTAGTTGATCTCGGTGAAAGGGTAACTGATTCTTTGATAATTTTACTAAAAAGTTCTCCTAATTTTCCCGTGGGTGCACCTATTGTCAAAATAACCGGTCGTAAAGAAAAATTCTGCATTATGAGCTTTGACCAGGTCATAGGGCAGAGATAGATTTGTATGAATTGTGTCAATGTCGTGCCTTCCGATATTTTTTCTCAAACATGTTTTAAACCTTAACCTCTCTAGAATCTCAAATGTACCTTTTTGAATAGTTTTTGTAAGATCATTTAGAATAACTGCAAAACTATCTTTATCATTCAAAATGTGCAGCATTTTTTATTATAAACATCTTTTAATACTGCAACCGTAATACTCCCCTTATCAGCCTTAGTAATCAGTAATTCAGTATGACATTTTTAAAAAAGTTTTGTTTCAAATAATCCTCCGCTTAATTCTTTTTCTAATGAGGTTTGTGCAGCACCACTATTAAAAAATCATTCGATAAACCCATAAATTTTTCTCAAAATTCTTATACTTTGTTTTCTGGTAATTTTGAAAAATTACCTTCAATGTCTTTAATGATTTCAAGGAATTGAATATACTTTTTTCACTATATTTGTTACTTAAGCCTTCACACAATCTTAAAATGTTGATTACCTTTTGTGGAATCTCCACGTTTGAAATATTCAAAAACCATGGATCAGATTAGTCTTGAAGAAGAGCTAAGTGATTATTCAGAGTGAATTTTTGTATATCACCTTAGATATTGAGAATGTTTTCAAATTTTCGTTCATATTTTTTATTATTATTGAAGGCTTTTTCATTTAATTCAATTTCTCTTACGAGGAATTTTTTGATTATGTAAGCCGGTACTTGTTTATTCAAATTATCAAGAGTCTTCTTTACATTCTCATTTAGATTGTGTATTTGTGCATGGCAATCTTTTATAACCAAATTCAAAATAGATTTTCTAAATTTATTAGTGGTCTCATTAAAGATCTTCTTGTTTCTTTTATCATAAAAATCAAAGCAAGCTTTCTTGTTATTATCATAAATCTTTTTTGGAAAACCCCCATAGATCTTGGTTTTTATCAAGAAATCTCTCTGTAATGCAGCTAATCTTAGTTTTTTACTAACTGAATAAAATTTATCGGTCTCCCAATAACCTCCATCCTATTACCCTAATTTTTATCAATTTCATTGAAATCCATACTTCCAAAACTCGAAAATTGAGACTATGTAATTACAAAAATTTTTTTTCTTTCCTTTGTAACTTCTTGCGGCAAAAATCCAGTGATTGTAATCGAATGTATTGTTAACCAAATGACATCAACACTATTTGAAGCCAATTACAACTTTGTTCAAAATTGTCAAGAGAAACTCTATTTATTGTTATTTTTAATGTAACTGATTTACTAAAGGCTCTTTGCAACAATTTTTATTGAACTATGAAATTCCTGGAAATTAAATATAAAAAAAAATTAAACGATCGAACTTGGACCAAATACCCTCAAATGTCTATTCAAATTGAAAAAAAAACCAAAAATAAAAAAATAGAGTAAAAAAAAGAAAGAGAAAGCAACCTCCAAATCTCCTTCCTTCTCTTTTTTTCATTCGTCTTTTTCTTGGATAATTTTAATTTTTTTAAATAAGTAAATAAACATTTACAATATCTACCTACGCTTTGGTGCTCCTTCAACACCCTCTTCAACGCAAGAGAAACAAACCCTTCAGCAGATCAAAACTCATGTCGACAATAGGATGCTCTCTGCATGAGATCCAGCTTCAAATCTCCATGAGATTTTGATTGGGATCGTAGGATATGCTTATTTTTTAGATAAATTTGTATTATTTATTCTTCGCGCTGAAATTGTCAAAACAAATTTTGACAATTTTCAAAGTTATTGTAACAGAATAAACAGAGTTTTATATTTTAAATGAGCCAAAGAAACCTAATAATTATTTAATTGCTTCAAAGTCATTAGAAATCTAAAAACAAAATCAAAAAATCTTTATTTCTTTTAATATTCCTTTATGCATTATAGAATTAAACTTTGGATTGATTCGTCATGGATTTATATAAAGTCTCAAATGCATGATAACGAAAAGAAATTTTGGCAGAATATGCAATATCCTTCTACCCATACACATGACTATCTTTTACACAGTTTGCTATTTTTCATTTCAAACAACTTGGAATAATTTATGGTAAATACTATTTGAAAAATCATGTCTAATTTTTCCTGGTGATGCAAAATAATTCGACTCGACTCAGAACCGAAATCTCGACGTGTTCCAATGTCGAATTCTTCGACACTGACTCAAGCTGTAAACGAATCGAAAAAATCCGAACTGACTCAAGCGTAATCGGACCGAAAAAATCCTAAATCAGTCATGAGTCGAATTTTTCAAAACCAGTAGAGTTTTATTCATACTTTTATATCAAAGCGCTACGCTAGGCGTGATGAAAGTTCTAAATATGATAACCGAATAAGTATTAAATAATATTGTGGTACTTACAAGAAAAACAAAGGTTAAAATTGACAATTTAGGTTCTGAGATGATAAACATTTTTTCGTTGTTATGAGTTAGGTTAAAAATGAAAAAATCGTTATATTTGAATAAAACCGTGTACACCTGACATGTAATGCATTATTAATGTTAATTATTAATTATTATGGGCAGCACTCCTCTTCACTACTGCTGCATGTCCAAGAATGAGGGTATGTATCAGAGTGTTCATAAGCTAGCTTGAATCTGAGTCTTGTCATGTGTTAGCAATATGATAAGGAGCGGGAAAATTTAAATATCATACAAAGTAAAAAAATTAAACTAAATAGTAGCAAATATGAGACTTCGGTATATGTCACTAAAAAAAATCGGTATTAGTGCGTTTGTTAATAGAACTATTATCTTTAACTATTTGGAACATTTCTTTAAATGTACGTTTTTTATCATTATTTTCAGTTCCTAACATTTTAGCGTTAGAAAAGTCAAAATTGTGGTCAAAGGTGTGAGAATGAAGAAGAGCTGTGTTTCTGGAATCCATTTTACAATCGTTTTTATGTTTTCTGATTCTATCTTTAAAATAACGTCCTGTTTGGCCAATGTATACACAACCACATTCGCAAGGAATTAAATAAATTATGTGAGTTCTGTAATCTGTAGATACAATATCTTTATTTTTTGTAGAACAGTGAAAAGGGTCTATCTCATATTTGAAAACGACTACAATACTGAAATCTTTAAAAATATTCTCATAGAAATTGGTAAGTGTGTTTATGAAAGAAAGGACAATAAGTTTGCTTAAGTCGAATTTTTGGTTTATTACTTGAGTCGTGGTTGCCAAATCTCTGTTATTTAAAACAGTTAATCTTTTGTTGATATATTTTTTTCGTGAAATTTTGTGGGTAGACATTAATTTATAGAATATTCTTAACAATATATAAGTTTTGTCTTTGAAATTTAGTGTGAGAAAGTGTAATGGCCCTATCTACAAGACTGTTGATGACTGAGATTTTATCTTTTATTGCAATATTCGAATGAAAATTGATATATCTTTCTGACCATGTCGGTTTCCGGTACCAGTTTGTAATTAAACTATTAGTTTCTTTGTGAATAGTGAATAATGTTGAATGAGAACTAATCAATAAAAATCATTGAATTATTGAGCAATTTGCATGCAATCTTTTAGATTAAAAAATTAATAAAGAGTTATAACCGATGAAAATAATTTTCCTTTATAACAATTATTTTAAACATCTTATTATTTATGATTGTTGTAACTATCGGAGAAGATTTGTTATGATTTGAAGCTTCAAATAAAAAAAAATTAATTTTTATTTGCGGATTAAGTGTTGCAAGCATAAGTAGTCTACTTTTTGAATCTCGCTCACGTTTTAAAAACTTGGGGTCCAAAGTTGAAAATTTATATCCTTAAACTTAAACTTAAATGGTACGAAATTATAAAAAATACGTCGTCCATCACCTGTCATCATATCACTTCTCTATGATTCGTATCAAACTGTTAAGTATTTAAAGCACATTTGTTATGCACCAAACTCAAGAGCAGATAATACATGATCAAAAAATTGTATTGTTGTAAATCATGAACAACCCTATTCGATAAATAAAAGTCTCATTCGATCATTATAAAGAATATAGCTCATTTTGCTCTTCAAAACATTCTCTACAATGGTACTCGATGAATTTGGATAAAAATATTTTATTTAGAATTTGTTGAATAAACAAATTATTTTCAACAGATTGCAAAGAGTAGAATTGTAGAGAATATATCAGAAAACAAAATAAGCCATTGTTTTTTGAGATTAGATGAAAATTAAGATATGTTATAATGAGGTTTAAAAAAAAACACCAAATGTCGAATAACTATTGTTCAAAAAAAATTTTGCTAAAAACTAATTCTTTCGAAACAATATATTCCTGCCTCTTTCAAAATGCTCTGAAATTGATTTCGGTTATATTTTTTCTGATTTTATAAACTGTTTTTCAGTTTGAGGTTATTTCAATGTGTCGATCCCAAAATCCGATTTATTTATTATTTGCCTTACGCGTCGATTCAATGAAATTCGACTTGATCTAAACTGCTACCTCGGTTCGCAATTTCGAATTTTTTCGATTTGATCACAGCTTTAGTTTGGAAAATTCGACTCATGACTCACGCGCTGAGTCGGATCGAATTATAGGCGGTTTAATTCAAATCATGCACATCACTGATTTTTCCTCAAAATGTTTTTTTTACTTTCGCAACTTCTGCAATTTATTTTTAAATAATTAGAAATATATAACTGCTTGAAACGACAAAAGAAATTCTCAATAAGTAATTCAAGAGAAGTCTTTAATTTTTAAGCACTGAAATAAAACTTATTTCAATTCTTCGAATTAAAATTCTCGTAGTTCTAGATATTATAATCGATAAAAAAATTTAAATTCTAAGACTCTCATAACTATTTTTTTAATTTGAATGACAGTAAAATACTAATTTCAAGGGCGTTGGACCCTAACTTCAAAATTGAATTGCCTCATTGTACTCCATAAAGACTAGAATTGCATCTTTGTTAGATACTTAGGTCCTACTCCTGTTCTGAATCAAGTCTGCATTTGGAGTAAAAAATTGGCTAATTTCAATACTTTTTGTGTGAAACGATTTTTTCGAATGGTCGTGTTAGAAAAAATGAGGGAATTTAATTTTTAGGTTAGGGCCTAGCTCCAACGCCCTTAAGATGCACAAACAACGAGGAACGAAAAAGAGAACGTATAAAAATGAATTTCAATTTTTTTTCTCTTGCATTCATAAAAAGTAACAAAATGTAACAAATGAATTGTTTTTTTAAACAGTATCCTTTCAAAACGTATATTGGTGTCTAACTTTTTATTTAACTGAAATGAGAAAAATTTTCAGTGCTGTGCCAGTATGAGCTAATTATTCTATTTTTCATTCACTTAATTTAAATTTCAGGAAAATAAAAATCTCGTTATATATATATTATAATTACCATGTCGGATGCTTTCTGGAATATATTTCAGTCTGTGTTCTTTACTCTTTCTTAACTTTGATTTATTTATTCTTCCTTAATCAAATTTCATCCATTTAATAGAATTTATATCCTTATTAGAGTTAATTTTTTTAAATTGTCAAAATTCCCTTTTTAAAAATTCGAAAACCCTTTCAAAAACAAATCACAGTCTCTATCGAAAGTATCAAAATTGCATAGAAATCGACTATTTTTCGGCAGTCTGAGGAGCACCTTCTTTGGTATATTGAGATGCAGTGCTCTTAAGAAGGTAATAAGTAGTCGGAGCAGGAAGTTTCGATGCACACCGGTTGAATGTTCAAGGACTTTTATTCAAATCCTGTTTTGTCTTCCTTTGAGAAACTCAAATTCCTTCTGCAGCGAAACCTCAACTTTCCACAATCCACAATGTCTGGTCATCTGGGTCAAACTTGATTACTCATAATTACGGAAACCAGAAGACAAAAAAACCCCCATAATAAACCCTGTAATGACACTTATGGCCATGCTATGTTATACAATCTCTACAAGAAAATTTGACATTTATTTAACAGAAAACAATGAAAAATCTGTTGAATTTTTTCTGCCATACCGACATTTTTTTCTCAACAATTCTTCGGTTTAGCGCGACATCACGCCTATTCAGATGGAAAAGCAAGATGGTTCCTATTTAGTGAATTTTTGCTAACCGAATTTAAGTTTGTAGCACTGGCAGTATTTAAAAAAATCATTTTATAAATAATTTTCTCTTTTTCTGTTATGCTATTGATATATTATCTTATCATCTTATTGATTAAGTGTATTTTGCGCGACATAATGGAAGAAGAGTAGTAAATAAATTTTAAAATGATTTTTTTTCAAATACTGCCAGTGCTACTAACTTGAATTCGGGTAACAAAAATTCATTTATCAATAGGCATCTTCTTGTTCCTTCTTCTAAATAGGCACCTTCTTGCCACTTTTTCTAGATAGGCATGATATTGCGCTAACCCGAAGAACTCATGTCCACTCGAAATGACTGCCGCTCTGATTTAAAAGGTGGGTATTTACATTTTTCATCAAAAATAAGTTTTCCATATCGTTGGATTGGTCGTGAAAAGATAAATTCAACTATGCAAAAAATAATTTAAAATTATAGATAATGATTAAGATATTAAGATCACATTTTCTGTACCTACAGCGATTTTCGAAAAATTCTGATGAAGAAAGTGGATATCTACAAGTGAACTACCGTATCTACACCTTTTTCCGAAATTTCAGCCTGAGTTTAGGCTGAAATCCTGGTTAGAAACGACGTATCTACAGCGCCTCTGTTCTGTTTAAATATCGTATCTGCGTAGATACGGCTTTTGAATGAGTTTTCGGAGATTTCACGTTTGAGAGAGCAACGTATCTACAGTTTCGTGTATTAGAAATCAAAATTTGCAATTTTTATTTTCACACTAATAAAAAGAGAAGGTCCGAATTGGTCCAAAACAGTTGTTTCCATATAAAAAATAGCATACATTGGAGAGACCAAGCACGAACGAGTTTTGTCTAATTTTTCGGTTTGACTTCAAATGTAGATACCCACTTTTTCAATCATTACGGCAGATGAGGTATTGAGTTTAAAATTTGGGGGATTAAATGCAAGACACTAAGGGGCCGTCCATGAGCTGCGTTACCTATTTTGGGCTATTTTTGAACCCCCGACACCCCTCGTTAAAAACCGTAGTTTAGTCTTTAACCTCCCCCCCCCCCCCCGAAAGTGACGTAGCCGTTGGCTAAATACGGATATTACGTTTATTCTGCGTTTTTTTGCGTTTCTGGTGAGTTTCGTTTATGAAACGCTTTAAATTCGTAAGATTTCAAGCCGAAATTTCAACAAAATAGTTGAAGTTTAAACCAAAAAAGATATATTTTCTACCAAAGGAGATCAATTTTTAATACATAAAGACGAATTTTCAGGAAAAAAAGATTTAATCAAACGGTTGCAATAACAATGAAATAGTTGAACTTTCAAACAAAAGAGACGAATTTTCAACAAAATAGCTGTACTTTTAACCAAATAGTTAAATTTTTAAGCCAAAATGACAAATGTTTTCGAAGACAGTTGAATTTTCAACAAAAAAGTTCATTTTCTGCCAAGAAAGATGAATTTTGAAACAAGAAAGATGATTTTTCCACCATAAAATATGAATTTTTAACAAAAAAGTTGAATTTTCGACAGAAAAAGATGATTTTAACAAAATAGTTGAATTTTCATCAAACGAATTGAACTTTCAACAAATAACTGAATTTTTGACCTACAAAGAAGAATTTTCAAACAAAAAGAATTTTCAACCAAGAAGGTCAATTTTCTACAGAAAAAAATTTTTTTAGCAAAATACATTAATTTTCAAATGAAAAACATAAGTTTTCAATCAAAAATGGAATAGTTAAATTTGCACTTTCAAAACTTACTTTTTAACGAAAAAGAACGAATTTTAATGAATTAGTTCAATCCTCAATCAAATAGGTGAATTTTCAACAAAGAAGATTAATTTCCTACCCAAAAACACGAATTTTCGACAGAAGAGTTTAGTTTTCAGGCTCAGAAGTCGAATGTTTTAGAGAACAGTTGACTTTTAAGCTGAAAAAGATGAATTTTCAACAAAAAAGTCAATTTTCGATCCGGAAAGATGAAATTTTAACCAAATATTTAACTTTTCAACAAAAAAGATAAGCTTTGAACCAAAAATGGTATCGTTAAATTTGCAAATTGAAAAATTCATTTTTAACAAAAATTAACCAATTTTCTACCAGTTAAACTCTATCAAAAAAAATGAATTTCTAACAATATAGTTGAATCCTCAATTATTAATATTAACTTTCAAGAAACGAGATTAATTTTCTATCTGAAAAGACGAGTTTTCAACAAAATACACGAATTTTCTACCAATTATGTCAATTTTTAACCAAAAATAGAATAGTTGAATTTTCAGGTTGAAAAATTAATTTTTTACAAATAAAAAAACAATTTTTAATGAGATAGTTAAATTTTCGACCAAAGACATGTATTTAAAAAAAAGAAATTTTTTATGAAGTAGTTCAACTTTCAACTATGTGGTTGATTTATCAATAAAAAACGGTGAATTAATAATTAAATACTTAAAATTTTAACTAAAAAAATGAATTTTTATCAAGAAGATTAATGATCTGCCAAAAAGACGAATTTTCAACAAAATACATTAATTTTTAGCAAAATTGTTGAACTTTCAACTGAAATAATGAATTCTTAACGAAACATGTATAGTTGATACTTCAACAAAAAAAGATTTTAATTAAATAGTTGAATCCTCAACTAAAACAGATTATTTTTAACCATACAGTTGCATTTTTCGCCAAAGAGGATGAATTTTCACCCGAGAAGATTAACTCTTTAGCAAAAAGACGAATTTTCTACAAGCTACAATAATTTTCAACAAAATTGTTAAATTTTGAAGCCAAAAAGACGAATTATCTACAAAAGAGTCGAACTTTCAACCAAAAAATATGATTTTTCCACGAAAAAGTTCATTTTCTACTAAATAGTGAATTTTCAAATAAATAGTTAAATTTCTAAACAAACAGTTGAATTATCTACCATAATAGTTGGATTTCAACCAAATTATGAATTCTTCACAAAGAAATTGACTTTCAAGCAAGTAGTTTAATTTTATACCAAATTGTTAAATTTTCAAGCCAAAAAGACCACATTTTATACAAAATACATGCTTTTTCAACCCGAAAATATGAATTTTCAACAAAAAAGTTAATTTATAACCGAATAGTTGTATTTTCAACTAAAATAATAAGTCTTCAACGAGAAAAAATTAATTTTTTACAAAGTAGTTTAGCTTTAATCCAAATACGTGCTATTCATCCAAAAAAGGTGAATTCCCAACAAAATAGTTGAATCCTCAACCAAAATAGATTAATTTTTAACCAAACAGTTGCATTTTTCGCCAAAGAGGATGAATTTACAATCAAGAAGATTACATAACTTTTTACCAGCAAGGCGAATTCTCAACAAAATACATGAGCTTTCAACCAAATACACGAAATACATGAACTTCCAACCAAATACTTGAATTTCCAACTATAAAAAATCGATTTTCTATTTAAAATATTAATTTTCACCCATAAATGTAATAGTGACATTTTCAGTTATAAAATTTAATTCTCAACCAAAAAACAAACAAACAAATTTTCGACCAAAGTAATGAAATTTTAACTAAAATGATGAATCTTCAAAAAAAAAGAAGAAGAATGAATTTTCAACAAAAGAGTTCAAACTTCAACCAAGTAGTTAAATTTTTGATAAAAAAATAACTTTTAGACAAACTAGTCGCATTTTCAACAAAAACCGCTATTTTGTAAAACTCAATGGCAAAATATCTTAAGCTGGAAGTTTATGTTGTTATTATAAAGTAAAATATAGTAATATCATGTGTAAAAACTAAAAAATACGTACTTATTTTCAGTAAAAGCATAACCTAATGTATTGCTTCACGTCATAACCTTTTAAGTATGTATATGAGTTTAAAAAAAAAGAAAATAATTTAGGAAATTCTGCCTGTTTTGACTTCGAGAATGGCTTTTTTCAAATTCTCGACGGGTTATTTAAATGAACAAGGACGATCCCACATTCGATATCTAATTTCTGACCATGTCCGACTTTCCCCCACAAATTCGAAACTTTTTATAAAAATCGTTCTAGAGCAAAAACTAAACATCTCATCTTGGTTAAAATTTGAGCTAATTTCTTTAAAACGATACACTGCATGATAATTGACATAAATATATAAAAAATTGCAACCTTAGTTTTCCAAGCGTTTTTTAATCGACTTAACCAAATTACAGAAAACAGCAACCTTATATGAATATTCTTTTTATCAAAACTTCTTAATGAAACTGAACAAAACATCTCTTTACGAAAATTTGACAATTATTTTACAGAAAACAATGGAGAATCTTTTGGATATTTATTTAGAGAAGGAGAAATCAAATTAGAAAATATGAAATTATGAGTGGCCCGGTTTCCCCCGCGTGTCCCGGTCAGTCCCGGCTTAGGGTACAGTTCAATAATAACTTTCTAAGTTAATTAATTTAAAATTTTTTTCACAGCTAAAGATTAAAGCCATTTTGGCTTTAACTAGTAGATCGGAAACTGTCATTTCATCGGCAACAGACTAAATTATAACTTAATAAGTTTCATAATCACTTTCATTTAATTTAGACTTCACACTCTTTCCCCTATTCTCTTTTTTTCCTGTTTTCAAGAAGCTCCCCCTTTTTCCCCCCTTTCTGTTTTTCTTTCGCCTGAATGCGAACTGAATTAATAGAACGCTATAGGAGAAAATCCAACAATTTTTGGTTAAAAGTGGATTTTTTTTGGGTTGAGAATGTCTACTATTATATTTTTAGTTCGAAATTCATCTCGTTCGGTTAAAATTTCTACTGTTTGGTAGAAAATTCAATTATTTTGTTGAAAATGTAACTATTTTGTTAAGGATTCATGTTTTTTGGTCTAAAATTCAACTACATGGTTGAAAGTTGAACTACTTTGTTAAAAATTCATTTTTTTTTTAGGTTGAAGATTTATCTCTTTGGTTGAAAATTGAATTATTGTCCTGAAAATTCGTTTCATTTTTGGTTGAAAATTAATATTTTTAATCGATAATTTAACTATTTCATTTTAGTTGAAAATCCATTCTTTTTTGTTGAAACTTCTTCTCTTTGGTTGAAAATATAACTATTTTGTTAAAAAAATCGTTTTTTTTTGTTAAGAATTAATGTTTTAAATGAAAATGCAAATATCTCATTTTGGGTTGAAAATTGATAACTTTGATTGAAAAATTATTTTTTCTACTGAAGAGTCGTCCTTTTTGGTAGAACATTAATCATGTTGGTAGAAAATTCATTTTTTTGGTTGAAAATTTATTTAATAGTTGAAATTTCATCTTTCTTAGTTAAAAATTCAACTACTTTGTTGGAAGTTAACTAAGCTGTTAGAAATTCTTTTTTTAAAATTCACCTCTTTAGTTGAAAATTTTTTATTTTGTTGAAAATTCGTTGTTTATTCGGTTAAAAATTTAACTATTCCATTCTTGGTTGAAAATTTATCATTTATAGGTTGAAAATTCAACTATTTGGTACAAAATTCATCTGTTTTGTTGTAAATTCGTATTTTTGGCTGAGGATTCCACTATTTGGTTAAAAATTCATCTTTTTGATTGAAAATGAACATTTTTGTTCATAATTCATATTTTTCGGTTTAAAAGTTGACTGTTCTCTAAAACATTCGACTTTTTAACTTGAAAGCTTAACTTTTTGGTTGTTAATCCAACCCTTAAGTTAAAAACTAATGAATTTTGGTTGAAAATTCATCTCTTTTGGTATTTTGGACTGTCAAGCCTGATATTTTAATATTTTTAATTATTCTTGATTCATTAACAAAGGCATATTAGCAACTAAAATCACTAAAAGCGCAAAAAAACGCAGAATAATTCCTTTTTTAGTGATAAGATCACTTCAGTAATTTAAAAAAAAAAATATAATAAGAGAGAACCCAACGTTTACCACTGTTGAATTCAGGCCTATATCTATTTTTTAATTTTCTTGAATCCTTTTGAATTCCTTTGAATTCTGTTGAATTAATTTGATTTCTAATGAACTCCTTTGAATTCTTCGGAATTTTCTTGAAATCCACTTAATTCAATGGATCCTTTTTTGATTTTCAATTTTTTTAATTCACCCTGGAGACTTATAAATTGACCTTGAATTCTCGTGATCTTATCAGGTTTCTGCTCACTCTCATTCATCTGAGTTCAATGGATTTTTTTGAACTTAAAGAATTTTTTGTATTCACTTGAATTATTTTAAATTCACCTCGAATTCTTTCAAATTCCTCGTGAAGTCGTATGAATTTCATCGAATTTTCTTGATTTTTTTCAAATTTATTTACTTTTTGAATTTCTTTCAGTTTACTCAAATTTTGTTGAAATCGCTCTAAATTTCAATGGAAATCTTTTGATTTTTTATAATTGGTTCAATTCACTGAAATTCTTCTGAATTTTATAAAAGACTCTTGAATTCCCTCAAATTCTTCTAAATTCACTCCAATTTTACTGAAATCAATGGAATTTCTAGGATTTTTTTCTACTAATTAGAATTCTTTTGAGCTTATCTTGAAATGTTTTGAATTCACTCAGAGTTCTTATATGAGTTTATCCTAAATTCGTTGAAATAGACTTGGAATTCTGCTAAAATTTCATCGAATACTTTCGAATTCAAAAAGAAATTAGTCACATGACCAATGCACATTAGACAATTCTTTCAAAAACTTCACTACCATTCTCTTAATCTTCCTCATCACCACTGCTCAAATACCATCTATAATTAATAAATAAAATTTTCAATTTAAGTGTAGTAGGCGTATACGAGAAGAAAATGATTCAATTAATTAATCAAATACTAAGTATATTCAAAAATACATGTTGAAATTTTTAAAGTCTAAGTAATATTAAAATTGAAATAAAGAATTAATTTTAATATTGTGAATTAAGTGATTTAACTAACTGAGTGTAAATTCACATCATGCAATATCTACAGTTTTGATAGCAGAAATATAATTTTTACTTATAGAATTACTATTATTAGAATAAAGGTTACTCCAGGATTAGGTTATCTCATTTGATTCTAATTTGTCACTTTTTGAAAATATAATTGAGTGAGTTAGTTGTTAAAATTCTTTTAAAGGTTAATTGGATAGAATTCTCAGAATAAATTTGAATACCGCAAAAAACAGCAAAACCTTTAATTCAGGATTTAAAATAGTGATCATAAGGAACTGATTTCTAAAAAGATCACATTGGCCATTTTTGACAATTTTCTTTAAAACTCATGTTGTATGTTCTCGCTGTACCACTTGCGGACACATTTTTAAATTAATCTTATTCGACTAATTCTGCATGAAAATGTAGATAGTTGAGTGTGTCTAATAGAAATTTCTCAACGACGGTGCATTCGTACAGAATTTTTTCTTGCAAGAGGCAATATCTTGTTTTTAACGTGATGAAATTATTGTGCAGGGAAAAAGTTATTGTTTCTTACATTTGAACTTAGAGTTTTTTCTCCTTTGGAATCAATTGCAAAATTTCATAGGGACGCTGTATTATTCTTACATGCGGACTTGGAAAATTTTTGATTTTATAAACATTTAAAGAGTCATATCAGTTTTTCTTACATGTGCTTAAGGACACATTATTCTTTCTTTCATACGGACTTGGAAGATTTTTTGGTGATTAAAAATTCAAATATAGTCATGTTATTCTTTCTTACGTATTGACTTGCAAACTTCCTGTGTATAATTATTTAAAGAGGGCTTCCTAATTGTTTCTTACATTCCGACTTCGAAAAATTTCTGGGAATAGAAGGGTGTAAAAGATGCATCTTCCTCAGGGTAGCTAGGTTGAGAAGTGAAATTTAAGAAACCCAAATGATTTTTCAAAGGTCTCGTCATTCTATTCATCAAACCTGGTAGTTCAGGTGTCGAAAAAACTTTTTCCTAGGGGTAGTTAGGTTAAGTATTGAAATTAAAGGTACTCTAATGGTTTTTCGAAGGTCTCGTCTTTCTTTAAAGTAATCCAGGTAGTCCGGGTCTTAAAAAATACATCTTTCTCGGGGAAGTTGAGTTGTGAACTGAAACTTAAGAAGCCCGGATGGTTTTCTTAAAAGTCTTGTTGTTCTAATAATTAAACCTGGTAGTCCAGGTGTTGAAAATATATCTTCCTCCGGGAAGTTAAGTATTGAAATTTAAGATAGTCTGATTGTTTTTCGAAGGTCTCGTCATTCTCAAAAGTAATCCTGGTAGTCCTGGTCTTGAAAATACATCTTCCTCGGGGAAGTTAGGTTGTAAACTTAAATTTAAGGTAACGGGTGATTTTTCTAAAAGTCATGTTTTGTAATAATTAAACCTGGTAGTTCCGATGTTGAAAATACATCATTTTTGGGGAAGTTGGGTTGCGAACTGAAATCGAAGATACTCGGATGGTTTTCCTAGGGATTTTGTTGTTCTAATAATTAGACCTGGTAGTCGAGGTGTTGAAAATACATCTTCATCGGGGAATTTGGATGAAGAAATGAAATATAGAATACTCTGCAAGATTTTTGAAGGTCTCGTCATTCTAACAAATACTCCTGGTATTCCAGGTGTGAGAGATACATCTTCCTCGGGGAAGTTGGGTTATGTGAACTGTAATTGAAGGTACCAGGTGGTTTTTTTAAAAGTCTTGTTTTATAATGATTAAACCTGGTAGTCCCGATGTTGAAAATACATCATTTTCGGGGATGTTGGGTTGCGAACTGAAATCGAAGATACCCGAATGGTTTTCCTAAAGATCTTGTTGCTCTAAAAATTAGACCTGATAATCCAGGCGTTGAAAATACATCTTCATCGGGGAATTTGAACTGAGGAACGAAATTTAGATATTTTTCATGTTTCTCGAAGGTTTCTTCATTATAATAAATATTCCAGGTATTCCAGGTGCGGAAGATGCATCTTCTTTGGGTAAGATAGGTTGAAAAGTACAATTTAAGATACCCGAATGATTTTTCTAAGTTCTTTTCATTCTAATCATCAAAGCTGGTAGTTCAGGTTTCGAAAATACTTTTTCCTCAGGGTAGTTAGGTTAAGTAAAATACATCTTCATCGGGGAATTTAGATTGAGAAATGGAATTTAGGATACTCCGAAAGTTTTTCGAAGGTCTCGTCATTCTAACAAATACTCCTGGTAGTCTAGGCCTTGAAAATACATCTATTTCGGGACAGCTGGGTTGTGAACTGAAATTGAAGATACCCGGATAATTTTTCTGAAGATCTTGTTGTTCTAATAATTAGACCTGGTAGTCCAGGTCCTGAAAATACATCTTCATCGGGGAACTTGGATTAAGAAATGGAATTTAGGATACCCTGAAAATTTTTCGAAGGTCTCTTTATTCTAACAAATACTCCTGGTAGTCTAGGTCTTGAAAATACATCTTCATCGGGGAATTTGGATTAAAAAATGAAATTTAGGGTAATCTGCAAGTTTTTTGAAGGTCTCGTCATTCTGATAAATATTCCCGGTATTCCAGGTATGGAAGATACATCTTCCTCGGGGAAGTTAGGTTAAGAACTGAAATTTAAGATACCCGAATGATTTTTCAAAGGTCTCGTCGTTCTAATCATAAATGCTGGTAGTCCAGGTATTGAAAACACATCTTGTTTTTAGAATTCAAGTTACGTATTGAAATTCGCAAGATTTAATAATGTTTTTTATGTTAATATTGAGTATGAAGGAGCTAAAACTGGAGATAAAAAATCTGAGAATACATATCTATTATAGGTTTTTCTTTCTTTAGCTGGAAAACGTATTAAAAGTTAATGCGAATTTAAAATATGGTACTACATGATTGACTGGTGATATAAGAATGCAATTTCACATTTTTTAACTTCATATGGTAAACTTAATGAATAGGAATTTTGGCCGTGTTTCGGCCATTCTGTTCCATTGTGTAATGGCTACCTTACTTTCGGGGGGGGGGGGGATTAAAAAATAGACGTGTTTCGGATTTCCCATGAATGAATGCTACCTCGGTGGTCTCGAATCCTAACATGTGAAAGTGTTTTACTCATTCTGTTCTCAAAAGGATCCATGATGAATGTGACTGAAGCGACACGTAAAGTCTTGCTTAAGCGGATTTGTGAACGTTTTTTTTTTCAATTAGTGTAGATTAACCCGGACACTAGTAATGTAGTCAGGTCTAACTAATTACTGATTCATTAGATTCCAATCATAGTTTGGTGGGTCAGAATTCCTCTCCTAAATTTCACATTTGTCAGTTGTTTTTTCTACTTTAATTGTCGATGGCAGGCTAACAGACGAAAATGATGTCAAGTTAGCCTGCACGTTAGAATATATTGGAAAGGAGCACAATGCGAATTTTTATATTCACATCCGCTAAAATTCAGGCCGGGCTATTTCAATAAATTTTACTTTCAAATTAAAGTATTCTGCAGATAATTTATTCCATAACGATTCTCACGAGCTGCAGTTCTGGTGTCTGAAAAATATTGTTCATAAAATTTGTAATGTGTCAGTGAGAATTCTAATGTTTCTTTACTTTCTTTACTTTTTTTCTTCTTTTCCTTGAGAATATATTTTTTTATTTTCCTTGAAAGTATGTTGCTAATTAGTGAACGATAATTAATAATGGGATCATAAATAATCCGTAATTGAGGATTTGGTTTCTGTAAACGCCTACAATTTTTTTTCGCTGAACAGAGTTGGCCTCTGGACACTTTTCAAACAAGTTTCGAAATTTCATTTTGAAACTATATATTCTTATAGGAAATTTAATTGCCCATCTTTTATCTCTGAACAAAAATGCTGTAGCTTTTTTATTTTTTGAAGTAAATCCGAAAAACCGGTCTTTTAAAAGACAAATTTTTTTCTCTTTTTTTAGTTCAACTTGCTGTAATTTAGCAGATTCCTGGATCTTTTTGAAGATATTCACAGCAAACATTCTTAATGATTTTCCACGACTGGTAGAGAAAATAACTAATGAATATTTTTGTATGAACAAAAGTTATGCATTTTTACCGGAGACATTGCATAAATCAACAAAAAACTTCCAAAGGGAAACTTAATTAGAAAGGTATAATCATGTTTTCTGCGGAAAGAATTATTCAAAATAAAATGAAACTTGCTCAAACTTGCTCAAAACTAAGTATTATTTGGGTCATTCTACTGAAAGGAACCTTTTCGACGTCCCAGTCATTATTCTCGACACCATTCATTATCAGTTGTTTAAAATTTGCATATTGGTAATTTTACCCATAAGTAATAACAGAAAGAAATTTTGTAACCGGTTCCTATAATCAAATGTATGTGGGAGCTTCAAATGGGTCATTTCCGAAGCCTTTTTACCATGTCTCTAACATGATTTTTAGCATTTGCGGGTTTTTTTTTACTGGAATGTCCTTGATTTTCAAATTTCTAAGCGGCATGCTCTGAAACAACAATGTTTTATCCAAAATTGTAGGTACTTAATGAATTTCTAGCACAAACCCTTTTTAACAATAAAAGCGTTATAACTTTATATTCAGGTTTTCCTCAAAATAGAATAAATTGCATTATTCTGTTTTATCATTCTCAAAAGTGTGTAAATAAAGGTTTATTATCCATGAAATTAAACTTTAGACCTCTATACTTATTTTCCGCTTATATCAGTTTATACATGTGAAAACTTTTTTTGTAATGTATAATTGAAATCATTATTTTGTCGCGAGTAAAAACTCCGATTCATCTCTAAAAACCTCGTTTTCTAGAGAACAACAAAATAATTTTGAATACAATAACAATAATACATCATGAAAAGTGTTTATATATCGAAAAATGTGAAAAGAAAATTGTTTAACTTAATCGCGTTGCTTATAAAATTAGAAAATGTACGCACTTGGTCATCTCCGAAGTCTTTTTTTTGCTGCGGCTCAGAGATTTTATTTTGTTTGCAGTTACAGTATTATTCCACCATAACATAGATAAATATTTTATTTAAATCTAGTGAAAGATTATTCTTGTAACTTCAATATGCACATTTGTGTTAAATAAATGACTTAAATATAAAAAAGTAAAAAAAAATGCCTTCATAAACATCCATCTTGGCATTACTCTTTAGTGACAAAATTATAAATTTTACGAATATGATTATATAAGTTTAAAAGATATTAGTTTAAATTTGAAGAAATGCGCTATAATCGAACTTTCAAAAAAAAGTTTAACAAAAAGTCATCTGCAGGCTATAATTTTTTTCTTATGATTATAAAACCTTGACAATCACATCTCATTTCACGATTTTACATATTTATAAGGACGAAATAGATAGAACTCAAACTTTTTTAGAAAGATGTCATAATATTCTGAAAAATGTTTTTATGAATTTGGAATACATCGATTCATAATGAAAATTTTTCATTTTGTAGTCATTTTCACTCATTTTGTCCCGATTTCTAACAAGCAGATGCACTTGCAGCCAAAACCAATCGATCGATTTTGATGAAACTTTACGCAGGTATCGTTAATAAGGTCTATATATGCCGCTTTTTCAGGAGAAGGTGATCCATAAACATCTCATAGAGTTAAATCTGAATTTATAAATAAATTAACTATTTTCAACATGCAGCCATACTGACAGCCAAAACCAATCTATTGATTTCAATGAAACTTTGCAGAAACATAGTAAATAGCGTGTACATATGCCGCTTTTGCAGGAGAACGTGATAAATCAACATGCCATGAAGTTAGGCTTTCTTTTATAAAAAAATTTACTATTGTTAACATGCATAACCAAAAAGTTTCTATGGTGTAAATTTTTTAAATGCATGGATATAAAGTGAGGGAATCCAAAACCAAGCTAATATTCGTATTTCTTATTGACATCGTATTAATCTATAACCAGGAGAAAAAAACAGTTGTAACATTTGAATTAATAATCTTGTGAACAAGTTTTTTGAACCGGTTTTTTAAAAAACTAGAATAACAAAGACATTTCTTTAATTCATAGCGCTCTAGAATAAAAGAGACTTATTAAAACATCATGAAATTCAGAAAAAAACTACTTCAACTCATCTACATTATGAAAAATAAGTCTTTCGGCAAAAACCTTCAATTCGGAATTTGGCCACTCTACGGTGTCTCTCAGCTCACTTTGTATTAGGGCGTATCGAAAAAATTAAATATTTTGCTATCGTTTTTGATCAGGGCTACAAAGTTTCTGTTAGGTGCCAAAAAACTCCCAAAAAAGATATATCCTAAAAAAAATGTCTTCAGCTCGCACAAGATCATTATATATCAAAATAGGGAAAAAATATAGATTTCTCATGGCCAAAGGCTCAAAAATGGTTATTTCTGATCCGAATGATTAGTAAGAAAACGCATATTGTATCCACGTATATACCTACTTAGTATATAGATCCAATAAAAAAATATCTTGTGCACGCTCAGTCATGTTCAATTGACAGATAATCGTAAAGTTTACGAAATATTGGATATTTTCAAGTATTACAAGCTCAAAAATGGTTATTTCGGATCCGAATAAGCAGTACAAAATGCATATTGTATCCGAATATATATGTCTGCTCAGTATAGACCCAATAAAAAAATGTCCTGTGCTCGCGCATTCATGTTAAAGTGACAGATAATCGTAAAATTCACGAAATATTAGATATTTCTGAGCATCACAAGCTCAAACATGGTTATTTCTGATCCGGATGAGCGTAAAAAAATGCATATTGTATTCACATATATACCTGCTTAATAAGCAGGTGAAAATATGTGAATATCTAGTAATTTATATAATTCTGATTTCTGATCCGGATAAGCGGTAAGAAATGTATATTGTATTCACATATACATCTGCTCAGTAAGCTTAGTAAGCAGGTATATATGTGGATACAATATTCATTTTTCACAGCTTATCTGGATCAGAAATAAACAGTTTTGAGCTTGTAATAGTTAAAAATATATTATAATATTTCGTGATTCTTACGATTGTACTTTAACATAAATGCGCGGATATTTTTTTATTGGGTCTGTACTAAGTAGGTATATATATAGACACAATTTTCATTCTTCACCGCTTATCCGGATTAGAAATAACCATTTCTGAGCTTGTGATACTTGAAAATATCTAACATTTCGTGAATTTGACGGTTATCTGTCAATTCAAACATGAACGCGCGAACGCAGGATATTTTTCCATTAGGTCTCTACTAAGTGGATACAGTATACATTTTTTGCCGCTCATCCGGATCCGAAATAACCATTTATCTGTCACTTTAACATGAATGCGCGAGCACAGGACATTTTTTTATTGGATCTATACTGAGCAGATATATATATATATATATGTGTGGATACAATATGCATTTTGTACCGCTTATTCGGATCCGAAATAACCATTTTTGAGCTTGTAATACTTGAAAATATCCAATATTTCGTGAACTTTACGATTATATTTCAATTTAACATGATTAAGCGTGCACAGGATAATTTTTTATTGGGTCTATAGTAAGCAGTATATGTGGATACAATATGCATTTTGCACCGCTTATCCGGATGAGAAATAACTATTTTTGAGCTTGAAATACTCCAAAATATCTAATATTTCGTGAATTTTTCGATTATCTGTCACTTTAACATATGAATGCGCGAACACAGGACATCTTTCGACTGGGTCCATACTAAGCAGATATATATGTGGATACAATACACATGTTTCACCGCTCATCTGGATCAGAAATAACCATCTTTGAGCTTGTTATACTTGAAAATATCCAATATTTCGTAAGCTTTACGATTATCTGTCAATTTAACATGATAGCGCGTGCACAGGAAATTTTTTTATTTGGTCTGTACTAAGCAGATATATATGTAGATATAATATGTATTTTGCACCGCTTATCCGGATGAGAAATAACCATTTTTCAGCTTGTAATACTTCAAAATATCTAATACCACCTTGATCAAAAAGTTTTAGGACTTTATTTTTAAAATCAAAAATACATATTTATTCATCATAATCGATCTTGTCCCCTTCAAAGTACTCCCCATCGACTGCAACGCACTTATGCCAGCGCTTGATCCAATCCTCGAAACATTTTTT
>JAUMHM010000016.1:22724823-22739613 GCA_032362435.1 Melikaiella ostensackeni | reverse complement strand
AAAAAAAAGAAGAACTGAAATCGGCCGAACGAGAGCGCCACACGGTGACGAGTCCTAAAACTTTTTGATCAAGGTGGCATTTCGTGAATTTTTCGTTTATCTGTCATTTTGACATGAATGCGCGAACACAGGACATTTTTTATTGGGTCTATACTCTATACTAAGAAGATATACACAGAAAAAACTAGGGTTTCTATGATGTTGCGGCTCTACTGAAAAACTGGTTCCTTTGGAATCTGTCAAAATCAGATATTGATTAGAAGTGGTCCTTTTGGAAACAACTGAAAATGACAAATTCCATCATTTTAAGGTCACGTCCGACGTTTTCTGGGGAAAATGGATTATTTTATAGGAAAATAACTAAAAATGGATTATTATTTTTAGAAATTTATTATTTTATTTATTATTATAAATTTATTACTATTATAAATGGATAATGGATTATTTTATAGAAAAATCTCTAAGTTCCTTTGAAAACTCACAAGTTCCATTATTTTGAGGTTATGTTGAGTGCTTTCGGCAGGAAATGGATTATTTTATAGAAAAATCACTAAGCCCCTTTAAAACCCTACAAGTTCTAGTATTCTAAGGTTATGTTCGCTGTTTTCTGGGGGAAATGGATTATTTTACAGAAAAATCACTAAGTCCCTTTGAAAACTCACAACTTCCATTATTTTGAGGTTATGTTGGGTGTTTGCTGGAGGAAATGGATTATTTTATAGAAAAATCACTAAGAAAGCCATCCCATGTCGGCGTTTTCATGCCTACTTCTGCGTTCGGCGTTCTGTCACTAAGCGTTTCAGCCAGTGACAGAGTGTCTGAGGGTGACTAGAAGGATGTCATTGGCTAAAATGCCTAATGACAAAACGCGGACCGCAGAAGTAGCAGGAAAAAGCGATAGTGGGACAACAACCTAAGCCCCTTTAAAACCTCACAAGTTCTACGATTTCAACGTTATGTTGGGTGTTTTCCGGGGAAAATGGATTATTTTATAGAAAAATCACTAAGATCTTTTAAAAACTTAAAGTTCCACCATTTTGAATGTATGTTGGGTGTTATCGGTGGAAAATGGATTCTTTCACGAAAAAAACACTAAGTTCGTTTAAAACCTCACAAGTTCCGTTATTTTGAGGTTATGTTGGGCGTTTTCTGCAGTAAGTGGATTCTCTCATAAAAATATTACTAAGTCCGTTTAAAACCTCACAGGTTCTATTATTTTGAGGTTATGTTGGGTGTTTTTTGCAGGAAATAGATTCTTTTATAGAAATATTGGTAAGTTCCTCTAAACACAAATACATTATGAGTTTGAAAGTTTTTTATTAAATTATAATAACTGTCAAGTGGAAAGTTACTTTTCTGAAACTTGTTTCTTTTCGTGCCAATCTGTCAAAAAAGTGGTTCTTTTGGATGACATAATTTGACTTCTTTGGAGACATTTTCGGAAGTGAGTCAACTTCACACCGCAGTAATTCTGATTTGTTGCATCTCCGTTGGAACCCGAAAATTGATTCTATTTAATACTCTAGTTTTTTCTGTGTACATGTGGATACAATATGCATTTTTTACCGCTCATCCGGATCAGAAATGACCACTCTGGGCCCTTGGCAATGAGCAATCTATTATTTTTCCCTATATTGACATATATAGTGACCTTGCGCGAACTGAAGACATTTTTTTAGGACTCATCTTTTTCTGGAGTTATTTTGGCACCTACCAAAAACTTTTTAGCCCTAACCAAAAACGAAAGCAAAACAATTCATTTTTTCGTTACGCCCTACTGTGTATTGTAGAATTTAGAGAAGCAAGTCTGAGTTGATCGAATAAGAATCGACAGTGAAGTCTCAAGATTGGACGGTGGTTTCACCTGTTCACGACGAAACGTGCAACCGATCTGTAAAATGAAAAGGCCGCCGCGAAGATCTACACGGTCAAGGTGAACGCTTCCTCTCGGACATCAAAGTTTTAGGGTCAAATAGATTGGAATGTGCGCAGGTGCGGCAACATCTCACCGCTGCGGTACCAACTTTCTTTTTTCTTTTACCTGAGGTCAACCCGTTGGAGTATGGTCGGAGAAATCATCGACAAATGTTGTGCACCCGACCATCACTCTTTCCTGATTTATTCCCTGCAGGGATCTTCTGCCAGATGTGTCTCTATTCAGCGCAAGGCAATTCCGGAAAATGAAAGTGCATGCCCATGAGAAAAAACCGCTAAATTGATCCTCAAACGCGGACACAATCAATTCTTTCGACAGTGCTAAAAGAAAGAAATAATATTTTCAGAATGTTCAGAGGCCTTATTTTCTAGTCATTTTTAATATAGAATCATATAACTGTTGAACGAAACCTGATAAAAGCACTTCTCTAAACTATATTTATTTATATAAAATTATCTTAGATGGCGTGAGTCCACTTTGAACCTAATGCGTTTGTATTCGATTGTCATTATTTTTTTGAGACTTTTTCTATATCATAATTTACAGTTAAAGTTCTAGAATTGACTTTTTTCAATTGCTTGCTTATAATAATAATTTGTGATTTGTAATACATCAATTGCACATTATCTATGCTAATTCCTTTAGTTCTTCCTCCCCCCCCCCCATATTCCAGACTTTATTTTGGAATTTCATCTAAACCAGGAGCCTGTCCATCTTTCATTATTCCTAATACTTTGACCATTTCTTCCCTTGTTATGTTTTCTTCCTCATCTCTTTCCCTTCCCTCTTTCTCTCCTTTCCTAACTTTCTTTCCTATCCCTTCTAGCAAAACCATAAAATATTTTGTCAATTCTAGCACCTTAATATCTTTATTTACTCTTTTCCTTCTTTTTCACTCTCTATTAATTACTTTCCAAACATCTTCCGTCCTAGCTTTCTCCGCCTCTTCTTCAAACCTTTCATTTTCCTTCGCTTTTTTCACACATCTCCGTATATTCCATCTTTTTTTCCTATATTTTTCTCCACTACTTTTCCCTTTCCTCTATTTTCTTAATTCCTTTTTCACTTCCTTCTTCTTCTCTTTACATTTCTCACCCATCTGCTTCTAGCCCTCCCTTTACTACCTTCCCTTTTTGTTTGTGCCCACGAATACTCTTTTTACTTTGTTCTATATTTACCTCTATCTCTTCATTTACGTTTCCCGCTCCCATTTTTATATCCTTTACCATTCCTTAAAGTTTTCCTTTTCCTTCTATCGACCATTCTCATCTTTCTGCCATTTTTACTGTCAGTTCCTTTTTATCCTTATTTTGATTACTCTTTTCACCCTCTAATGGCAGTATTATTGGAAAGTGTTCCGAATCTATATAGTCTCCTATCTCTAATTTCTTGACCTCTCTTACCTCGTCGTCCACTATCACATAATCAATGACCGTTGCCTTTTCTCCTCCTGAGCGTGTATATTGTCTTCCTCATCTCCTTCTATATTCCTGTTGAAGATAAACCATCCCATCTATTCCAAGTTCTTTAACAATTTCTTCCCTTCCCCATTCACTATCTTTTCTCTAGATTTTCTTCCTCCTTCTCTTCCCCATTCCCTTCCTTCTCTATCTCCTGTTCTCGCATTAAAATCTCCTCCTATTATATGCTTAATCCCTTCTTTAGTTTCTTCCATGAGTTCTTTAATCCCCTCAGATTTCTCCTGCATACCTCCGTTTACACATACCCCCACTATCTTCCACCTCTTTTCTCCCACCTTTAACTCTTCTATTATTAGTTCGTTTCCTTTCTTCTCGTCTCTTTCCTATCCTTCCCTGTTATATATCACTTTTTTATTCCTATCACCATTCCTCCCGTCGCTCTGCCTTTTTTATTCTTCCTCTTAGCATTTTAAACCTGCCATTTGTAACCTTTTGGTAAACAATTGTAAGCATGCTTAATCGAATGATTTGAGTTTTAAGGATTTCAAAATTGGGCAGTACTTCAGAATAAAATAAGCAAAATTTTATAATTGCCATTAAAAGTGCTTAGAATTAAATCATTTTTAATAGAAATGTTCCAAATTTTATATTTTTAAATTTAATAGGTTTCAAAAATTTTCTAAAATTTTTAATTGATAGCCTTAATGATTGAACAATTCCTAATTGAGAAGATAAAAGAATTGATAATACCATAAACTTCATAAATTACACCTTTCTCAAACTATCATTTGAAATAGAAAATTTCAAATTCTTTCAGATTGTATAATTATTTTATTTCAAATTGGACTTCCTAATACTTGAACAATTTTAATTTGAAAACGTTCCCAAGTGAATGATTTTAAAAAATATCAAACATTTCAAGAGAATTTATTTTCTCTATCTTTTGAAATTGTACAATTTTAAATTGAAATCCTCAGTAGTCAGTTTTAAGTTAAATACGTTCGAATTTAAATGATTTAGAATAAGAAGTGCTCATTTTTAAATATCGAATTTAAAGCGTTTACAACTTTCATTTTATATAATTAAAAATTCAATTGCCTTCAAGACTTTAAAATTAAAAATTTGCAAACTTCAGATGCCAGAAATGTACAATTTAAAATGTAAGCCAATCAAAATTCGGCAGACTAAAAATAAACCTTTAAACATTTCACATGTTCAAAGTGGAAACTCAGAAATACTTAAATACTACAAACTCAATCAGTTTCAATCCAAATTTAAACAACTTAAAATTTTTTATTTTGCGGCGCGAAAAGTAAAAAAAATTCGGAATAACATATTGAAAATCAAAATGTTATACTGATATTTGAAATTGATCTATTACAGTATTTAATATTACTTCAAACTCAAAACCTGAATGATTGGCAAATTCCCAAAGATCATTAAAATCTGCAGCTTTTAAACTTTATTTTTAAGTAAACCCATTTCAAATATAAAATTGAATTTAAAATTGACATATTTTTACTTTGGGATTATTCCAAATTGAACATTTTAATTGTAGAACTTTGAAGGGGAAAAAATTTAATTTGAAAGGCTTAAAATTTTGCACAAAACAATTTCAAATTAGCATCGTAGAAATCATGCTTCATATTTTCATTAAATATTAATTTTTAATACAATCATAATAATGATAATTCTCTAATATTTATCTAAATGTTGTGTATCAAAATACGAAGGTCATATGCACAAAATATATCAATTTATATTAGTCAGTTTTATAGTGAACAGTCATAAAAAATCATATAAAAAAAGTTATCCAATAGTTTTGTAAGGTTCTTCATTCACCTCATTTATTCAGTCATTTATCACAACTTGAAACACTAATTTTAAGCTGTATATTTCTTGCTATAGTTCACGCTACTGTTTAAATTACCATTTTCATCGCCATTGCATCACTATTAAATATAAGCGTTACAAACATAATAGCATTTTATAATAGATTATGGAATTTTATTAATGCATTTATTACACTATCCCTAACACGAATCCATACTTAGATTAAAATCTACAGCAAAAGAGATTAAGATCTTCATCCATTTTAATTATTATTTCTTAACAAAATCGTCATATTGATTTTCAGTAAATTATTGTTCTTCCATTATTCATTATTGGCAATTAAGAAATATTAAGTAGGTCGATAATATTTCATTCGAACTTGAAGTTATTAAAGTAGTGGTTAGTCATCCTATGCAATTATTTTTACATGAAGCATTTTTTCATAAAATGAAATTGGTGTATTTTTTGCATAATCAAAGTAAGTTTCAAGGTATTTTTTTAATGAAATTTTCTTCAGCAATAGGAATTTTAAAGTTTATTTGTACCATTAATAATAATAGTAATCTTCAAATTTATTCATTTACTCTGTCCACATTGAAGCTCCAATGTTTCCGCTCGCTTTTCGCGTGTTTCTTGTCTTGCGACTTTTTCTATCACGCTAATGTGACGATCTATTAGATGAATTTCAAATTTACATCTTCAAAATTAAATAATTTTCAATTTCAAATCTATGAAATTGAATAAATTTTAATTTTACATCTTCAAAATCAAATATTTTTCAATTTTAAATCTTCAAAATTGAACTATTACAAAAAAAAGCATTAAAAATTACATCATTTTGAACTGTAAGGATTCCAAATAAATAAATCTTAAATTGTAAATCATGAAAACTGAAGAATTTTAAATTAAAAATCTGACAATTTGAACTAATTTCATTTTTAAATCATCAAAATTGAGATATTCTAACAGAAAAAAAAAATTCAAAATAGCATCAGTTTCTATTTTACACATTAAATATTGAACAGTTTTCAATTGCAAATATTTGAAATTAAAAAATTTTCCATTGTAAATCTTGAAAGTTGAACTGCATATTCCAAACAAACGTTCGAAATTACATCATTTTAACGTGTAAGAGTTTCAAATTAATGAATCTTCAATTAAAAATCATAAAAATTTCTGAATTTTGAATTCCAAATCAATAAAATTAAATAAATTTTAATCTTAAATCGTCTTAATTCAATAATTTTTCATTTAAATCTTAAAAATTGAACTATTTGAAAAAACATTCAAGATTACATCACTTTCCATTTCACACATTAAATATTGAAAAGCCTTTAATTGCAAATATTTAAAATTGAAGAATTTTCCATTGTAAATCTTGAAAATTGAACTGCATATTCCATACAAGCGTTCAAAATTACATCATTTAGAACTGTGAAAATTTCAAATGAATCAATCTTCAATTAAAAATCAAAAATTGATGAATTCAAAATTTCAAATTTATAAAATTGAATAAATTTCAATTTTAAATCGTCAAAATTCAATAATTTTTATTTTAAAATTTTAAAAATTGAACTATTTAAAAAAAACATTTAAAATTACCTCACTTTCTACTTCACACATTGAATATTGAAAAGCCTCCAATCGCAAATATTCAAAATTGATGACTTTTCCATTGTAAATCTTGAAAGTTGAACTGCATATTCCAAACAAACGTTCAAAATTACATTATTTTAACGTGCAAAAGTTTCAAATTAATGAATCTTTAATTAAAAATCATAAAAATTGATGAATTTCAAATTGCAAATCTTTAATATTGAATAAATTTCAATTTTAAATCGTCAAAATTCAATAACCTGTATTTTCAAATCTTAAAAATTAAACTATTAAAAAAAAGCATTCAAAATTACAACACTTTCTGTTTCACACATTAAATATTGAAGAGCCTTGAATATTCAAAATTGATGATTTTTCCATATATTATATTATATTTCCATATATTCCAAACAAACGTTCAAAATTACATCATGCTAACGTGTAAAGGTTTCAAATTAATGAATCTTCAATTCAAAATCATGAAAAATTATTAATTTTAAATTGAAAATCTATAAAATTGAATAAATTTTAATCTTAAATCGTCATAATTGAATAATTTTTTATTTCAAATCTTAAAAATTGAACTGTTTAGAAAAACATTCAAAATCACATCATTTTAAACTGTAAAAATTTCAAATTAATGAATCTTCAATTGAGAATCATAAAAATTAATTAAATTCAAATTGCAAATCTTTAATATTAAATAAATTTCAATTTTAAATCGTCAAAATTGAATAATTTTTCATTTTAAATCTTAAAAATTGAACTAAATAAAAAAGATATTCAAAATTACATCACTTTCTATTTCACACATTAAATATTGAAGAGCCTTCAAATGCAAATATTTAAAATTTAAGAATTTCCATTGTAAATCTTGAAAATTCAAATGCATATACGAACAAACGCTCAAGATTACATTATTTCAAATGAATGAATCTTCCACTAAAAATCATAAAAATTGATGAATTTCAAATTGCAAATCTGTAAAATTGAATAAATTTCAATCTTGAATCGTCATAATTAAATAAGTTTTTATTTGAAATCTTAAAAATTGAACTGTTTAAAGAAGCATTTCAAATTACATCACTTTCTATTTCACACATTAAATATTGAAGAGCCTTCAATTGCAAATATTTAAAATTGAAGAATTTCCATTGTAAATATTAAAAATTGAACTGTATATTCCAAATGAAAGTTCAAAATTACATCATTTTAAACTATAAAAATTTCAAATGAATGAATTTTCAATTATAATAAAAATCATAAGAATTGATGAACTTTAAATTGAAAATCTAAAAAATTAAATAAATTTCAATTTTAAATCTTAAAAATTAATCTATTTGAAGAGAAAATTCGAAATTGCATCACTTTCTATTTTACACATCAAATATTAAAGTCTCTTCAATTGCAAATATTCAAAATTGAAGAATTTTCCGTTGTAAATCTTGAAAATTGAACTACATACATATTCCAAAAAACGTTCGAAATTACATAATTTCAAAATAGAAACATTCCAAATTAATCCGCAATTATAAACTTTGAAAATGGAAAAATCTTTACTTGCAAGTCTTCAAGCTAGACCTATTTCAAAAAGATATTCAAAATTTAGTGATTTGAAACCATAAATATTCCAAGTTAAACAAGTGGCCGATTAAACTTAAAATTGAAATTGTATGAAAACCGATGCAGTTATTATGATATTTATTTTAATTTATGATTATCATTTATCATATTTTATAGTTACTTAAAACTGAAGCATATATTTTATTTTGATAATTAGGTAATTAAAATGGTAATGTAGACTGCGTCAATATAAATCTGAATAAGTCTCTGAAAAATATTTCTCTGCACCAAGTGAAAAAAAATTTTAGTTTGTCAGTAGCATCTAAAAGTCTGCAATAAATCTGTCGTATTTGAATTATTGTTTCTTAACAAAATCGACATATTGATCTTAAATAAACTATTGTCCTTTCTTCATTCTTTATTAGCAGTTAAAAAATATTAAGTAGGTCGATAAAATTTCATTCGAACTTTAAGTCATTAAAGTAGTGGTTAGTCACCCAATGCAATTATTTTTATAGTAAGGATTTTTTCATGAAATGAAATTGGTGTATTTTTTGTACAACTAAAGTGAATTTCAAGATGTTACTTTTATGAGATTTCATTCAATTATTGGAATTTTAAGGTTTGTTCGTAGCGTCATGACACAAAAGGTAGCTGACCATCAAACATTAAGAAACTTTTTTTACATACATTTGCTATTTGTAGAAGTTGAAGCAAATATTTGCTCTAGCTATTTGCACCAAAAGGAATGTATACTGCGTCAATATAAATATAAATCTGAATAAATCTCTCAAGAATATATTTCTCTACACTAACTGAAAAATGATTTCAATGCGTCAATAGCATCTAAATTTGTACAATATTTTACTCACAGGAGAACGCTGATCCTCAAAAGAACGCCGAATTCGGCGTTGTTTTGAGTTACAGCAAATTTTAGACTTGAGAAAATTGAAGACATAATGAAAATTAACATTATTCAAAATGAGATGCAACAAAATTCACACCGATGGTTTTTGGTGACGTTTAAATGCACCCAGACATTTTAACCAAGAAAATTATATTATGTTATTTAGAAACATTCATTTCAGAGATAATGTATTCAAAATAGTTCTGGTGATGAAGAATAAAAAACCTTTGTCATTTGTCAGCTTAGAAATAAAAATGAATGGAATCGAATGATTTCATTTTCATCTGATTATTAATAAATCTGTTGTATCTGTCGTATAAAAGAAATAAATTTTTGTAAGAATTTAGTGTTGCTGGGTAACAACATAGGTGAGGAAACAAGGCAGAGGTATATGACAATGTAACAATATTTCTTAAGGAAAATGTTATTTTGATTTTTAATAAACTATTGTTCTACTATCATTCATTATTAGCAATTAAGAAATATCAAGTAGGTCGATAACATTTCATTCGAACTTGAAGTCATTAAAGTAATGCTTCGTCAACCTATGCAATTATCTTTACATTTAGAATTTTTTCACGAAATGTAATTGGTGCATATTTTGCATAATTAAAGTGAATTTCAAGATATTTTTTTCATGAAATTTTCTTTAATAATAGGAATTTCAAAGATTATTCGGATTATAACATAAAAGGTAGCTGACCATCAAACATTACGAAGCTTTTTATACACACATTTTCTATTTGTAGAGATTAGAGCAAGTATTTGCTCCTACTATGTATACCAAAAGGTATGTTAACTATGTCGATATAAATCTGAATAAGTCTCTGAAAAATATTTCGCTAGACTAAATGAAAAATAATTTCAGTACGTCAGTAGCTTCTAAAAGTCTACAATATTTTAATCACAGAAAAACGCTTATCCTTTAAAGAACATCGAATCCGGTGTTGTTTTGAGTTGGAACAAATCGGAGACTTCAAAAAAATTTAAGGCACAATATAGTAAAAGTCAAGATTCGCGGTAGTGAATCGTCAAGTACAAAAAAAGCTACCAAGAATCCATATCTGGAATAATCATGTATTTTAAACCTTTTTTGGATTGTCGGCGTAGTTTTCCACCAATTTCAATGAAACTTGCAAGCTGATTGACCAATCATTGAAAAATAAGTTCAGGCATGATTTAATGTTAATACCTTAGAAACTGTGAGATTAAGACAAATGAAAAACAACCATAAAAACAACCAATTTTCGACCAGTGCTCACCTCTACATCCTAATCTATCAAACCGAATGATACCAAATTTTAACAAGAAGTCTAGAGTAACATATTCTCGATACATCTTGCAAGAAATTTCGATATCTTAAATAGGTTTTAAATTTTTACGTATTCAGTGTAAGAAATGAAAACTCAGAGATGACATAAATGGTAAAATGTTTAAAACTCTCCAAGATATCGAAAATTTTTGCAATATTTATCGAGAATATACTACTACAAAATTCTTATTAAAATTTGGTTTTAATCGGTTGGATAGATTAGCCTGCAGAGGTGAGCACTGGTGAATAATGTTTTTTTTTTTTGCAATTATTCAACAATAATGCATTTTATATCCAAACTTTTTGCCTAATATTTGACCTAGCAATCGATGGCAACATGTTCTCCTTATATATTTTAGATAAATACGATATTCTTATTAATTAAAAAATTTAGTTTGTCATATTTTATTTTTAAAAATGTATTTTTTACCTGTGCTCACTCTGCATTCGAATCTATCAAACCGATTGGTACCAAATTATAACGAGAAGTCAGTAGCAAAAAATATCAAAAAATTCAGAGATGACATAAGTGGTAAAATTTTTAAAACTGTTCAAGATACTGAAAATTCTTGCAATATGTCTCGATAATATGTTGAATAGAGTAGGCTGCAGAGGTGAAGACAGGGAAAAAATTAGAATTTTGTACAATAATTCAACAATAATCCATTTTTATCCTAACTTTTTGCCTCACATTTGACCTAAGTAGATACCTATGCCAACATATGTTTGACACGTATTTCAGAAAACACGATATCCTAATTAATTTGAAACCTTAGTTAATCGCTTCGCGCTCGATATGCTATATGACTCGAGCTATGCGCTCAGTCCTGTATAATCAACTTAATTATTTTCATGCTTAAACAATAAGAGAATATGTAGACATAACTTTCTCAAAATTCCTTTGGGTTTGAGGAATGTATTCTCATTATGACACTCGCGCTTCGCTCTCGACATTGCTTGAGCTTAGTTTAAATGTTAGAAAATCAACATTTCACATTATATTTTTATTGTCAGCTGAAGAATCGTAAAACAAAGCGAGAAAAAATTAAACAAAATGCACACAAATCGAATACTCTTCAGCATAAATCTGCAGTATGTGAGAAACCATGAGCAAATTTTAATTTAATACAAAATTGCATAAAATATCTTTTTTGAATTATCAATTAAGAAATCGGCAAGTCTTAGAACCGACATAAGTAACGAAAATATTTTTTTATCAATAATTCAATTTTATTAACGATAGCTTAGGAGTGAAATATAGATACAAAAATACATACAATAGTAACACTTTGTTTTTTAAAGTACTGAAATCGTAATAGTTCCTGGCACTCGTTGGTAAGATACAAAGCCTATTCATCTGGTTCTTTTTACAATATTTTTTTATTTATATTCACAATTTCATTTTTTATTATTATTTTTTTGCTGTTGGAGCTTTCATTGTATTTTGCGTTGTTAAGCAATAAATTTGAATTTTCGATTTTCTTATGACATTTCCCACGTTTAAAACAAAAACTATTATCCCTGTTGAAAAACGGTCGAATGCGATTTTGTAGAACTTTCAGAAACTGATAATTTGTGTTTCTTGTCTTTTTACCGTATCTAGCGTGGTTTCGTATGAAAGTTGAATTTTTACTTTTTTCAGTTTCATTTTTCATGGCTAAAACCATAAATATTGGCAGTAGAAAGCTCGCTAACGTACTTGACCTATCTTTTTGGACCACAAATCAGTGTGCAGAAGGAAATTTAAATTAGAAAATTCATTCGAAAGATATCGCGTCGTCAGACAACAGACAGACTGACACATTATCGTATAGACCATTTTTTTCTGACTCAGCGGGTCTCAAAACGTCGAGAATTGACGAAAACTGGATAGGTCCAAATTCACATGAATCTAATACCTTCCATCATGAATGATGAGAATGTAAAAATGGATTTTTTCACCTGTGCTCACCTCTACATCCTGATCTGTCAAACCGATTGACATCAAATATTGACAAGAAGTCAGTATCAACAGATTCCCGATACATATTGTAGAAATTTTTGATATCTTGAATAGTTTTTAAGGAAAAAAGTAAAATTGTTTCCTCTCCAATCATTGCTTCATTTTTATGAAAGAAAAAAAGCTCCACAAAAATAAAATATATTTCTATACAATTTTATAGAAAACGAAGTATCGATTAAGTCCGATGAACCTAGACCCTTTCCATTTTGAATTGAAATCGAAAAATCCAATCAAAATTCAAAATGAATGATGTTACCATTGAATTGAGTTAAAGAATAAATCAATTTCATTTATTTAATTAAATTCGAGCGAAAATTATTCATACGATAAATTAAATTTCTTTAATTAAAAAAGTTGCGAATTTAATTTAAATTATATTAATTCAGGGTACAAATTAATTTCATTCATGCTACTAACTTCTAAGATAAATTATTCAAACAATTAATTCAATTTTTCAAATTTAGTAAATTAGCAATTTATTTTAAATTAAATTGATTGAGCGTAACTACCTTATTTTCAAAAATAATTACAAAAAAACATGAAGTTCCAACAAAAACATCTGCGTTGCAAAAAAATCTGCCAAGTATAATTACGTGAATTTGTGAAATAAAAGTTGGTCAAGAAATTTGAAAAAAAGCATAATAAAATATATGAAGAAACTTTTTCATGCAGTACCTTATTATAGAAATTTGTTAAATAAATTTCAAAAAGCCCTACTAGATATTATAAAACTCGGCTGGATTGAAAGTACCCAAAATAATTTTTGAAAATTGCTAGGTATATAAGATTGATGGTTTAATATACGGAAAATGGGAAAAGTGCCAAAGTCTGAGTTTATAAATAGTATTACACCAAGAAGGTCCAAAATGTAGTATATGTAAAAATCCAATGAAAATGTACGTGGAAAAATAAAAATCTATTTTATTCTGATCTAGCCAAGTTTTATAATAGCATAGCCTTTTAAAATTTATTTTGAAAGTTTCTATAACAGGGTATTTTATGAAGAAAAGTTTCTTAATATATTTTCATTATGATTTTCTTTTTCAACTTACTTAGCCGATTTTTATTTCACAATTTCATGTAGTTGTTCCTGGCTGATTTTTTGCATCGCTGATGTATTTGGTGGGACTTTAGTTGTAAAAAATGAGGTACAACAAAGTTTATACCAATGGTTTTCAGTGATGTGCATGGAGAATTAAATTCTATTCTATTCTAATCCCTCTAAGTTTTATAATGTCGAGCACAACTTTTCAAAATTCATTTTAGAAAGTTTCTATAACAGGGTACTTTATAAAAAAGTTTCTTAATATATTTTATCATGATTTTCTTTACAGATTACTTGGCCAACTTTTATTTCACAAATTCATGTAGTTGTACTTGGCTGATTTTTTGCATCGCTGATATATTTGGTGGGATTTTCATTCTTCAAAATAAGATACAACAAGATTCACATCAATGGTTTATAAAATTTTATTTCTCTATGTACATCACAAAAATGTGTTGTACATGGATAAATAAACTTCTATTCTATTCTAATCCCGCCAAGTTTTGTAATGTCTAGCATAGCTTTTCAAAATTTATTTTAAAAGTTTCTATAACGAGGTACTATATAAAAAAAGTTCCTTAATATATTTTATCATGATTTTCTTTTCAAATTACTTGGCTTACTTACAATAATTCTATTCATCATGTTCTCATTAAATATTATCTAGGAAATTGTTTAATTCAAAATATGACTAACTGAAAATAATTATACGTATAATTTCCAAATAAAATTATCCTACGAAAACGTGACAAATAGAATTGTAAAGAAACTTTCAAGGTTAAGAATAAGCTTTTTTTTCAAGAATAAGCTTATGTATATTAAAATTGAATTAAAATTACGACTTTTGCCTAAAGCGGAAGCATATAATTTTCATTTGTCCAACATAATCAAACATAAATATTACACCAATGACCTTTTGCTATGGTACATTACAATCACACAACAATCGTGTGTTATGTAAACAAATTAAATAAATAACTACATTATTTGGCCGCGCTTCAGAATATAGGTTCGTTGTTTTAGCAGAATCATCTATTATAAATATTACACCGATGAAGTTTTGCTGTAATACTTTGTAATTAGACTATAATTGTTTCTTTCAAATATATATATATATATATATATATATATATATATATATATATTTCAATAATATATTTAAAAGAAATATAAAA
>JAUMHM010000016.1:22707860-22719525 GCA_032362435.1 Melikaiella ostensackeni | reverse complement strand
CAATATCGATTATGATGAATGAACTTGTATTTTTGATTTTAAAAATAAAGTCCTAAAACTTTTTGATCAAGGTGGTAAATACTCAAACCTCGATATCTCGGAAACTAAGGTTCATTGGATCAAAAAAATATCTTTCTGATAAATTTTGTTGCTCTGACATCCTGTGAGGCCGCAATCGAATCGGCGTCTTGCATGTCACAGCCTTCCCTTGTAAGTTTAAAATTAGTCAATTCCAAAAGTTTTTAATTTGTAATTAAGGCTCCGAACCGAATAAGGGGACTATTTCTTTCTGGCTCGAGCGCAAATGAATCCTAACAATAAAGTTGCAGTTTAACAAGAGTAGACATAAGATAAAGTAATTATAAATCACCACAAGAAAATGACGTTTTTCGTCAAAACTCGTGAAAATGGCAATAATTTCACATCGACTTGTTCTGATAATTGAAATTCCTAATTCCTACTAAAATTACAATAATATCCTCGCATCTCGTAACCGGAAAAGGCATTATTTTGTCTCTCGGTAAACACCTCCGAATTGTAATAAAATCCATCAATAAATCCACTTCAGACAAAGATTTTTAATTAGAAGTTGCCAGCTTTTTCCTCTGATTAGTCGATGGTGAGCTTCACACTTTAACTATTTTCACGAGTGCTACAAAGCCAATGCAAAGCTTCAAAGTCGTAAAACTTCGTTACGAGTATACGTGATGTAACGATAAAAAGTTTAACCCAAGAATTTCCAAGTTTCTGATCCTGAGATCTCAGAATCAAGACCTTTGGTTTGACACCTGATCAATCAATCGCAAGAATTTTGAAGTCTTTGGGGAGAAGTGTAGTTTTTTAAAATTATTTTTTGTCATCCTTTCCATGTATTCTTTTGTAGGGTTTTCCATATATAAATTCCCCCTCTTCCACAGGAGATCGACAGATATTAATCTTTCGTCTAAACCCGCTGTTCCCAATCACCTCGAATACCCCACTCTCAATAAGCCTTCAGGTAGTGCCTGACGTAATCAATCCTGTGAAGTCTCCACATCCCCTACTGTCTCCAGTCGGTTATTTTATTAGAAGCGATAGTTTTCACCTGAAAATTTGGTCAGGGGAGTAGAAAACTGCAGAAAACCAAAACCCCCGAGCGCAACCGGTTACCAACGGACGAATTTGGATGTAGGCATTCGATACCTACGAGTGCCTACACACTTATCTTCGGTGTCAAACCTTCCGCTCGAAAATATTTGAAGGCAGCGAAAACACGACTGAGTGAAAATCACGAACGGTCACCCATCCGAGCGCTCACCGCATTCGTCCGTGCTTAACGTTCTCTTCGAGTAGTTTTGATACTGGTGTATTTATCGCAATGATTCCCAATGATATTTTTTTCCCAAAGTTGGACAAAAACGCTGCAGAATGTCATTTTGATTGTCAGCGAAGTTGTCAACTCTTTGCAGCATCATCGTCGTCAACGGTATATCGGTTAATGACGCGCGGACGCGAAATTGGTTTGATGTCGGCCATTATCGGAGAAAGTTTCAGGGTTCGTGTTTTGCTGGAGTTTATCATGAAACTCCCCTCTTACGACCACCCTCGTTCGCCACAACTCAAGCTAGTCGCGAATTAGGCTACTTCCATGCGCCCCAACGTCAGGGACTTTGCATGCCTCTGTACTTAAAGCGTATACAATTAAAACGAAAGAAATTGGTGATACATGTTCAAACTATCCAAGTGCAACCGATTGATGCTTATTTATAGCCAAAAAGAAGTATGCAAAAGTGAATCAGTTCACTTTTCCTATTTTTTTTAAAGATTATTATGTAATTCTTATTCAGTAAAGGAACGTAATTTTATTATGTGAGGATTATATTTGAAATCTTAGACCCCCTCCTTCGCTATCGTGAGAATTCGTAAGATTTTTGTGACCTTCGCTCCCCTCCCTCCTTCTTACGTGAGGTTTTATAATTTCACTCATATCAACAATATATCAATTATTCTCACTTCAAACGAGATTTTAAGGGATTTTAAGGTATTCCAAAGGACTACAAAGTATTTCAAAACATTACAAATTTTTTACAGAATTTAACAAGGTTTCCCAAGATTTTTAGCGGCTTCGTGAGATTTCAGGGTATTTTAAACGATTTCAGGGGATTATAAAAGTTTTAAAGTATTTCCAACGTTTTCAAAGGATTATGAGAGGTTTCACAGAGAGTAATTGTCAAATTGAATGCAAACTTGAAGTCCCAGTAATTTAACATTAAAATAGAAACTCTTGGTGCTTTTTGTTTTTATTTAATAAATACTTATGATCATCCTCTACAAAGTGGTCATGTTTTTTTTTCATATTTGTTTCTATTTATTTTGATTTAATATAAGAACACCCCAAACATTATTACCGTACGGCGTCCCAACCTCACTTTGTGCAAGGATATACTGATTTTCTCCTTTGTGTTTGACAGCAACGGAAAAAATGCTTATAGAATCATGTTTGTAAACTTTATAAAAACAATATTTTAATTTATGCACATTTTTGAAGCCGACTAAATAATATTGTAAAAACTTTAAAGTCTGTCCCCTGATTTTTGTAATTTTAGTCGTCATTACCATATTTACTTTTTTCTAGTTAACTATTGTAGTTACAGTTGATAAATAAGCCCAGAAATATTAAACGTATCATTTAATACCTAATTCTACAAATTTCAGCTTGACATATTACCATTTTTTTGTGTGAATCCGATATTGAAACTGGAAAATGCATTTTGACAACAAAAATATCATCACCGTACGTATCTTGAAAACCAGTTTCGGAGTGGAAATAAATTATAAAAACCATTCCCTTACCTGCTTAATGGTGTTTTACTTCATGAGTAGGAGATTATTTATAATTAAAATGTTTTTTTCTTTTTGAAGATATTATAAAAAGATGAACTTCCCATTTTTTTTCTCTTCATTATCATACGGCACGTACGACGGCGAACAACTGCTTATATCTGCGCGTGCGCGTGGATGAAGTGGGCTGGTTTGTTTACTATTTCCTAACCTTTATTCATAAATAAAGATCTCAAAATGTGAGCTAAATAAGTAAATTAGAAAGGAAAAGATGTGTAGAAAATAATACTATAATGAAAATCACAGGTACTTAGATTTGTTTTTAATAATTTATTGCATAATTTATGTAATTTTCAATGAAAATTGTGACAAATTAATGAATTTTCGTAGGGTTCAAATCATAACCGTAAGCAGTCTCAATGAAAAGCAGAACTTTACTCGGAGTCCCTCTTTTTTGGAAAACAATTTTACACATCGCTCAGATTTACTACAATAATAATAAAATATTTCGTTTTTTTTTTCTAAATTATATGCGTTAAAGTATTCGCTTTTGAACATGTTAAAAGCTCACGCTCCTTTTTATCAAACTCCTATCCTAAATTCTGCTAGCTATATTTCATGTGCGAATTTCATTATAATTTCTAATTTTCAGAAGTGCCCGCTCTGGATTTAAAGCTTTTAGATGTGATGCGATCAATTTCCGTTATGAAATATTGAACTCTTAATAATAATATGATTGCCACTGTCGGTGCTAAAGTTTTCCTACAATTTGACAATTTCTTAAATCCTAAGTGATTTTGAAAGATTTCAAGAATTTGAAGAAATCATCTAGTACAATTTCAGAGAGAACCTCAATTGTTTCCAGGGATTTTATAAGATTTTAAGGGACTTCAAAAAGTTTATTTGATCAGAATTCAAGAGATTTTGCGGGATTTTCAGAGATGACGAAATATTTTCACGAATTTTGAAGGATGTAAGGGAAATTTAATTGGATTTCGAAGATTTAAAGAAATGTCATAAGATTTCAAAAGATTCCACGGGATTTCAAAAAATTTGCAAAGATTTCAAAGGATTTTATGGGATATTAACAGGTTTCGAAAGATTCCAAAGTATACTCGTATTCACTTATTTTAGAGCATATCTTAAGATTTTGAAAGATTTATCGGAATTTCAAAAAATTTCCTAATATTATGAATGATTTTAAGAGAATTCGAGAGATTTCAGTGACTTTTAAAAGATTTTAATGGACTTCCTAATTCTTTTAGGGATTTTAAGAGATTTTAAGGAATTAAAGACAATTTCCGCGGATTACAAGGGATTTTAAAAAATTTTGTAACGTTTCAATAAAAATCACTGGATTTTAAAGGATTTCCGAATAATATGAAGGATTTTTGAAGATTTCAAAAAATTTCAAGAAATTTTAATGGCTCTTATCATATTTTAATGGATTTTATAATATTTTAAGGGATTTGGAAACATTTTAAGAAATTAAGAACGATTTCCGCGGATCACAAAGGATTTTAAGGGATTTTAAGAGATTTCGAAATATTTAAAAATAAATCACTGGATTTCGAAGAATTTCCGAATAATGTGTGTAAAGGATTTAAAAATATTTCCAGGATTTTTAATTGTTTTTAAAAGAATTAGACGGACTCAAATATATTTTTAGTTATTTCGAAGGATTTTAAGGAACTAAGAACAATTTCTGTTGATTAAAAAGGATTTTAAGGAATTTTAAAAGATTTAAAAATATTCCGAAAAAATCACGGAATTCACTCAATTTGAAAGGATTGCAATGATTCCCAGGGATGTCACGAGATTTCATGAAAGGTATGCACCAGATTTCCAGAATAGTTAACTCGTCGACTGTATTTTTATTAGACGTATTTATTATGAAATATTACACAATAAAAAAGAAATCAAACAAATAATGATTTAGTGTGTATGATAGTATGAAAAGTAATTTCAACACCCAAAACTTGTTTTGATTGACATATTTTTTTAAAAATACTCTAAATATTTTCGTTATTTTCGCGTTTACAAAAAAAAATTTTCAAGACAATATTCACCTAATTTTTTATGGTAAATTTAATGGTGTTGTGTAATTTTATTGACAAACATTTTTAGACATTTTTCCACGTAATCTATTTTTTCTTCTAATAATTAAGACGTTTAGAATGTTTTGATTTTCAGAATTATTCGAGTAGTAATGCTATTTTCGTATTGTGTTATTTTTGCCATACTAATGTAAAATCAATTCGGTAAAGATCTTGGCATATTTTAGAACAACTGTAATGTACTGCTCAGCTACCATCTGTTAATTTAAATAAAAAATTTCGGACGTGTATCAAAATCTACCTGTCACGAAGTCTGTGTCTTATATTTAGATTTCCTGATATTAATTAAAATTTGAAGATTGCGTTTGTAATCCATTTTTTTGGGTCATTAGAATACAAAACAAATGAAACATAATGACAAGGAGATTCTGATACGTCAGAAATTTTTAGTTAAAGATAATAGATGGCTAAAATGTTAAAAATGCAGCAAATTTGAAACTTTGAAGTATTCAATTATAAAATTTGTTACTAATATTACAATTTTTGTTAAGGCAGTGTCTATATGTTCTGAAAAAATCCGGCTATTCGTACCGAAATTAAGGTATAATTAGTCCCTTTTCCAAGTCACGCTATTTGCAACGCAAAAATCCGGTTATTCATACCAAAATTTCGAAACACGTAGCCACAGCTTTAATTAAATATGTGAAATGTAACTTTTCTATAATTTTACAACATTCCATAAAACTTGTCACTGTAGTGATAAAGTGCAAGGAATTTTTTCAAACTTTGAAGAATTTTTATTGAAATAAATGAATTAGATAGAACTCAATCAATTTTTATTATTATGATGAAGTTGAAAACAGATTGTTTCATCGAAAAGATGAAAAAATTTATATTTGTATGCATTTCTTTTCTAAACTTCATTTTAATCAAATAAGTAAAAAATTCATTAAATCTCAATGGCAGATACTTTCTTGCAATGAGTAGAAAAGATAATTATTGGTGGGACATTCGATTCTACAAAGTTTAAGCGTATTTATAATTCGAAATATATCTATACATTCGTCTGAAAATATTTATGAAAATTTTGGTTTTCGGAAAAAAAATTCGATTAGTGAGCCACTCAAGGTTAGGATCATATTCAGAGCTGTATAAAAAGTGATTATCAAGTTTGACAAAGATGAAGTACATTTATGTGCATTGCAGATGTTTGACAGCTTCTCATTCACCTGATTCTAATTCTAATGATTTATTTTTTTATTACTTTTTAAATCAAATATTGTCATGTTTTATACAATTTCATGTGCTTCCTCGGACGCATGAAATTGTTTAAGGCTTCTCGTTCGATCACCGAGGTTGAGAAGCCCTTAGCCCGGTTATACTCGGATGGGGGCCATCGTACTAGATGGAGTGTATTCAACAGCAATTGAGTTGCGTTCACTCTCGAATTAACAATACACTAACTAATAAATCTGCATCATTTTCCTTATATGCAGAAATCACAGTCCGTACTTTTTTTTTACCTAATCCTCTTTTTTCCCCATGTTCCCCTTTTTCCTTCCTTAATATTGAAAAATCCCCTAAAACACCTAGAATCGCGAATTTTGACTCAATTTCTGCCCTGTCCCCCATTTTGTAGAAAGTTTCGATCCTTTTTCTAAGAATCATAAACAGAAATTCAAGACATTAAACGACAAGACGCTTTGAATGAGATTCTTTTTGATGATACCAATTTGTAATATTTCCTAAACAATTTATTTGCTGAGTTTGATGATTTGAAAGACATTGTCGACATCAAAAAATTGATAAAGGATTCAATCGAGAAACTAAAGCCGAAAGATAAATCAGTTCTGTAGTTGCAAATAAAAAAAAATGTTTCTAGAGGTGACTAAGAAACCGATCCTTTCAGAACGGAAACTCCATTTAAAATTGTTCAAAAAAGATTTTTTTTTTTAATTTCTAACAAAACTATCTTGATATGTAAAAAGATACGCAAAATTGCGTATCAGAAATAAGTATTTCAGTTTTTGTTGCAGAAACAAAATTTTGGAAATCAAAAATAGTATGCAAAAAAGTTGCGTATTATGATCCCCTAATAATAAAGCACAGCAGTTCATAGCATCGAAAGTAATCATAAAATAAAATAAAAAGGAAAATCATAGCATCAATAACTGATTTTCGATTTGAATAATCAAATATTTTAATTGTTAATAACAAATTTTATCAACAAAATACCTATTTCGGGCTTTTTCTTACTGAAAATTTTTTTTACAATGAATATCACCATATATCAATTTAATATTGATTGCTGAAGTAATAAAATACATCCGAATATAATAACGACGGTTGTTATTAAATTTATAAGCAAATCCCATGTTAGACATTTTTGTGTAGAATTTTTTCTTCTTTCTAACATTTCACTTTTCATCCTTTATGATCAAATGCAATATTTGACTATATTTAATCATTTTGCAACAAATAAATCAACAATAAACAATTATTGTTAGTAATTTTATTGTTCTTTAGTGTGAGCAATTTCTAAGTTTTCGAGAGAAAGCCTTTTTTAATGCCTTTTCAGGAAAGGCTTCAATTTTTCTTTCTCAATATTATCAGAACCAAGTTATAGTAATTATATGGATAAAATCCATTTCAAATCAGGCAGACAGCCCAGTTTCAAGTCACAGAATCATTTAAGGTTTTTAAAAAAACACAATTTTTTTTAAACCTTTATCACTTTCGACCTAATTGAGACATTCAAGTTTTCTTCTCTGACTCTCGTGATGTTTATCATCATCTTTCGAAATACGTAAAAAAATTAAGAAAATGTGGGAAATTAGCACAACGGTGACGGTTTTTCGGTAAATATTGCAAGTCGATTTTGTCAAAAAACACCACCTTTTTTGCTGAAATTTTTTTGTTCAATAAGTACTCCAATGAAAAATGAATCTTCTAAGTTTCATGCGGGCCTAACTATTTTTCTGGTCAAAAGATTTTTCTTTTCGAAAAATTAAATTTTCGAATTTTCCTTCCAAACAACGACAGATTTGACGAAAATCTAATAAGAAAGTTCTCTAATTTTTAAAACTTTTACAAAAATACTTCCTACCATTTTATGGTATAATGCATGGTTCGCTAGGAAAACTAAAAAATTAAATTTTTCGAAAAAAAATTCTCGTCACCACAAAAATGATTTGGCCTGCATTAAACTTATCGAATGTCATCTTTCTATAAGCAATAATTCTTAAAGAATATAGAATGGAATAAAAAAAGTGGATTTTTCTATTAAATTTGGCTTTATCTTTCCGGCTGATTTTAGAAATCATGGAAGAGTTGATTTCTTGAAAACTCAATTTTTTTATTCGATCTAATATTCTTTAAAAATTTGTGCTCATATAAAAGAGATATTTCGTAAGTTTTACGTAGGCCAAATCATTTGTATGGCCACGAGAATTTTTTTCTCGAAAAATTGAATTTTTCAATTTTTCTCACGAATGATTCAAGATATCATAAAAGACTAAGATTTACTCTAAGTAGAATATTTTCAAACTGAGCAAACCCTCTTTTTAGCATTTTGTCGAATTCGTCGTTGTTCGTAGGAAAAATTCAAAAATTGAATTCTTCGAAAAAAAAATTTTTTCACCAGAAAAGTAGTTCGGCCCGCGTGAAACTTACAAGATTTCTTTGTCATTTGTGTACCAATTTTCAAAAAAAAAGTTATAGATTTCGAATAGCTTATCATTGAGAATCATTTTGTGGGGAGAGGCAGGGCCACCACTCTACGATTTTTTCACAATATCAGAAACCTAGAGGGACACGAGGGGTAAGACTTGACCGAGTTGACTGCCGATCAGTGCGAGCGAGAAAAATTGAAATTTGTTAAAATATTAATAACTTGCATATAAACTTTTGTATCCATTTAAAGATTTTTTTATTATTTTAATCATCAACCAATTTTCATTAATCTTTTTTTTTTACTTTTTCCCAATTGTATGAGAAAATTGATTCAGATGATTAAAATTTGGGACATATATGCAAAATACTTTGACGTTAAGCAATCTGGAAAAACCGCAGAATGAAAGGGACTATTACTTCCGCATGAACGATGCAAAAAAATGGGAAATATTCAACTAAAAATCAGTTACTTATAATACAGTCTTTTCGATAATAGAACCACAAATGAAAAAAACTGCGGGCATTTCAGTAGATGCTGGCACCTCTTATTCCAACACTAAAAAAACGAAAGCAGTGCAAGAACATGAGAAATTCACAAGCAGTACTGAAGATTCTGATACTGGATGTGAAACAACTGATAATGAATAAACAACATATGACACAAAAACGAGACGATCAGAGACGTGGACCCAAAAAGAATTAAGTGACTCAATTCGAGGATCGAGATTACCTACAGATGGCGTTGAACACCCTGCTTTAGCTTTGAAAAAAAGTAAATTTAGCAAAAGGAACGAAATCAAGTGTTTATCGGAATAGAGAACAGCATTTTCAGAAATACTTTCATCTTAATCAAGAACTGTCTTTAGTTTATTGTACGGATGTTAATGGACTTACAGATAGATTAAAACCAGGAGTTTAGAGAGATGAAGAGTGGAGATTATTCATAGACTCTTCCAAACGCAGCCTAAAGGCCGTCTTATTCCACAACACAAACGCATATGCATTGAAATCAATAGCTTATTCAACAAAACTTGAAGAAGTTCACAGTAATATGAAAATCATCTTTAAAAAAATCAAGTACGAACAGCATATATGGCAAATTTGTGGAGATTTAAAGGTTTTTTCAATGCTTCTGGGACAGCAGTCAGAAAATACGAAGTATCCTTATTTCTTGTGCTTATGGAACAGCAGGGATCGTGGTAGTCATTACAAAAAAATTTTTAACCAAAAAGAATGTCGCTGGAAAGAGGATCCAGAAACGTCATCAAAGACTCATTAATGGAGCCATCAAAAGTTCTCCTTCCACCTCTTCATATTGAGTTGGGTCTCATGAAACAATACGTGAAAGTACTAGTTAAAGAGGGACAATGTTTTCAGTATACTGAAAACATTGAGTATAATATCTCAGTTTCCCCAACTGTCCGATGCTAAATTGAAAGGAGGGAAATTTCATGGACCTCAAATTCGACAGCTATTGAAAGACGACGTTTCTGTTACTAAAATGACTTTAACTAAGAGAATAGCATGGCTGGATTTAGAAAATATTGTTGAACAATTCCTGGGAAACATTGAGAGTCCAGAGGGGAAAGAAAGATTTCGAGAATGGTCGATAGTTTCAAAAAATTGAAGTGTTTAATGAGTTTCGAGCTCCATTTCATGGATTCTCATGTTGAATACTTTCCTGAAAATCTTATGGACTACATTGAAGAACAGGGTGAATGGTTCCATCAAGATATTAAAGTGATGGAACAACGATATCAAGGAAGATGCAATGAAAATATGATGGCGGACTACTGTTGGACATTGAAGAGAGATTTACTTCAGAAAAAAAGTTCAAAAAGGAAAATGCCACTACGAAGGTCTTTCGAATGCAGAAGAGTGCGTTATAATAAAAAAATAGCTGTCCCTTCAGACAGCCATGAAAAACCAATACTAATTTTACTTACGTATCGGATTCAATGCCTGGAAGAACATTAATTCAATTTTGTCCCGAAAAGTGCCACTCAGGCAATTCCTTTTTGAGGAAATGTTTCAAATTTTTCAGTAATATTACTGATCCAACTTCATTTTTTAATTCAGCGGCTTAAAATCCATAATAAAACCATGTTTTTCCATCACATACTCAAGAATGAGGTTTTTCGAGGTTATGTCGAAAACTAATGGAAAAAGGTGCTATTTTCACCTCAGATTTGGATTCAGCGACTCAAAATACATAGGATTACATGTGAAAGTTATCTGTTCAAAGAATGCTAATAGATTTTAGGAAACTATACAGAAAGTCTGAGCCCCAAATATCAAGATTCAGAATTTAGTCCAAGGAGACAATAATAAGATAATAAAATATTTCTACATTCAATTATGAAATTAAATTTTAATTGTATTGAATTATTGTAATTCAAATTATATACATCCTTCTGGCAACCTTATTATATTTGTAATAAGTACCAGGATGACATTTTAATTATATTAACAGTATATTTAAGAAAAACAAATGTATAGAAGACTGAAAAATATATTAAATATATTCGAAATCAAAAACATCTGTAAAGATAATAAGATTAGAGAAAAATGTGAATAAAGTACTTAGTGGTACATAATAACAGAATGCACCTATTGTCCATATGGCATCTTCCTCAGAATACCATTTTTCGTAGGCAACGAGGGTATCATTTCTTTTACCTGAGTGTATGTAAAACCTTTTGGAAACCTTATTTTATGATAAGTACCAGGTTAAGATTTTAATTAGTTGTAAAATTGAAAGAACCTGAAAAAATTGTTACAAGATTCATGTACATAGAACATGGGAAATAAAGGAAATAGATCATAGTACCAAGATCAAATTTTGTGGGTTAATATAGAACTAATCTATTCAGATTATTCCATTTTTCACAAAAGAAAAAGGTAATAATCCAAACAAATAACACATTTCTAAAAAATTGCTAACTTTCTCTAATTTGTAAACTATATTTAAGTAAAATAGATATGTTTCTGTAAATTGAGTTAATCATTAACACCTCAATTAAAAGAAATATTAAGTATTTATACACGGAGAAACCCAAACACCTTTGATTCTTGCGTATGACACGACTCATTGGTGTTTGTCGTGAAAAAAGCGT
>JAUMHM010000016.1:22694962-22707760 GCA_032362435.1 Melikaiella ostensackeni | reverse complement strand
AAGCCTCCCCACCCGTCTCTCTCTCATCACAAAGTGTTGTGAGGGGGACTTCGTCAAGGTTCTAGTCCGAGGGGAGGGATAAATATATTATTAATAAGTATCATATCATGTAGTATTATGTGACTTTCAAAGTGATTGGATAGATTGTTTTACTAAGTTTAAATTTTGGGATTAAATTTGAAATGGTTGAATTTCGAAAAGTATAATTGAAACTTTAAAAATGGTTAATTTCCAAACGATTTAGATTTACTTATAATAATTCAAGCAATTTTAAATTTTGCGATTAAAATTCAAATGGTTGAATGTAGAAAAGTATAATTGACAATTTAAAAACTGTTCATTTCTAAACGATTTAAATTTACTGGAAGTAATAGAAACTTTTGAGGGTTTGAATAGAAAAAAAGTTTTATCACAATTCTTGGCGACTAAATTTTTTAAAAGTTTTAAATGAAGTTCAGATTTCTTCAAGTCTAAAGGATCTGGAGTATACATTTTTTCATTTTTGATGTTTCCCATTTGAAATTACTTTTTATCTCGGAAGTTTTTTTAGAATAATTCAATTTTATGTGTTTATGATTGAAAATTTTACCATTTTGAACTATTCTTTTTATTATTTAAACTCTAGAAATACATCATTGTTGAGAATTGTTCAATTTTGATTGGAACTAAAGCCATAATGATTTATTAATTATACTCGTGAGACTGAATTTTGCCAAGTCGAATAATTTAAAATTGAAAGTGTTTTAATTTAAACAATTTTGCCTTCAAAGAACTCAAAATAATATTTCAAATTTTATCAATTGTAGCTTTTTAATTTTCCAAATTATTTGAATTCGATCAAAAAGTTTCGAAATTTAATAATTATGAATTGAAAGCGTTTGAAATTTTAAAATTCTGAACGATTTTAACTTGAAAAGATTCAAAATTGAATATCAGATTAAAAATTTGAAAATAGGAAAATAGGACAATATTCAATCAAAAGGATTTGAAGTTTAATAACTTGAAATTGTAAGGGTTTATAATTAAACAGTTTAGAATTATTTCAAATTGTAAATTTCAGAATTAAATAATTTCAGATTAAAAATTCGAAAACTTCATACTAAAATGATTTTAAATTGAACAATTTTGAATGGAAAGAATTTGAAATTGCATCAATTCTAAATAAAATGATTCAAAAATGAACAATTTCGAAGTTTCTCTCTGATTTCGAAATTGAAAGGGTTTTAAACTGAAAAATTTTGAACACAGGACCATTTTCAAATAAAATAAATTGAAATTATATCATTTCTAATTAAAAACGTTTAAAATTGAATGAAGCAGACTAAAATTTATTAAAATATGACAATTTCAATTTCCAAATATTTAAAGTCGAAAAATTCTTAATTTAAACAATTTTCTATTCAAAGCGTTCAAAGTTTAAGGATATGACAATAAGCATTCAAACTCTTTCAATTTAAAATTGAATAAGTTCGAACTAAAATCTGTCAAAATTGAAAATTTTCGAATTGACTTTGGAATTATAACATTTTCAATTTTTTTTATTGAAAATGTTCAAAATTGAATAACTTATAATTCAGTGTATGAAAATTCCATATTTTCAAATTTAAATTGAAGAACAACAAATAAAGAGCAACAATTCCCAATTTAAAAACGTCCAAAGTTGAATATTTTTAGATAAAAATTTTAAAAAGTACAATTTTAAATAAAAACTAATTTAAATTTGATCTTTTTTAAATAAAACGGTTAAAAGTTGAACAATTTCGAATGAAAAGCTCTCCAAGATGGAATAATTTCAGATTTATAAAGTGTATGAAATTAAACAATTTTCAACTCAATTTTCAACTGTTCAAAGTTTGAGGATATGACAATAAACATTAAAATTCTTTCAATTTTAGATTCAATAAGTTCGAATTAAAAACTGTCAAGGCTGAAAAATTTCGAACTAACTTTAAAAATGAAAAATTTTGATTAATTTTGAGTTTGAAACGTTTGAAATAGAATAATTTCAAATAAAAATCTTCATAAAAGGACAGTTTCAAATACAAAGGATTCAAGGTGGAATAACTCTGAATTAAAAAACTTCACAATTGCATAATTTTAGATTACAATTTTTAAAATAGGACTGAAATTTAAATATTATAATTTCTAAACAAAAGAGCTAAGAATCGAAAAAATGTAAATGTAAAATGTTTTAAATGCCACAATTTCAAATTGAAAGCTCTCGAAATTAGAATAATTTAAAATCGAAAAAATGTTTGAAATTAAACAATTTTAAATTCAGTATTCGAAAATAGGACACTAAGTATTAAAATTCTTCCAATTTCAAATTGTATAAATTGAAATTGAGAACTGTCTAAATTGAATTAATTAATTAATTATTGGAAACTGATATTTTAAAAATAAATATACCTATGTATTTGACATTTTACTTATTATGTTTCCTTAATTTTCTGTTTCAGTTGATAAGTTTTTCATTTTTTCATACTTAAAATACTTGGAATAAAGAAGAAGACTTTAATCTTTTTCACTTCTGATCTTATGTTAGTTTCAGTAAAAGTAATTACATTGCCAAAAACTATTACAGTTACAATTTTTTAATTTTGAAGCATGAGTGGAGTTTTTATCCTTCTTAGTTCATTATATAAAAAAATCAGAATTATTTCAAATATTATAAAAGTTGTTTGAGTGCACCTTTTTTAAATATTTCAAACCTGTAAATTTAAAATTTGTAATTCTTGTTGATCAGCTTTCAGCTTGAAACTTTCAACATTAAATTATTTCAAACTGGAATCGTTTAATATTAAACAATTATGAATTGAAAGCATATATCAAGACAATAAAAATGGTTTGGTTTCATTTTTAAACTTTTCAAATTTTATCGCTTGAAAAGAATTATCCTTTGTAGTTAATAAACTAATTGAAACCAAGACTCAGATACGTAATTAATTTTAACCTAAAATGTCCAAAGTCTGAATAAATAAATTTGTTGATGTTAATTTGTGTCGAAAGCCAATAGTTGTATTTAAACGTCCAAAATTATAGAGTTTCAAATTTAAATTCATGAACTTTATCATTTTTACCCTCCTGAAGCTATTATCCTTTCATCCGCAAAAACCATCCCCTAAGTAGTGAAATTAGATTATTGCAATACATTGAAGCTCATTAACTTTTTTAAAACCATTTTTCCCCTAGGTCATATCTAAAAAATATTGATTAGTGATGATCTTGAAAAAAAGATAAAAAAAAGTTAATAAAAATATGTGACACATATGTGACACATATATTTATTATCTTTTAAAATGATATTTTGTATGAACAAATATACTGATCATGCACATGATCATTTGAATGGTCCAATATAAATCATTTCTTCACAGTTTCTCTCATTTCTGCAATAGAAAGTTAATACAAAAATTAATTATTAATTATTCTTTATTATCAATTATAAACTTTAAAGAATATATGGCACGTTGAAAGGGGGGGAGGACGTGGTACTTGAGGGTGAAGAAAATGTCTTAGGTGGTTCCGCAATGTTTGGAATTGAACAATTTTAAATTAAAAACTTCAAATGTAATTTGATAAATCTTAATTAAAAGTCTTCGATAATTTTGATGAAATATTTATAATTTCACTTGAAAATTCGTTTTTTATTGGGAATGAATTTTTTTATCTTAAAATTTATCTGTTTTAAATTAAAATTCAACTGCTTAGTTAAATATTAGCTTTTTTGTTCAAAATTTCTATTTTCGGACTGAAAATTCAACTGCTTGATGAAAAATTCTCCTTTTTGGCTTGAAAATTCAACTAATTGCTTACAAATGAATCTGTTTTTCTTGAGGATACAGCAACATTGTTGAAAATTCATCTTTTTGTTTGAATTCAACTGTTTTTCATTAAAAATTCATATCTTTTTTTTGACTGAAACATCAACTATTACATGCTTTGTTGAGAATTCTTCTTTTTTAGATAAAAATTCTACTACTTGTTTGTAAGTTGATCGTTTTAAAATTTTAAGTAACTTCTTTTTTAAATGAAGAGTTTTGTATTTAAGGCAAGGAAAATTTGACTGATTCAGAATGAAACTTTAAAAATTGTACACGTAGAATGGAAACGTTAAAGGATGAATATTCTGTACTTAGATGTCTTCAAAATTGAAAAGTTCAATTTTAAATCTACAAAACTCAAATCACATTTCAAAATTGCAGCGCAATATAAGAATTGAAAACGTCGGAATGAAAAACTCAAAACTACTAATTTAATACTGATACATATTTCAAATTTAACTACTTCACTATATATAATAACTTCACTTTGAAGCCTGCACAATTGAAAGATTCTGAAAAAGCGTTAAAAATGAATATTATTAAAGTAACTTTCCCATTTTTTAAGGCTCTTTCCAATTTTCCAAGTCTCTTTCCAAATTAATCTGTAAAAAATGAAAAATTATATTGCTTCAGAAATAAAATCATGCAAAAACTAGTCATTCAAAATTGAATTACACACTTTAAATTTGCTAATGTTCGAAAGTGAACATTTCAAACTCAATGACTCTCAAATTACTTTCTTTCGAGCTTTTTTTGTACTAATTAAACTATAAAATTTAAAATTGGGATCATAGTAAACTTTTTTTATATTTTTATATCATTAATTAGCAATGCAATGTTTCCCGCGCGCTGTAGTGTGCGTATAATATTGCTAGTAAAAAATAATTTTTGAAAGCACACATAATTTTTAGATACTTTTTCTAGACTTAATTAAAAACATCAGAATGAAACATTCAAAACCAATTATTTAATACTGATACATATTTCAAATTTTATTATTTCACTATATATAATAACTTCAAATTGAAGCCTACACAATGGAACAATTCTGAAAAATTATTAAAAATCAATATTATTAAAGTAACTTCCCAATTTTTTAAACCTTTTTCCAATTTTTCAAGCCCCTTTCCAAATCAATCTGTAAAAAATGAAAAATAAAGTTGCCTTTAAAAATAAAACCATGCAAAAACTAGGCATTCAAAATTGAATTACTTTAAATTTGATCATGTTCGAAAGTGAACATTTGAAACTTAATGACTCTAATATTACTTTTTTTTCGAGCTTTTTTTGTACTAATTAAACTGTACAATTTAAAATTGGGATCATAGTAAACTTTTTTTATATTTTTATATCATTAATTGGCAATGCAATGTTTCCCGCGCGCTGTAGTACGCGTATAATATTGCTAGTAAATAATAATTTTTTAAAGCACACATAATTTTTAGATCCCTTTTTCTAGACTTAATTAAAAACATCAGAATGAAACATTCAAAATCAATTATTTAATACTGATACATATTTCAAATTTTATTATTTCACTATATATAATAACTTCAAATTGAAACCTACACAATTGAACAATTCTGAAATATTATTAAAAATGAATATTATTAAAGTTCTCCCCAATTTTTAATCCTCTTTCCAATTTTTCAAGCTCCTTTCCAAATCGATCTGTAAAAAATGAAAAATAAAATTGCCTTAAAAATAAAATCATGCAAGAACTAGGCATTCAAAATTGAATTACGTTAAATTTGATGATGTTTGAAAGTGAACATTTCAAACTTAATGACTCTAATATTATTTTTTTTTCGAGCTTCTTTGGACTGATAAAACTGTATAATTTCAAATTGTGATCATAGTAATCTTGTTTTATATTTTTATACCATTAATTTGCAATGCAATGTTTCCCGCGCGCTGTAGTGCGCATATGATATTGCTAGTAAATAATAATTTTTGAAAGCACACCTAATTTTTAGATCCTTTTTCTAGACTTAATTAAAAATAGCTGCCGTTTACTCTTTTCTGTTTTGTCGAGGAGAATAAAAAGTGGAAATATATGGTAAGTTTGCTTTGGGGCAGATAGTGGTGTAATGTAAAATGAAAACAGTGTTTGCTGTGCGGTTTCTCTGGTATGTGAGTAAATTAAAAGTGAGTTTAGACTGGAGATTCGACCCTGGTCAAATGACACTTTTGAGTGAGAGTTATATGAGAGGGAAAGTTCGAAATTGTTATGTTTGCTCTTTATGATTTTATGTCAGTGAGATGGAAATTCCTACCAAGTCGATTTTAACGATTCAATTAGGAACCATTGGTTCTCGGTTCCGGAATTCTAAAAAGAAATTTTTAAAAATTTCATTGCCCGCGAGCAAGATAATAATATTTCTACGAATAATTTGGGAAAGGTTAATTATATGTTTATGATTTATCCTTTGAAAAGGACCTATTCTTTCATTTACACTCTCTAAATTTGATCTATTGCAACTATTTCAATATTTTAATTCGTTTTAATTTAAGTACCGAGATAAAAGTTAACGCTTTATGGGCTAGGAATATCAGAACTGTGGCCTGTGTCTTGGATTTTAATGAAAGTTGGAGAAGTTGTAGTGCTGTTTGGTAATATTTTGTGGCCAAAGCACTTTTAGAAATTTTAAAAATTTTGAGAGGTACACAATTTTGAAATTTTAGGTCAACTTTTTTTCATTGCAATATTTCTTACATTTTGTTACGAATTCTGATGAAAGTTATAGAAATATTCTAAGAAAATGTTGTTTTATATAAAAAAGAAAACAATTTTTTTTTAATTTTCACATAAAAGAACTGAAAAAAATTAATATTTAAAGAGCAGCAGTCCAGTCAAATGCTTGTGCCGCCGCACAGTGAGACAAAACTGGATTTTTTGGTCAAATCAGTCTACAGGTCACAATTTTTATTCCATTAAGACGTTTTTTCTTGAGAATTCAAGCTGATTGAACTTTGCAGTGATCCCTTGAAGCAGATCTTCTAATTTTCATTTTTGCGAAAATCTGTGTAAAGCCAAAAAGTGAAAAAAGGTATTTTCAACAAAATAATTTTTCAACTTGCAAAAAATAAATTGTATAGATTAGGAATCGATTAAAATTTGCATATTCATTTATTTTGATTGATTTTCAGTCTGTACAGTTCATTTTTGGAAAGTTAAAAAATTATTTTGTTGATAATATCTTTCTTCACTCTCCTTCTTTACACAGCTTTTTGTAAAGACAAAAATTAGAAAATAAGCCTCAGGGAGTCACTTCAGAATATAATCAGCTTGGATTCTGAAAAAAACTTCTCAATCGGATAAAAATTGTGACCTGGCGATTGATTTGCCAAAAAAATCCAGTTTTGTCTCACTGTGCGGCGGCACAAGAATTCGACTGGACTGCTGCTCTTTAAATATTCATAACTCGCGAACCAAATTAGTGTCCATCATTTTTTATTCAAATAAAACAGAAAAGAACAAAGAATATGATTCAAAAATAAAATCGAAAAAAGTATATGCGTTTTCCGTCAAAAAACGAATCCAAACTTTTTTTTAGTTTTTTTTTTGCGAAAATTGAAAAATATTCTGTTAGTTCTCATATAAAACAGCGTTTTGTTTTACAATATGCTTATAAGTTTCATTAAAATCTGTAAGAAATGGTAGGAAATATTGGAATTACAAATAAAAAGTTGACCTCAAATTTCAAAATGGTGTAAGGTAAAGGCCCCGGTTCGTAACCCCGACCAGTTCGTAACCTAGCAAACGTATAAACCGATTTTTTATATAGAGTAATAGTAACTGTTGGCTGATGTGAATTTTTTCTCAAAGTGAAAATGAAAATTTACAAAACTGATACGCGATAATAGGCATTATTACGCGTCTATCAATTCGAAAAAAAATAAAAACTTCGTTTTATTTATATACTTCGAATACCTATATTGACTTTTGTCTTTGATCAGAAACAAAGAATTAATCCGTCATTTCAAAATTGACAGTCCTCAAATCGATTGTGAGTTTAGAATACGAGATGATGCACTTGGCGTATCGAGGAGAAAATTTCATAGATATTTAACGGGTAAATATCGCTGCTTTTATATCAACTAGAATCCACGATTCAATTATATTGATATTTACTAGATAACAGGCAAAGCCTATAATCCCGAATTCACTTGCATTGATAAGCCGGTTACGAACCGACTTATCATTGGGTTACGAACTGACTCAAGGAGGACTTTTGGGGGTTACGAACCGGCACATCGGGTATGTTCGTTCAAATTCTTAATTATTTCATTAATGAATCCCTAAACTTGCTTTCAATGACATTTTCGATTGAAAATGGAATATTCTTTACGTAAGAAGAAAGTTTGTCGCATTCAAATATTGCTTGAGGCATTCGAATAGGATTTTATTCTTTCCAGCTTCTTAGTAGGTTACGAACCGGGGCATTACCTTAGCTCGCAGAATTTTCAAAATTTTTAAGAATCCTTTGGTCACAAAATATTATTCATGCAACACTACAACTTCACTAACATTTATTAAAATCGATTACATTAAAAAAATATCGCAAATATGTGGCAATTTTTATTGATAAATTTGAAAATCAAAGTAAAATGAATTTCTGATTTAATTAGGCTGAAGATTTGAAGGGACTCAGATTTCATTTCAAAATAGTGTCAATTATAAGCGAACAATTTCTTCATAGTCAATACATTTTTTAGTAGGTAAATAATTTCTCGAAAAATGCTGTTGAACAATGTGCATGTTTTTTATGACATCAATTCAAATTACTTAAAGAACTATATTTTAATTGTAGATAATTCGTTCCAGCGCCTAAAGTTTTAAACATTTATTTTTAAAAAAAAAGTACTTTCATCATTTTGAATGAGGATGTTCAGGATAAGGAGTGGATGAAGAAGTTGGAAGAGTTGAGAGAGAGAGAGGGCTGGTTGCACGAGGTAAGGAAAAGCTAAAAATGACTCCTAAAGAAGGAAAGCAATGAAGTAGTGTAAGATATGTAAGATGTAGTTAGTAAGATAGTATATAAGGATTTTTGTTTTGAAAACGTGTAATGGTTCTGTAAAGACACTTAAACCCGTACAAGAGTTCGAGTATAAACAAAATAAAGAATATGATTATTCGAAATTTTTTTAATGCTGACAAATTTTATTAAAACTCGTATTATAAATTAAAAAATTAATTTACACAATTGTTATTGAATATAATGTCAATATTTGATAGTGTAATTTGAATCAACAGAGTGTCAGTACCTAAACGTCTTACCCTGTTGCTTATTACATTCTGTGTTCGTAAAAAGCATGTAATCTGTTTTAGTTTTTACGTAACTGAAGAGAGCGGCGAAGAAACTGAAACTCTGGCACTTCTTGAACAAATATGTATCTTTAAAATAATACTCAAGCAGGAGTAGGTTAACCGCAACTTTACAAGAGAATCCATTTATCAATCAAAACTACTGTAGTACGACATGCGAGTAGCAAGCGAGCGAAACTGGATTGATCGATTTTAATGCATGGAAATGAGACAGCCATATGGTTTTTGCACAACTGGGATAGTTTCCTATCCATCAAGCTTTTGTGTACGAGGATAATTTTTTCCCTCTGAATTCGTAAGCGAGATACTAAATTTGGGGGCAAAATCGCGTACTTCTATTTTTACTGAATGACTTGATTTAATACTTGTTGGAATTTATCTTCAATTAAAAAACATACCTCATTTTACATTCAAATTCTACTGGAGATTTGATTAATTTTTCTTGCTGCTCATTGAAAATACAATATTTCAAATCGGAATATATGTATCTAGCATGGTTGAAATATTGTAATTTTATGGTCTTTTTGTATTTTTAATGAAATATGCGAAATCGTATTATTTATAAAAGGGTATTACCTAATTGTACTAATTGGTTTTTAGATCATAAAGCAAACGTTCATGGAAGAGACGTGGAAAAGCGTGTAATCTACGTCTCTATGACGGGATTAGAACCCTCAACACTGTGGCTACTCTCGATTGATTACCGTCTATCATAATCTCAAGCCTTTTATCATTTGAGCCATGCTGCTTTCCAATCTTCTAGTTATTGCAACACTTTTTTATGAAACTTCATGTTTTTTATTATTTAAACTGTTTTTTTCTGAATTATTATTCGTTTATTACGCACAAATTGAAACCTAAATTACTAAAAAGACGAAAGGCATTGTTTGCATAACTGGAGAAATGTCCACTCGAAATAACTAAAAGAAAAGTCATGCGAGAAAAAAAATCCAATAAAAGAAACCGATTTTTTAATAAGAATTTTTTCTATGCTTCTATTTAAAAAAGTTTTTAAATTATTTCATATTCTTTGACGCTAATAATTTCTTTTTACTAAAGATCGCGAGATTCAGGACGTCAATTCGACTGGAGCATCAGAGGCTAAAAGTAAATTAAAATCCATTAAATACGCATTTTTTCTTTTGATTCAATAGGCCCTAGTTTCCGATATATCTAGGTTTGAGTATTTACGCTTATGAGTGCGGTCCGCGCTCGGCAGTGGGGAGTTGAGCGTTCAAACGCAAGTACTCACACCTCAATATTTCGGAAACTAGGGACCACTAGATTAAAAGAAAAAACACCTGTCTAATGGATTTTGATACACTTTCATCCTGTAAAGCCCCAGTCGATTTAGCATCCCGCATCTCGCGACATGTACTTGTAAAACATTTACTGTCATATCTTTTATTAAGATCTAAATTGGAATTAACATTTTCACAAAAATTTAAAAAAAATTATATTTCTCAATTCACAGTTCAGTCAGAAAATTCAAAGGTAACGTTTCCTGCATCACTGAAAAACGCCGATCATCAAAAATATGCCCAATTCGGTGTAGTTTTGAGTTGCGACATTTTTGAGACATGAAAACAAATGAAGGCACAATGAAAGTTGTCATCGTTCAGAATGAGATGCAAAAAATTTCACACTAATGGTATTACCTGACGCATCAGATTGTTAAACTATATAAATTGAAAAAATTGGACATTTTTTTGGTATTAACAAAATTTTTGTTTAGATGTAACGTGCTGAAATCGGTCTCTCTGATCAATGAAATTGAATGGACTGAATGGAATGAGTGGAAAAAGTGAAATTTCTTTCGTTATAATTTAACATATTTTAACTAAATTCATGTTTTCTCTGTGTCTTTTTACTTGTCATTCGTTCTAGTATAAACAGTTTGCCATTACTTATTCTTTCCTATTTCGCTAGGTGAATCCTTAATCGAAAATATGCGCCGCGCCAAGAGACTCCGGAATCAGAACTCGAAATTTGCAATTTAAACCTCAAACGTCAGAGTTTTCACCGCGACAAGTGGCAAAGTGTAAAAGCGGATGAATCAGAGAGTGAAATCCTGACATCTGACACCGTTGCATTCCTCTGGCTCGTTTCCTGCTAAACTTAAGCATCTTTTTTTTCTTAAAGATCGAAATAAAATCTAGTTTCTTATGACTTATGGTTCATAGACATGACTTATGACTTATGGCTTATTAGAGACAAATGTACAATAAATGAACATAACAAAAAAAAGGAAGAAGAAGAGAAGAAAAAGATTCATCCAAAACCAACCTCACACTCTTTCTTTTCTTCGTTTTTTTATACTACTGGGGACCAAAATGTTTCAAAGCCAATTTAGACTTCCTCATCAGGGATAATTTATAGGAAAACAACAGGTTCGAAAATGAAGAATTGTTAGATTAAAAATCATTATTACCTGAAAATAGAACAGAGATAATTGATAGCAATTACTATTTTGGTACATATTTCATTCATTGATCGAAAATTGATTTTTAACATAGGCGAACTATTCTAAATAAATCCCAAAGTCAGCTTATTTGATTCTTCAATTGGAACTTGATTTACACATATTCAAAATTATGACACAAGACTAAAGCTGCTGTATCCAATTAATGATTCCATCCCAAATTCTGTTGTATCTCGCAAGATCTCTTTTTAAATTAATAGCCTTATTACCTTTTCTCTTCATAAATAACATTTCCATGAACTCTTTTTCTTATTTTTTATTTTTTTTATTTCTGTCATGATACTAAATTTTATTACCATCCCAATTAAAATCATGCCCATGTGTAAGTCTACGTTTCGTAAGTACCAAGTAATATCTTGCACTTCTATGAAAATTATTTTTATGTTCATCTTTTCTTGTCCTAAGTGACTTCCTTGTTTGCCCTATATAAACAGCATAACATTGTTTATATTTAAATTTGTAAATTACACATTGTTTTTCCAGATTGTCATATTTGTCTTTACCCAATTTCACAATCAAGTTGCCTTTGAAAGGAACTATATATATCGTATGTAAGCCAAAATTCCCTAACGTTGATTGCAAGATACTTGAGATTTTTTCAAAATAAGGTAGGACAACCGTATTAGTGTATTGTAATCTTGTACATTGTTTTCGTTCTGATTACTGCCTTTACTCTTAATTTGAACAGTTCTTTTACGCATATGTTTGTCAATAAAAGTAATAGCATAATGGTTGTGGGTTGATTTAGAACCAATCTATTCAGATTATTCCATTTTTCAAAAAAAGGTTATAATCCAAACAAATGACACATTTCTGAAAAATTACTAACGTTCTCAAATTTTTGAAATAAAAATCAGTAAAATAGATATCTTTTGGTAAATTGAGTTCATCATTGACAACCTCAATTAAAAGAAATCTTGAGTATTCATAAGCAATCCTGCAGATTGGAACCAATCTTTGCTCAATGTCTCTTTCAAAATTTCTTAAAGATCGAAATAAAATCTATTTTCTTATGAAAATTTTTTGTGTCCTGAAAAAGAACATCCAAAAATTTCACAATTCAAAAATAGTCTTTGAGACTACCTTTTTTTCGGCTCATTAGAGACAGATGTACAATAAATGTACACAACAGGAAGAAAAAAGAGGGAGAAAAAAGAAAGAGT
>JAUMHM010000016.1:22676912-22691649 GCA_032362435.1 Melikaiella ostensackeni | reverse complement strand
GCTGGTTATTACCGGTTTCATTAGTTTAGTAAATACATAAGGGGCTGTACAAAGACCAAAAGGGACACAAGTATACTGATACGAAATTCCCTCAAAATTGAATCTGAGAAAAATTCTATCTGATTTAGCAACTGAAATCAGTTGGTATGCATCCTTTAAATCAACTGACGCCATGAAGGAACCACGATTTAATAGCTGTCTTACTGTTCTACCATCTTCTAATTTAAAATGTTCCGTTTGAATAAATGAATTTAATTGGGGCAAGTTCAAAATTAATCTATCCGAGCCATCTGACTTGGGCATAATAAAATTTCTAGACAAGAATTGCTGAGGATGAGGTTTACACTTCTCTATCGCACCTGTTCTTAATAACACATTAATTTGATTCCGAACCTTCAGTCTCTCCTGTTTTGACCAATACTGTTCAGCCGGAAGAGATTGTTGTACCACTCTCTCTGAAAAAGGTATTCTATAACCCGAAACCCAGCCAATGATAGTTACATCAGACGTAAACTGTTCCCAATTTTTCTTAAACAACGCTAACTGTCCCGCTAACAAACCTACCTCTAGTTGTTTTTCCTCGCACTTGCTTGCTGAATTTGATCTTACCTCCGATTGACAGGTTTCCTCCGAAAGGCTGGTCTCTGATTCCGGCTGTAATTGTATCTCGGCTGCCCGTTGCCCCTCGGGTAAAAGTTCCAAATGTACTGGTCTCGCGGGGGCGGGCCCTTGAAGTTTTATGAACCTCCTTCCTTTTCAGGCATTGGCTTCGTAACTGGCTTTAAATCTTTCGAGGACTGTTGTAACACTTTAGCATCTTTGAACTGCTCCGATAAATCCTTAGCAAAAAGCCAATTATCGAATGGCAAATCTTTGAGTGTATTTCGAACAGGAGCTGCGATGTTCATCAAAATTGAACTTCGGCGATTCCAAGTCTCATCATGTTGAAGATCAATCAAAATTCTCATAACACCATTCAATGATTCCAAAAACATATTCTTTGCTGCTGGATTAGACTTCAAAACAAGCTCTATAGTTTTGCTAACACCCGCAAGGGCTGCAGAAATCTTCTGCTTTTTCACTCTCATCCCTATTTTGAATAGTGCTATCCACCGCAGCCTTCACTTCCAAGTTAAGTTTAGGTGGATCCATCCTTAAACACTTTGAAGGAGGAGGGAAATCCTTTGAAAGTTTCTTCCTTTCCTTAATTGGAAGCCCTTTAACCAAAATATCACTCCAAATCTTCGCTAAACGTTCCTGTATTGGAGGAGCAAAGATTCGATCAGGGAGCAGTCGTTCCCCAAATATTTACATATCCTCTTTATCAACACTCATTGCTAGCAAGTCAGGAGTGATTTTCTCAGTGTCGCTTGTTTGAATATCCTCTTTTTGTGGATCCTTAACTCCAGAAGCAAACCCAATCTCAGTTGAACTTTCCAGATGTGAACGATCTTCGTTCCCTGCATATTATTCAATTGAACCAGGACTTCTCGATTGATAATCGTCATAGTGAGACTGAACATAACCTCTAAAATATCTGTCCCGTGAACACCGATCATTGCCATACCTGTTATATCTTTCAAACTACGTCGTCTAACAGAACGACTTCTGGAACGACTTAATGATCTCCTTCGGTGTGAACGAACTAACGAGCGCCTCCCAGAATGACTTCGGTTTCGAGAACGACTTCGAGAACTACTCCGGGATCGGGAGCGACCTCGGGATCGACCTTCCAATTCCCGAGACGATGACCTCGAAGCAGATCGTCGACTACCATCTGGCAACGAAACACGATAATAATTTTCAATTAGACAACGGAATCCATCAATTATAATTTATACAGTGGCAAGTTAGTTGAACCAAAATGCAACACACGTTAAGAGTACCAAAGACAGGTCGTATAAGTCTTACAAACGTTGAACGTATACAAGAAAAACACTGCCGCAGGTTCTATTACTATCTCACAGCATTATTCTCATTTCACAACAGTCAAAAAATTAGTTGGACCAAAATTTGACTCATAAATGCGATCGGCCCAGAAACTGTTTTCTCATCCGTCGAACGGATGCGAAAAAACACGTGCTCTTATAGGTTATGTGCGATATTGGACATCACTATAACTCTCTGGATAAATTGGTTGGACCCAATTAACCTTCCTTATTTGAACTAAAAATACTTTTAACAAAAAACAAAAAAAACACTTACCATATTCACGTTTCGACTGCAATAACTTTCTTTCCGAAACTAACAATCTTCTTTCAAGTTCTTTGTCCATATCTCAACACATGTGGCTTCATCGGCACAAAGAAAGAGAATGAGAACCTGAGAGATGCGGTGCGGGGTCTAGGAGTTTTAATTTGTTACTATGAAGATTGTGGCGACATCGGTGCATCGAGGGGGCACTACATGATGATCTTGAAGAAGAGGCGCGAAATACAATTCGATTGATACCCGGTGTGGAAGAAGCGCCGTTAATGACGTTGGATGAAGGGAACTTAGAAATTTTTTGGTTGCCTCCAATTATGAACACGGCCTTGACCACATATTTATTTTCGGAAGTAGATTGTAGGATGAATAGACAAAGCTCACCAAGTAGTCGGGGTATGGTGTAATCCTGGAATCCACATAACGTAAAATACATCGCGTTTTTATGAAAAATGGATATCTTAATAGAAAATATTCATTTTCTGAAACGTTGAAATCAACACCGAGCAGAGAAAGACCGAGAAAGAAATGGCGAGTGTCAAACACACTTGACTTCAGTCATATTTTTTGGGCACAATACCGACACGAACTATGAAAAGCGCTCTGCATGGCATCCTTCCACAAACTAAACTTCACAATTATGAAGGAATTTCGCGATTTAATGCGAAACAAAAGTGAAAAATACTTCCAAATTTTTTGAGAACTACGCTACGGAAGATGACAGATGAAGAAGCAAGAGAAACCGATCTAGCAGCGCGTTCACAAGGCGGTAGTGGACACTTTTCGTACTAAAATAATGAAATCGCAGATTATCCAGAAAATCGCGGTCAGTAATTCATCTTTTTCCTCGAAACTAATTTTTGGAATACATAAATAAAAACTAACAATTTTTATCATAAACATGCATTCTGAAATTATTTTTTGCAGAAATACAAAGATAAAATACTATTTTTAAAGTTATTTATAGAGTTCACAAGTCATTTATAAATGCATAAATTTACCAAGTTAAGACAATTATTATTGCTAACTTTACAAGTCACTTTCCTTTACAAGTAAATAAGTTTGCCAACCTTGTGAAAATAAGTGAGATGAAAATATGGCATCGACACATGGTAGAGTGAGAGGAAGAGAGTTTTTTGGCTGCTGACTGGCGATCGTATAAAAGAGCCTTAAGTCCTCTTTAGAATGTTGGCCCGCGTCAGGGACCTATGAGAATAACCCATAAGGAAAACACCACGAAGGCCCCCGCAGGGGTCCCTGCTTTGTTTGCCCTCACGGTCGATCGGTTAAAATTTCCAAGTCCAAAGGGTTAATATTTTGTTGACACTATAAATTTGTGTCAAACAATAACATCTCATACAAATGTGCAGTTATTGAAAATGAAGATAATTCCAACGAATTTTGATGCGCGTGCGGTGTGTCTGTCTGAAAAAAAGTTATAAACTATGTCGTGCGTTGGCCAAACGGAAAAAAGGAAGTCTGATAAGATGCTGGTGTCATGAGTTTACGTCCCGGTCGAGGCGCTAGGATTATAATTTTTTTAATTCTTCATACATATGAACAAGACATATATATTTTTAAAAATATACCTGAAAATGATAAGCACACAATTATTGAAGGTATTTTTATAAATGAAAGATTTACCTTCGGGGCAACTGCAAGGGGCCCATGCGGGCCCTCGAGAGCGACCATAAGGACAACCATAAGAGAATCCGATGTTGAATCTTCATGGATTAGCATGTCGTTTCTATGAGGGGCCACGTCTGGATTGCCCTCATGGGCCCTTTGTGGCCTGAGGACAATCTTTGTGGGTCCACTCCATTTTTCTACACGGTGCAATTGTAAAATAATTCTTTTATGGAATATGGCATTAAGAACCAAGATTTTCTTTCTTTCTAGTTGTTATTATGATAATCATATGATTTTATATCATTTGAAAGGTCAAACGTTGCATTAAATGTGTCAATCCTGTTTATAAAAATAATAAAAAATCTTGTTATAGAAGGTTGTTCCCAAGTAGTTGCGAAATCAAAGTACGATTGCGGGAGTAATCGCACTCTTGTTAAGTTTGCCTTCACTAAATAATGGACTTAATCGCTAAATGATTACAATAGATAATGGGATGTAGTTTCATGAAAATATGAAGAAATCTCGATGAGGAAAAATCGTGGGTGGATCTGTGCCAAAGGAAACTTGAAAATTGATTCTAACCTTGATTGGAAATTGTCCATAGGAAATTTCCTCATAATCTCTTTTTTCTAATCTCGATTTATTGATACAATCATAATTATGCATGACTCTTTTTCAATACGATTGTTTTTATAATGGAAATTTCTGATGTTATAATAGACTTTTCTGTTGTTAGCTTCTTAGTTACTATTTCCTTGAAAAGCTTCTTCCTTAAATTGTATTTCTTATTCATTTTTATTTTCCTGGAAATGCAGGTACAGACTTGTTAGGAAAATCAATTTGATCTGAATAAAATACAATGTAAGGCAAAAAAATGTGGATTAGTAATAATATAAAAATACCATATGTGTTTCATGTGTTCTATATGCCCCATTTTGTTATTCTCATTTCGCTTCTCCTTTCTCAGTATTGTGGACTATATAGTAAATACAAAAGGGACAACAATTTATATTTTTTTGTGAAACCTCCTTCTGTAAAATCTATTTTCAAATGACGATGAAAAAATTAAAGTATTCAAATATAGAAGGTTTTGTGATAAATTTTTGATAAAATAGTGCTTCATTTTTCTGCAAAAAAATATTAAAAGCAGTAATTTGCTATTAAAGATACAAAATGGAATAGAAAATGAGTTGTAAGAAAAATCATTAATCTTTTAGAGCTACTATTTGTATAGCAATTCAATAATTTTTACAGTTATGACAGACTTAATCAAATTTAATTTGTTTAATTTGGAAATTTGAATTACATAGCACATTGTGTTACAAGTGCGAGAAGTTGACTATTCATGTTTTACGAACTTTCCACGAGTGGAATAGCTTCTCGCACATGTCACACACGATATTTTTTGCAAAAAGTACAGGAAAATGGCGTATAACCGTGTCTGTAAAGTGTGTGCGAAATGCCAGATTTCTCTAATCTGAGATTAGCGTGCTGAAATATAGTATTCCCGCACACTCATCTCACAGTAGAGGAACCTAGCACTTTGCGCACACTTTACAGACATGGAATGTCGACATTTTTATGCATGTGTTGAGAAAAAATTATTTCTTTGTTCCCCACATACATGTAACCAGCCTTTGATCATTTCCTCTCAAAAGCTTATCTCAAAAACTATGATTCCACGAAAGACGTTTTTAATTTGATGTGTGTATAACGTAATTAAAAACTCGCTAAAACATTCGAATTTTTGAATTAATAAAACCTCAGATCTTGGATAACTGGATCCATACGAGTATGTTATATCCATATGCGTATGAGTCCAAAGTAAAAATGACAAGATTTTCTTTCAAACCAGTATAAACTGAAATAAAGTGTTGCGTATTTTGACTATCTGTAAACTCCGGCCGTTTTTAAGTCAATCACTTTTTAGCAAATAAGTCAATATTGACATAATAGCTGTTTAAAGAAAGTAGATATTATTATATTCTCCAAAGGAATGTTTAATTCATTCAGGTTTAAAGCAAATTTAGTTCTTTATAACGCAAGAACTTGAAAACGATTAATTGTTCTGTTATTAATTGTGATATATTCTCTAAAGTAATGTTTAACGCAATCATTTTTAGTGCAAATTTAGTTGTTTATAGCACAAGATCTTGAAAACGAATAATTTCACGAAGAAAGTGTAAACAGAAAAAAGACTTGTCTTGGTTCAAACATTCTGAAAAATATTTTATAGAATATTTTTTTTTCATAAATAATATATTTCTTTTGAAAAACTTGTTCAAACAATGAACGAGCAACTTTTCGAAAAAGTACCCCAAATATTCATAATCAGAGGGCTTTTTTGATATTTGAAGCCATATTAACAAAGACTTCTCAGTGCATACAGGAGTATTAGATTATGATGATAACTTCCGAAATTCTTGAAAATAAACACCCAAAAATAATATTTAAGTTCGAGTATATTTAGAAGTACTCTTTTTTTGTGTCAGTAAACTGCATTTATGGAAAATATTTGTTTAAAAAAGCTTTTATAATAAGTAAAAAATTGAAAAATTAGAAAACTCCAGGTTGTATGCATTCATTAAAACTATGAAATGAACAAAATATATTCAAAAAGTCTTTTAATTAAAAAACTTCATGAATTAAAATATAACAAAATAAATTATGGAAATTTAAAAAAAATTTGTATGTCATAAAGCGGAAACCTCCCAAATTTTGACAATACCATTAAAGAAGCATTTATTAAGTGTTATTGAGTAACTAAGTGTTATCAGGTAATTTATTTATTCATTTTTGCATAGTTAATTGGTTTTAATGTTTTATCCATTAAACCGCTTTTGTAATGGTATCGTCAAAATTTGGGAGATTTCCGCTTTTTTATTTACAAAGTTGAAATGTCTACTATAACATTTTTGGTTCGGAACAGCTTGGAACTCATCTCGCTTGGTTAAAAATTTTACTGCTTGGTTGAAAATTTAAGTATTTTGTTGAAAATTCAAATATTCTGTTAAAAAGTCTTCTTTTTTGGTCAAATATTCAAGTACTTGATTGAAAGTTGAACTACTTCGTTAATAATTAGATTTGAAGATTCATCTCTTTTGTTGAAAATTGATCTTTTTTAGTTAAAAATTTAATTATCTGGTTGAAAATTGACCTTTTTTAGCTAAAAATTCAATTATTTGGTTGAAAATTCATGTGTTTTATTGTTAACTCGTCTTTTTGGTAGAAAATCAATCTTCTCGGTTAAAAAATCGTCTTTTCGGATTAAAAATTCAACTACTTGATTGATTGTTGAATTCTTTTGTTGAAAGTTCATTTTTTTTAAGATTCATCATTTTAGTTAAAACTTCATCTCCTTGGTTGAAAATTAAAGTATTTTGTAAAAAATTCTATTTTTGGTTGAAGATTCATCTCTTCAATTCAATTATCGGGTTGTAAATGTATCGTTTTTGGTTAAAAATGCAACTGTTTGGTTGAAAGTTAATTTTTTGTAGAAAAAAGTTCAACTACTTGGTTGAAAATTCATGTATTTTGTTGATAATTCGTCTCTTTGGTGTAAAATTAATCTTTTTTGTTAAAAAGGCATCTTTTCAGTTGAAAATCAGCTATTATGTTGGAAATTCACGTATTTTGTTCAAAAATCATCTTTCTGGGTAAAAAGTTAATCTTTTTGGTTGAAAATTCATCCTTTTTGGCTAAAAATGCAACTATTTTGTTGAAAATTCGTTTCATTTTTGGTTGAATATTCATCGTCTTTATTTAAAAATTCAACTATCTGGTTAAAAATGTGTCTTTCTTATCTGAAAAGTCAACTATTAGGTTGAAAATTCATGTATTTTTTTGAAAAATCGTCTTTTTGGTAGATGTTAATCTTCTTAGTTGAAAGTTCATCCTTTTTGGTTGAAAACGCATCTGTTTGGTTAAAAATTAATCTGTTTTTGTTGAGGATTTAACTATTTTGTAGAAAATTCGTCTTTTTGGCTGGAAAATTCAACAATTTGGTAGAAAATTAAACTATTCGGTTAAAAATTAAACTTTGCTGACAATTAATTTTGTAAACTGAAAATTGAACAATTGTATTTTTGGTTCAAAGCTTATATTTTTTAGCTGAAAATTCAACTATTTGGTTGAAAATTCATCTTCCTTGATTGAAAATGAACTAGATTATTGAAAATTCATCTTTTCTGGTTTAAATGTCAACTGTTCCATTTTTGGTAGAAAACTTATGTTTTTCAGTTGAAAATTCAAGGATTTGGTTGGAAATTCATGTATTTTTTTTAAGATTCTTCCATTGGTATAAAATCAATCTTCTTGATACGAAGTTCATCTTTCTTGGTTGAAAATGAACTTCATTGTAGAAAATTCAACTTTCTTCGAAAAAATTCATCTTTATTGCTTGAAAATTCAACCGTTTGGTTTTTAATGCAACTGTTTGGTTAAAAGTTAATTTTCTGTTGTTGAAAATTCGTTTTTTTGTGTTGAAAATTCATCTCTTTTGGTAGAAAATTTTTTTTGGTCACTGAGGCATATTAGCAACTAAACTCACTAGAAACGCGAAAAAATGCAAAATAAACGTGAAGTCCGTGTTTAACCAATGGCTACATTACTTTTTTGGGGGGGGGGGGTCAAAAATAGCCCAAAACTGGTAACGTAGTTTATGGACGGCCCCTTATTTAAAAATTTTTTTGGAATTGAAACTTTCTCATTTCAAGCGATTTCACTCTCCGCAGAAGCAGTGTTTTCATCTCATTACACAAGTAAAAATTTACGATTACTTGGGTGTTATTCAGCATGTACAACGCCTTGTCACTGATACTTTACATTTTCTCACCACACTCCAGTAAAAATATTGTGAAACAGGATGTTTTTTTCACAAGCAGTAAAAAGGCCAATATATTATTGCTGCATTCGTCCCACCTTTTGCGGCAATTCTTGAGAGTACGGCATGTCGTGTACGCGTGGGAGAACAACGAAGAGTGGGTTCACCAAAACCAACTACTTTAACAAGTGCGACTTGTAAATCTCCAACTTTTCCAGAGGAAACGGTAATACTGGATAATCCTCAAGGGTTTCCGCGAAATCGAAATATTCGAAATCCACCAATGGCGGATTGCCTAGAAACTGGTATCGACCTCTCGATATTTTGTACGATGCCGATGTCCTATATGCAGTGTCTCGTTGCAGGCAAGATTCGACCTTCAGCTACCTGACGCGACTTTCAGCTGCTTTACGACATTGGAAAAGCATTAGGAAAGAAAATTGTCTTCTTAGGTATTTTCGGATTTGATGGCTTCGTTTAAATAAATGCTTTTTAGATTGATTATCGATTTTAGGAGTTTCTTCCCGGAATAGCAATCATTTACTGTTCTTTTTACGTTTTGTGTGAGTATTTATATAACCTAATTTTTAAAGAAATTTAATTTAAAAACGAAAATAAAAATAATTTACGTATGGATCTTCCTATGGGCTTATTAGTCAGTTTCAGTGTCTATGTGTGAACCGTGATGTACGATGGCTGTGTGGAGCTCTTCACCTAGAGTGATTGCCAGAGAGATTGATCAGCAACCCGTGTCGGATCGGTGTCGTGGAACGAGTATGCTATTTAAATAAGCAACACGTGACTTTAAGATTGATCTTAAATCTATCCTTTCAACTACACATTCCTTACTTACCCATATCAAATAAATTCGTTAATTAAAATAATAAATATAAATTAAAAAATAAATATAAATAATAAATAAATAAATAAATAATAATAAAATAATAATAAATAAAAATAAAATAAATAAAATAATAAATAATAAATAATTAAATAATTAAATTTTTAATATCTTTAACTCATCAGGCACTTGACTTAGTCCGTGGCTGATGATGACGCACCGGGGTTTCCGAGACAAACTTAAATAATAATAATAATAATAATAATAATAATAATAATAATAATAATAATAATAATCCCTAGTGAGGAAATCTTCTGGAGTTGGTCCGAATCCAGACTACACCGTCTAGACACTAGTCTGGCGCAAATCAGACGGCTGGCCAGAACTGTACAACTTTCGTAAAGTCAATAGCTAGACGGACTAGCCAGCCCCTATCTAGACACTCCAGTCAGAGGTAAATAAATAAATAATAAATAAATAATTCATAGTAGGGTCAATACGGGTAAGTGTGATGCGAAATTCAAAGGTTAGATATATAGATTAACGATATATTCAAAATATTTGAGAATATTATCGTTTAAAATTTTGCAAGAATTATCTTTGAACCTTTTTCTTTTAATCCTTCTATTCTTCAGTTCGCAAACTTGTGCGTCAAGAAATACACTAGAGCTCCAATATAAAGTGAATTCAATTTAAGTATTGCTAGAACTCCTGGCCCATGCAGTTTCTCAGCGGTCGGGGTGAGAGACATTGTTCAACCAAGCGTGAAACACCAGCAGCATATACACAAAGGTGCAGTGCGCGGATACTGACGTTCGTACTCACGTTCGGAGATTGCGTAATATTAGGAAATGGTTCACTCGTCCCTGACTGTTTACGTTTCGAAGGTATTGCTTTAGTCTCAAGGCCAGTGCGAAGTAACCCCCGAAACTGAGCTTATTTTGGAACTCTAGTGTACTTTTAATTTTATTTGATAGTGTGCCACCGAGTACAGATTTTTTGTTATCCCATGTAGAAATTGCCATCGGAGTTTAGCGGGGTCTGTACCTAATTACATTTCTACCTGGACATAGGTATATTTTCGGACTTCATGCTCCAATATACCCTTGTTGCCATTTATTCCTTTACCCTGAGAGGGACAGTTCATGAGTTCACGACTAATCAGACGATATCCAAATCCGAATTCTTTTAGTTTGCTCTTGATAGAGTGAAATTCTGTGCGTTCTGCGAAGCTTAACTTTATGTTAGTGGAGTAATTTTACTGTAATTTTACTGTTTCCTGATAGTGGAATATTTCACGGTGTCAACAATCAAAAATCAAACGGTAAGCAACATTTCTGTATTTTAGAATATACTCTTAGGAGGCTGTGGAAGGGCCTCCTTCGAATTCCTGAAACAGCGACGGTGGCGGTCTAATAGGTATATTATTGCTCATATATTTTTGTACCGGTTGCTATTAGAAATACGTAAAATTAATTCTAATTGTTGAAGAAATTGGAAAGGGCCCTGCTTTAAAAATTAGTTTATTTTTTTGGAAAGGAGTTAAAGGGTAGGGGTTGTAAGGAGGGTTGCAGGGATAAAGGGGAAGGTGTTGTAAAGAAGTTTGCAGGGGTTAGGACGTTACAGGGTAGGAGCTGTAAGGAGGGTTGCGGGGGTTAAGAGGCGTGGGATGTAAGGATTCAGGGGTTGAGGCCCATTAAGGCTTGTTTATGAGGGGCTCTGGGCTCAGGAAGCCCTCGTGGGAGGCTCTGGAGACCCACGTAGAAGGCTCTTGAGGATCTCACGGAAGGCTCTAGAAGGTCTCGTGGAAGGCTCTGGAAACCCTCGTTGGAGGCTCTGGGAGGCGTTGGAAAGCCACGTGGGAGGCTATGGAAGCCCTCGTGGGAAGCTTTGGAAGGCCTCCACAGAATTCCGGAAACAGTGGCGGCGGCGGGCTCTTTTTACAGTATATAGTGATATAGGTACACCGTTAAAAATATTTGGGATTTTACAACACTCCTACAAAACGAGCCTAAGTTAAAATTACATTGACGGTATTTGAAGTGATATCACAATACTTGTACTGTGAAATTACAAACATTACAATACGGGGTCCTATGAGATATTGTAAAATTCCAATATACGAGTTGAGGTAGAATTGCATATATGTGAGGCAACATTACAACACTAGCGTTTGAAAATTACAATGCAATGTATTAAAAGTATATTTTAAGTACATGTATTGGAAGTTTCAAACGGACATTTTTTACAGTGATATATGTTTTATGTCAGGAGTTTCTTAAATGGCAAATATAGCCTCGGATAATACCTGCCTCCTTAAAAATCCAATGATTTAAAAGTACACTTTATATAAAATAGGTACTACTTCATAATGTATTCTTTTGATACCTGATCTAAATATTTACAAGATTTATTGCCTTCAACCATACATATGAACTTCACGAACTGAAATGTTTCACGACCCACGCTAAAACAGTACTTGCAAACAAGGATCCACTCGAAAGGGTAACACTACGTTCTGGCAAAATTCTTGCTGTAACACGGAAAATGGCGTTTTATGATGATTTCCAGTTATATGAAAATTATACTAACAATAAGAGAAGCATAACTTCCATATTCCTTATTTTATTTTTTCACTAAAAAGTAAGAGAAGTCTTCAAAAACAGTGTTACTATATATACAAGCATGCAACGTAGAATATATTTCCGTCTCGTTTAAAAAAAAAACATTTAACCAGACAAATTTCTCATATAAACTATTTTTTGTCACATTATTTCCTGGAGAGGCACACATTAAGCAAGCACGAATATGTCTTGAAATCGAAAGTAGGTGCGGCTCCTTGTGGAATTACATGGCGGATTACGTTCGATCACTCAATTGTCTTGTCGAAACGTCAATCGAAAGCATAACAATCTAAGCAGATGCTGTGGAAAGTCGATTGACTGAAATTATTCTCATTGTCAGTTTGAATGCGCCTGATTCCATAAAATATCTAACTATCTCGCCTGAAACCGAAAATATCTAATAAGTCTGACTCTCTTTAAATCCGATATTTGTTTCCGCTTTATTACATCATTTTTCTTTACAAATTTTATAGTCTGTTCGTTTTTGTTTAAATTTTTATTATTGTGTCATGAAACCGAATTTCGAACAATTCAGAGTCACTCCGATTGATATATGCTGGAATTTGGAATGAAATCTGACTCGAAATCATTTGGAATAATAGCGAAATCATTCGAAATGAATTTGATTCTCTTCGCAGATTATATCGGAATGAAAATTGGATTCATAATGATGCGGGTTCATGTGAAGATACAAATATCGGATTCATTCAGATTCAGATGAATTTACGTGATATATAAACAAATTTAAACGGAATCCTCCCATTCTATAACTTCCGCCTCTAAGAGATAACCCGTGCGGAAATCGCCTGGTTTCTTCCCGGTCCAGGCTAAGGTTTAGCTTTGCCAGGCTTGGGCCCGCTTAGAAACATGCAAAATTTCCACACGGGAAAGAGTAGAACAAGGAAATTTCACGTTTGAACTACCACAAACAAATTAATTATAAGAACAAAGTTATAATTTAGCATCGCGAGCTCAATAACGAGCTGATGTCTTCAAATCTACTTCTAAAAGGCACCTGACCTGCAAAGTATCGTTGCTTCACTTAAATGAAATGGTAAGCATGAACTATTTATTATCCCCTGAAGTACTCCTGTCAGAGTGATACCACTCATGAGTTTGCAGCTTCGGAAAGTGTCACTGCTCGGAATCTCTCTAATCCGCCTTTGCATAATCGATCTTCTCGACTGGATGTTTATCACGAAGGTGTAACACTGACGCAGCTTGACACAGATTGCAAAACGTAGTAAATCACCTCAGAGTTAAGCTAACAATGTTACGCGACTAAATTTCAAACACGGGATCAACATAAGGCGCTTATGCGGAAAACTATAGACTCAGGGCTTCATTTTTCGTATGCTAATTCTACTGTATTTTGAAACAATTCTCCGCCTTATCGACTCTAAACAAGCAAAGGAAAAGAGTTTGACGAAACAAGGGAAATTTCAAATCATGAGAACTAAAATAAGCGGTGATTACATTCAAGAATCCTCTGTATAGACATTCTCCTTTTATTTAAGGTTTTCAATATTAATGAATATATTTCACAAGCAGTATTTACGTGGCTTGATGTAAACGCGAGATGAAAGGAGTATCGCCCACGAAAAGTAAGTTAATTTAAGTCAATAAATATTCGCCCTGTCGCAGAACAGAGCGCAATGCTTCTTCTTTACGGCTTACACGACAGTCTTTGAAACACGGATGTGCATATGGGCGTTCCCATGAAAGTGTCATTTTCAGTAGGAAAAAGTTTGAAATAAAGTTTGTAACACATCTTTCATACATTTGTTATACATTATACATGCATAAAGAAATTTATTTTTTAGATGGGCCGATCGAATTTTCGGCGTTCCCAAACCAAGTCGGTGTTTGGCGAATAAACGCATGTCATTGATGATACATCCTCAATCAATTCTTGGCGTAAATGAATATTTATACACATGGACAAAAATAAACATTACCTGGTAATTTACACTAATATTATATAAACTAAATGGTATCTTTTATTCAATTACATAAAGTGTATTATTACTAGGGGTGTGCAAAAAGCTCAATCGGAAACTTCAACATATTAAGAAATTTTGATGAAATTTGACACTAAGAGGGTTTTCTGGCTGCTGATAAAGAAATTTAGATCAAAATTTGGATCTGAGATTCGGTTTTTTGCGATCTCGAAACTTTCGAGTACCCCAATGTTTTTGGTATTCGAAGACACTTCTCAAGTAGTACTCGAAATTTTCGAGCTCTTCAGAAAGCTCGAACCCGAAGTTCCGAACTCGACTCAACTAGATTTGAAACCTAACATCTCTGTAATTATAACAAATATTAGATTTCGACGAAAATTCCAGAATACTAAAAAAAACTCAGAACAGTATACACTTTTGGTGAAAAAAGATATTTTGAAATATTTCAGAATATACGAATATATGCGGAAAAGGAATTAGCAGTGAATCAAGAAAACGCATTTTCGCGGCGACAGCTTTGGCCGATTCAAATCGAACGGTAAAGCCGACGATAGATCAAAAGATCATAAGGCGCTTGCATCAACTGAACAAGAAAATTGTCTGGGCTAGACAGAACGCGTCCCGTATTCAGTGTGTGATTGACTACATAACATCT
>JAUMHM010000016.1:22649453-22668367 GCA_032362435.1 Melikaiella ostensackeni | reverse complement strand
GCACACGATTGAAACCCGAAACACCTCCTTTCATCATAATGAATCATCGTGAAAGCATTAAATCTATTATTAAGAATCTTATTATTAATAAAGTTTTTCTTACGTATTTATTTCTGCAGAATCTGTCGTTTCTAACTAATTTTACTGAATTTGTTACTAATTGTAAATAATAGAGCTGAATAATATCAGATGATTGCAATGAAATTATCTTCAAGATGCACTACATGGAATTTAGTTATTTTGCAACTAGGACGCGCATCTGTCGGATCTCGCGCTGCGCGCTCGATAATATATTTGCCTCGTGCTCCAAGATCGGCTTTTGCACTTACCTCACATTTGTGCAAAGGCCTTTTAAAATTAAAGGCAACGTCATTGACAACTATAATTTTGTAATTATGAATTCGCTTTTGTTAAAGTTTCTTCGAATTTAACGAATACATTCTCATCACGTATCTCGTGCTTCGCACACGATTAAAGTATGTCCAAAACGCGAAATTTTCTATATTATGTTAAACTTCATTATATAAAATGTATATTATAGCAATGTCTATACCTCTATCCGGAATTGCTAATCTAGATATTTCAACATAAAGATAAATTTTATTTTATATCATTATTTAAATATTTTTCTTCCTTGTTTTGCATTATTCTTTACTTGAAATAACCCTAGGAAATGTATCATTTTAATAAATGTATACAATAAAACGATACTTTACTCAAGGCGTTCTTATCCATGGTATTCATAGCTAAGATCATAAATAAAAATTGGTGGTGGAAGGCTGGCTAACGACCTTGACCTGCCTTTTCGGACTACAGTAGAGTGTGCCAAAGGAAATTCTGATTACTAAATTTCTTCAAAGGTTATCGCGTCACCAGACAACAAAGACAGATAGACAGACATGTTCCTAAAAAATATTTTTCATGACCCGGGGTGTTTCAAAACGTTAGGATTCGACGAAAACTGGATAGCCCGAAATTGACATAAATCTAAAGCCTTCCATCATGTATGATGAGAATGTAAAAACAAAAAAAAATGTACACACAATTACATTTTTTTGAATTCAAATATATATAAATTTATGTGAAGTTGGCTAGATATAAATGAAAAATGTTTGAGATAAATATCTATTAGTAATTTAATTTTACACAAAACACATTATGAAGCAAACAAGAAATTTATAACATTAAAAACTTTACAGGAGGGGGAGGGTGTGTTGGTGCGCGCAGAGAGATACGAAGTCCCTTTAGTTATAATACAATTTTGCAATTTTTATTGAATTTTGCTTTTTTAAAGAGAAAGTTTTGTAGCCGCACTTTCTTAATTTTGAAAGAATCTGTATTTTAACTGTAGGTAATCTGTAGAAATCGATTGAACTATATTAGTAAATTGATTGTAAAATGGCAATTTTCTTAAGTATAATAAGGGCACTGGGAAAGATATAAAAATTTACTATTACAGGTCTGTATGTATATTCGTTAGATTTATTACATAGACAATATTTAATAGTGATCTGATGAAGGTATTTAAAGCCAATGTACTCAACATAATTGTATCCGTGAGGGTAACTGATAATTCATATATTAATCTTTGAAGGTAGAAAGTTAGTCGCGGGTAGGTGCAAAGTTCAGGTATTGTGTGAGGTTCATGCTATTGAAGAGAAAAAGATAAATGAAAGAGTGTTCGTGACTTGTGATCATGAATGTACATTGTACAATCATAGAGACAATTTATTTAAGTAGTGATCTGAATTAAGCGAATAGACCATTTCACTTTTGTTAGCGGGATTGAATGCATAAACAAACCACAAGTAATTCGAAACGAGATGAATCGCTATTTATGTACCTATATGCATCTAGTGTAGCTAAACTGAGGGAAAGAACACACTTACTGGCATAATTCAGATCAGTAGAACACATAAATTTCTAAAACTATGCAACATTGTTTCACTTTGCTCCCTTACAGAGGGAGGTTTGTGATGATCCAACTTTTTAAATCTACTTTTTTGACATACACTCATCTCGTGTTTCTAGGCCACCCTCAGGTACGGTAGGCCAAGTAACGGGCGCTATTAAAATCTAGTTTCAACCGCATTTAGAGCAGTGAATAAGTAAGCTCAGGAGTCTCAGGACCACATATATAGTCTCTGAACCCGGCACATGTACAAAAGTATATGTCCAGAGCGTCATGATGTAACCAACTTCTGATACGGCGCTGACTGTCCGAGCGAAGACCTTGAGTATAGGGCGTCAAGGGGCGCTCAAGGGAAGAGACAGAAGCATTCAAGCGTGAACAATCTTGTAGTCGGTCAAAGAATGGGCGGCGCAGTAACGTGAGATGAGTGTATTCCAATATAATTCTATTTTTTTGATATTGGGAATATAACTGTATTGTATCTGATGCATTTGCTCGCGACTTCGGAACGCGTCGATTGATCTATTCGCGAACCTTTCATGACGTTCCATGATTTACCATTCACGTTTTTTAATTATTCAAGAAAATTATTCACCTTATTTATAAAAGGAATTTTATAAATATATTGTTTATCTTGTTTACACGAGAAAAACTTTTTTGATATTGGGAATACAAGAATACTGTATATGATGTACTTGTTCGCGTTTTTGAGACACCTATTAATGAAACTTCTATGACCTCTTATGATCTAGCCATAGCGATATGTAAATTAAAAAAATATATTCGTTATCTTGATTATATGAGGAAAACTTTTTTGATATTTGGAATATAGCAGTACTGTAACTGATGCATTTGTTCGCGACTTCGGAACGCATCGACTGATCTGTTCACGAACCTTTCATGACCTTCCATGATCTACTAATAACGTTTTTTTAATTATTGAAAAAAGTTGTTTGACTTGTTTGTATAAGGACAAACTTTTTGATATCAGAAATACAACAGTACTATTTATGATTTACGTGTTCGCATTCTCGTGATGCTTTGATTGACCTATTAACAAACGTCATGAAATTTGGACGAGTTGTAGCTCCAACTGATGTTCATGACGATAGGATTTTGAGCAAGATCGGACAATTAGAAGTGTGTTTTTTGCGTTCGGAGATAAAAAAAGAATATATTTGCCATGTTTATATGAGCAAAACTTTTTTGATATACAAAATATAACGATAATATCTGATGTATTTGTTCGATTCTTCAAGGCGCATCGATCGAACAATTGTGAAACCTTTTACGTCTTACTAGTACCGATCTATGATATTGCAAAAAAATTATTTATTCTGTTTGTATGAGAAGAACTTTCTTGATATTAGGAATACTACAATAATACATCTGATATATTTGCTCGCGTTTTTGAGACGCGTCGAATGACCTATTGAAGAACCTTCCATGTCTTCTTATGATCTAGCAATACTTATTTATTATTTTTTAAAATATAGTGTTTATCTTGTTTATACAAGAAAATTTTTTTTAGTATTCTGAATGTAACAGTACTGTACAGTGTACATGGTGTAGTTGTTAGCGTCTTCGAGATGCGTCGATTGACCTATTGAAGAACCTTCGATGTGCTTCCATGATCAATCAATAACGACTTATAAAGTTTTTAAAAAAAAGTCACACTGTTTACATGAGGAAAACTTTTTTGTTGGAATATAACACCGGTAGTAACTTAAAAAGTTGTTCGTTATAACAGAATACATTGATTGACCTTTTGATGGTCTCTCTGATTTTCTGACAATGAGATTTTCGGTAAAGCAGAAATATATGCCTGAAAAATATTGAAAGTGTCCATTTTTTTCTTTTGTTAGAGAAAAACCTCCCTCTATGAGGAATCGAATTTATTAAGTACCAATGAGGAAGCAAAGTGTTCTTAAAATGATCACAAATAAATAACCCATAGTGAATCCAACCATAGTACTTCGCAGTGATATTTTAAGTGCCCTCACAATTTTATTTTCTGTATCATTCAACACTAGTATTTTGTTTCACAGCTAGAAATATATAAATCAATCGGTTTTGCATACAGACTGCTTTGAATTTCAACCTCCTTTGCTAACAATTTTTTTGTTAGCATTATTGTTATTATACTCGAACAAAATTTCTGTAATATTCGAAAACGGAGATTCGACAAGTAGATGAAGAAGTAAAGCGAAGAATATTATCAGTCCAAAATCCCCTACTAAGCTTCGAATCTGAAAAAAAGGAATATTTGTAATATATTTCAAAATTATGAAATAAAACAGGTACTTTTACACTTACAACAAGAAAAGGGTGAACTTGCTCTGGTGCTTGCGCTATTCCTATATTGTAATACAATACACTTTGATGTATTAGATACAAGCAGTAGCTAATTTTTCCCAAATAAGTAAAAACGTTCTGCGAGAGAAATGTATTAGTCACTCCTGGAATATAGTAAAACAATCAAATGACTAAGAGGGAAAAGTCAAATTTGAATGTTTTATGCTAGAAAAATATTTCGTTATAAATACTGATTAATTGGAAAGGCATTAATTGTTTTATTTTTATTAGTGCTACTTACCACCGTTTCCAGTGAAGCAACAATAAATAATCCAAGAAATTGAAATGGAAAAGGCCAAACGACCAATGCTAAAATACAATGTTGATCGGAATTTTTCGTCAAAAGTATGAGATATATCAGGAATAGTGAGTGTTGCATATGTTATTACGATTAGTACCATGAAACAGGTCAACCAACACATTCTTAGAGTCCACTATTTATATAAAAAGATTGCTATAAATAAATAAATTGATGCAGATTAAATAAATATATGTAAATAAAATGTATAATGATATACTTTATTAACAGTCATGGTTTGATTTTTGTGAAATAATAGCTCCGTCAAGATTCCAACGAAATATGGAGACATCCTTGTGTGAGTTGGTTTAAAAAATCTTTCTTCAAACAATTGCTGCACTGAGAAACTGAAAATTAGCATTTTAATTCTAATCAATAATAGAAATATAACAATACCATTACACCTACATCTATTTTACAAAAGAAAAGTTTTCTTTTCAAATTAAAATTTGAAATATGTATATGATTGGCAATATTTCTTTGACCAAAAAAATTGGTCTTCAGATGGAAGTCAAGTTTTCCAATCCTGGTCAAATTTGATTACATAAAAATGAAGAAAAATGAAAGAAATTACGGTGCTGTGAAAAAATCTTGTTCTCCAGGAAAACCTAGTGCATCAAGAACTGCGACTGGCACAGCCAAAGATACAATTAAAGCACAAAAAATAATAAAATTTCCCAGAATCTCCCACTTCCAAAGAAGATATACCAGTGATGGTAATACGAGAAACATTTGCATTTCCACGCCTAGGTACCAACTTGCATCGATACACTGAAAACAAGACTATTATTGCACGAAAAAGTGGCCTTTGAATAGATATTATTTTCGAAACTCAAGCATACTTTAGACCCGAAATAATTGTTGACGTATAATAAATTTTGCCACCAGAAATTTCTACAATACTCTGCATTCAAGCTGACACTATAATACTTTTCAGGTCCGTTATCAATTCGATCATAGAAGGCAGCGTAGAAAAGAATAACATAAAGATAAGTTGGCGTTAAGCTCAAGTACTTTCGAGCAATTGGTTTGAAAATTCCAACTTGACCTTGATCGTAAGATTTGATTAAATTATAGGAACTTAGCAACCCACTGAGTAATAGAAAAATGTCCACGCTACTGCGACTAAACCATGAAGGAGTGAACGTGTAATTGTGAGTGTCCTAAAAAGAAAGAATTACATGATTAAAAAACAATCAAATTTTGAGTATATATATATTTAAATTTCTAAGAATTTTGTCTTCAAATAATTGTTTAAGGATTCTTTGATTCAGGCTACTAGATTAAAAATATATAACCTGCATTAGTTCTTCTAAGTTATAATGAGGAGTGTCAAAGATGAGGTCCTTCTGATGAACTAAAACGAAATGCAAAGTTGAAACAGTGCGAATACCTTCCAAAAATCTTAAATTGCAAGAAGGGTTGATCTCCAGCCACTGATTCCAGTTATCGGTTAGCGAAAATGCATACATCAGCTTACTAGATACAGATTTTCTTTCACCTCCAACAGAAAATGATTTTTTAAATCTTTAGGAATAACAGTTATCCACTGTGAAAAGCAAAATGATCTCGTATTTGCTTGAAGGAAATCTAGAATGATCTATCTTACTTTTTTCGGAGAAGTAACTGAAAACTGATGACACTAGGATCATTAAAAAAGTAGTACCGAAAAGTGACCTGAAAAAATATAATTCTGATATTGAGCTCGAAAAAGAAAAGTCTATTTCGTGAGAGATTGATATAAAAATCTTTTATGTTTGAAATCTCACATTACAAAATATTCTAGAATTCCATAAGGTGTTCGAGAAAAGGCAGTAGAGCAGTCATGATCATTCAATAATATTGAAACGTTTAAATTCGTATTCGTTGCTGAATTATTGAAGATTTTTTTTTTTAATATCGTCTGCCAAGCATGAAGATGGAAGGCAAAGTGCCCATTTCCCCATCAGCCATGTGGGAAAAAACCTCTGGAAAATAAAATGAATTCGGAAACTCTATAAAATTGTAAATTCTATTTCACAAATGTCTGTAATTTAATTTTGAATGTATAGTATCTAATGTCACACCGAATGCTGGGATTTTCCAGTGTGCAATTCCCTAATGTAGTAATAGAAGAGTTCTCCTTCATCCTTCTCAAAAAACAAATCATCATTTTGAGTTCCAAAGTCTGATCTCAATAGACAATATTTACCTGTAAATTTTTGCAGTGAATGTCTTAGAGCTAAACATTCGTCAAAACTTCCCAATGATCTAATGTCACTTGTAAGTAATCCAGATTGCAGTCTACTACTTGAGTCCAGCACTGAATGAAAAAATTCGGATTAATTTTGGGAAAATTAATGAGGGAAGTAATTGATTTGAAATTCTACCGTGATTAAAATATTTGAGAATTGTTTTTCATCAACTTTTGAGGGCCCACAGAGATTCATTTTGTGAGTTTAGCAGCACTTCTGAAAGGTGATTTTTGAAAATTTCACTGACATTATCAGGTACGGGAAATATAAGCGAAATGGGTTGTGCTGAACATGATGAATTTAAGGCAATTCGTCCTGAGATAAATTTATTTACCACCAGAAAACAAAGTAACAAAAATATTCGTTTAGCATTGTTTATAGTTTAATAAATTATGTTTTATTGGAATGCAATTCAAGAAGAAACTGATATAAAAATATCAATTCACTGAAATTGAGTATATCGTTAGGCAGCGAGACAAAGGACATAGATATTAAACTGGTTGCCACAACTTAAATACTTAGAACGCATTATCAGCCAATAAATTAGCAAGTAAATGGTAAATTATAAATATGTTAAGAAAAATAATACCATTTTTTCTTCAAATAATCAATGTACAACTTTACTCTTGTATACAACAGGATTTAACAGATACAATAAAAAAAATTCATTTATATACGTATTTTTTATACAATAAGATTAATAAGATTCTAAGATACTAGGGGGACCTTGTCCCTCTGCGCGCCAGCCCCTCATCTTTTTATTGAATCATAATTAAATAATTTATATGATTGAAAAAAATAAAACACATAATTATAAACCTTCAAAGAGGGTCTCGATTTCTGAAACAGCGTTGGGGAGTTCTTTTTATTTCAGCCCCATTTCTACCAAAGGTAACTCGGCTCGGAGTTGACAGTCGGTACTGAAATGGTACTGGATTCTATACGCAACTCAAAATGATTAAAAAATACTGTAAAAAAATAATTTTTAATAAAGCACACACTTTGCAGACATACTATTTATATACCTATTATTAGGCACTAATTGTAATTTTCATCGCTTATATAACAAATAAAATTTCGAGTGCACGCTGCGAGGATTCGAACCTACGCATAAACCTATAACTAACAATCGCTAGTCAAAATTCCTAACCATTACGCAATGACGCAAGTTGAAATCTCTTATGAAAACCCGAAATTCATTTTTCTGCACGTAAATACTTCATTATTGTGATTTTGGAAATTATATTTTTGTATAAGTCAACTACCATCAATACTTTTTTAAAAGTTTCAAAAATTCCGTTTTGAAAAATATCAATACCTTTAGACAAAAAAATATGAAAAAATAAAAAATGTCTGGAATGTTAAAAATTAAAAAAATACCTCTTTAAAAGTATACAGATAAAAAATATAATATAATGACCATTAATAAAAATTTTAATTCCCATTCCTGAAGATTTAAATATCGTTGAAAATGCGTGATTACTTGTGCAAAGATTCAAATACAAATGAATCAGAAAGAAAAGTTTCTTTATAAACATAAATAAATTATTTTTTCAAATTTCTGATAATTTTCACAGCTAAAAAGTGTTTAAAGATACCCAGTGAGTGGAAAGTCGTAAAAGGAAGATAAATTCATGTGATTCCTTAAATAAAGTACCTCTTCACGTCATTTCAGGTTCAGTTGCATAAGAGCCGAAGAACGTTAGTTCGGCCCATTGATCGACGTACACGCATTACCGAGCATTGATCTCAAGAAAACCGACGAATCCGATTTCACGCTCCGTATCTTCAAGAACGGAAGGGCCACAGGAATCTGGACCGTCTGCTTATACCTGTATAGTAGTGTTACGACTTTCAGTCAAGTTTTCAATGTCCGAGGTGGTCCGAGCCTCCTTCATGTTACCGCGAAACACTTGTCTTGCCCCGATCCTTGGGGCGATGATAAAAAAGGGTTCGTGAATCGTGACTCTTGTAACGAAAGTAAAAGAATGTTCGGGACTCATCGAAGAAAGTAGCACACCTTGATGAAAATTTCTACTCGTTATATTTACGATACTCTTATACTTTTAATGAAATTATTTAAAAGAAGTTTTTGACTATCCTGAATCGTTGCTAATAAATTTATTTGTTGGAATCTTGTTGATTATCGTAATTATTATTGGCTGATCATAGACTAAGTAATAAAAATCTACCCACTGTGCGGGCCCATTCTCCTCGCGCGCTAGGCGCGCGGCTCGCTCCGCTCGCCCATGGATTGCCCATATGGACCCCTGACGGCAGCCAACATTCCAAAGAGGGCTAAAAGGGGCTTTTTTCACACGGGTTGAAAAAATTGACACAAAATATCAATACTGAAATTATGATCGTTATTTCAAATGGCCAAAACAGTTATAGATATTTTCTCATTACTTAAATTATCCAGAGGAACAAAAGGCATCTGGAGTAAGGGGCTGTTCAAGTATTATGTAATGCACTTCAGAGGGGGGGGGGGGAGGTCTCCAAATGTTATTGCGCATTACATGGGGAAGGGAGGGTGTTCAAAGTCGATGTTACGTAACTCTCCCTCCATGAACTTAAAACTCATGTATTCTTCAAAATCTGGGTTTTTTCTGCATTTGATAGAACTTTGAGTTCATACTTTTGCAATTTGAGTTGCAGCGCCTTCGTGATCACTTACACTCACTTATTATTGATCAGCGGCGTTGATCAATGATAATTGCGGTAGAGGAAAAATAATTTGAGAAAATATAACACAACTTTGACAATACTTTTATTTATGTAAAAAATATACATAATCTCCGATTCCACCATGTCCAACCAAAACAATCTCTATTTAAATTTATTGATTACTTATAAGAAGTGTTTTCCCAACAATTCTGGACAAAAAGCTCAGAATGAGACAAATAAAATTTTGAGAGAAGCAAAGTCAAACTACTTAAATAAAGTGTCTTTTAGCAATTACATAAATGAAAGAAAAAGAAATTTTGAGATTAATGGTACAAAAGAGAAGACTACACGCTTCAAGTTTTTTACAAACGTAAGTCTCCGTACATAATATAAACATAAATTGTATTTTGTTGATTACAATAAGACCGATACCTCCAGATTATAATCTTGCAACATTATCAGAGATTTGAAAATGGGATAAAATCGATCTTTAAATATTGTTCTTAAATATTGTCTGAAAGATATGCAATTAAAATAATACTGACGGAATTCATCAATTTCATGAAATACCAAAGGCTTCTGACGTATGACAAATGTCTACGTTAATTTACGTATACATTTTTCTTCTGTAATTCTAAAGAAATATTGAATGAATTGTTATTGTCATTGTCATATCATAAATGTGTCATTCTATTTTATTTCGTACTTTCGAAAAATGTTGATATTTAAGCATTGTATAATAGTTCTGCCATCCTGATGAAAGAAGTTATTACCTACATTTTGCTGCAAGATTTTTTTTCGAATTTTCATAAGGAAACGTAAGTTTATTGCGATGATTTCAGTTCATATGTTTTAATTTACCACTGGATGAACGACTTTCAACTTCAAATTAGAACGTACCGGAAAATGCAACGGAAAAAGTTATATCTTAAAAAAATAATGTTCCGTCAATTGAAGATAAATCTCAAGAAAATAGCTCTGCAGGAACTTCAGAAATATGAACAGAAGACGAAGCAATGATTATCGCTGATGATAATCTTCAAGAAAAAGAAGACTCTTCTTCAACAAGAGTACCAAAAAAAAATAAGAATACACCATCTCAAAATGTAGGTGAAAATGATTTAAAGGATTTGAAGAATCAATTGAGAGGAATAGAAGTAGCATGGCGCAGTGAACTAAATGGCATTAATTGCCATGAACAAGTTAAGACACTCAAATAAAAGATAGAAATAGCCCAGCAAAAAGTTGAAAGACTGAAAGATAATGCAATACATCATCAAAAATGTAGGGAAAATCGATCAATTTAATTAAAAGGTATATGTTCCAAAGATAAAAGTACAGCAAAGACATTAAAAGTCAGAATTAAACCTGGTCAACCGCAAAATGAAATCGATCAGTCTGATTTACTCCAAACTATTCTCGAAATTGCTATACTAGGAAGTTCTGCGGATGAAAGACGAAGAACAGAAACAATAAGATCTTGTAGCACACTGGATGATTTACTTGCTGAATTACTTGAAATGGGGTATTCTTTGTCTCGAATCGCAGCATGAAACTCATCCTGATTAGGAATTCTGCACTTCAACTATCCGAGCATTAGAATCTCTTACTTCTCTTCTAGGTTCTCAGCAGGTTTTCTTCTTATCCTAAGATGACAGGGCAAGAGTGCCAATAGGAACAACGGCTGTTAAAAAACAATCTCCATTCTTAATGCACGTTCAATGTCGAGTTCAACTACTGGATCACGACTGGGTTGTTGCTGATTATTCAGCACCTACGTACATCGCAATCAGAAGTGAGAAACACTCTTCTTCAACTACAGAAACTTATGCTCATGATTTAGAAAGGATAACGCAGTTAGAGATGATGAAAATCCCAGATATCAAAAAGTGATATCTTTCGCTATTAAACATTTGAAGAAGTTTGATTTCGACGCTCTATTTACTGTAAGTAATGCACGTGGTCGCAGCACATACAACAGGGTGGAGAGAAGAATGGCGTTACTGAGTCATCAATTATCGGAATTGATTATACCTCATGATTCATTCGGAAAACATTTGGATGCACAAGAAAGAACAATAGACAACACCATGGAACTTGAAATTTTCAAACGAGCAAGAGAAATACTGTCTGAAGTTTGGACTTGAATGATTATTGATGAGACCGCTGTTCAAGCTGAATATATCGAAACTGAAACCACATCTAACCATCAACTTCAAGCAGACGAATCTGATGAATGGTACAATAAACACGTCAGAGAATCTCAATATCTGCTTCAAATCTCGGAATGTGATGATATAAACTGCTGTCAACCAATGAGAACTGACCTGTGTGCTATATTACCTGATGGTTTCCTCCCACCGCCTTATCCTCTGAAACAATTATCTAGACTTACTGTTCCAAGCACTGAGGATAAAACTGCAAAGTTTGCTCCTCTTCAGACAAGATTGTCAGTGAAAATTCATCCAAACTCTGAGCATTTCGCTGAAATTTCATATGACTGACTTTCGATTAAGTCACGTTTAAAAGACAGAGTGTGCAAAGATTGTTTTCTGTACTTTACATCAAACAAAGCTTTGCGATTGCATAGACAGAAATCACATGCAAAAAGAACCCCCACTTAAACCTGCGTTAATACGTCCTAAACGTATAGCTGCTCAACGAGCTCATCAATGATTGTGCATATTACGTGAAGAGTATGCTTCGGAAGACGCTGAATCGATCGAAAAAGATGATATTATTTTTGATGAAAAAAATGAAATAGATTCCACTATTTCGATGGATGTCTATAAGGTACAAATGATTGAATCCTTCTCAGATTGGATGGAGAATCCATGGATTGCAGACTCGTCCCTCTGAGAGTCCTATGAAGAATTTCTGTGTTCTAAATTGATGGATTACATACTTGTTTTCATAATAATTCGTTCATAAATAAATTGAAAATCTTTGTTTTTGCAAAAGTTTTGTTCCTGATATATTATAGGAGTTGTCTGTGATGTACTTTATTCATAGATTGTAAAAAAGTTGTCTGAGCAAGATGCGTTAAATTGAAACGTGAACATGCACATGTTTAAAAAAAAAGTGCGTTACGTAATATTTAAACGGCCCCTTATTTTTATTCTTTTCGATCCGATTTTCTCTGCTAAGTTTGTTTTGAAAAACCCATAAAATATTGTATTCAAATGCCAACTGGACGCATCACTTCATTAAATATTGCATTCATGGCACTAGTCTATAAATTAAGTCACTGACACTGGAAGAAACTCTTGCAAAATCGCATTGCATCTCCGCGAAAAGTCAAATTTCAAGACACGTAAAATGTTACTCGAATATCAAATAAAATCTATTCGTCCGAGTGAAAGGATTCCGTGCGTGTCCTGAAGGTGTGAATTTTTATTTCGCTCACGACTAAGTAAACATATTCCGAAAGTGCTTCCAAGTTCCGGTTCATTTCATTCCAGTGCCCTCTTGAAATTTATTCCCTTTTCTTGCAACACTTGACTAGGCATGTGTGCTGCATACAGTCGCTTCCTGAAATTTCTGACAGTCGTCATCGCTCTCGGACTTACTCAGATGTGATCAACTGATCACCCCCTCACTTCTCTTTCATTCCGCATTTTTTCTACACATTCCGTCATAAGATATTTATTATAGTCACACCGGGCGGCATTGTGAAATCTGATTTTTAGTGATTCATATAGCTTAGTCGTCATCAATTTTACTTCCTGAACCTCCAAATGCTGTAAAATGATAAAAATTCATTTTATAATTGCGAAATCATTTTGAAATTCGAGCCGTAGAAAGTCTCTATATGAATATTATATATGTAAACCTCGAAAGGAATTTTTTAGAGTTTGTAATTAAAATATGGATATTAAGAGATTGAATGAATTATAATAGGTTTAAATGGTAGGTTTCCCATAATGAAAAGTGGTACATGAATCGAAGTGAGAATATCATGAAAAGCTGAATCGATCTCTGTTGAAATTTATTGTTAGTGTGTGTTCTTCACTGCTGTATTATTCTAGTGTATTTCTATGTACATATACTTTGAATTAATTGGAGAAAAAATTAATAGTAATCTTGATCATGGAGACAGAATCCCACGCTGAACAGTCATCACAATCGTGACGTTTAGTACGTTCCGCGTGTTTGGACCACTTTCTTATTGGCTAGTCTCTCGCGAAGAGGAGACCTCTGACACACTGCCTCCGGCCCTTTCACGGCCCACATATCGGACGTTTAACGTTTCTACGCTCCGAAATTGGACCATTTTCATTTAGACCCGGTTATCACATTTAACCTGAATATTATCATCATGTTCATTATACAAAAAATCATCAGCAAAAAAAACTTGCACGCACATCAAGGCTGTAATTGAACCTCTCATTACTAGAATTATTATCATTGGTTCGGAAGTGTACCTTATCGATTTCGGATAAAAAGTGCAGTGACAACAATAATATTTGTTGCAACGCAAGCATGAGAATGACGACATTCCGAATCTGTAAAGCGTGCGGGAATATGATATTACCACACAGTTTGCAGTGCGGGAATATCGGAGTATCGCCATTTTCCTACACTTCTTGCAAAAAATAACGTGTGTGACACGCGTGAGAAGCTATTCCACTCGTGGAATAATCAACTTCTCTTACTTGTTACACAATATACTATTTTCTAGATACTCATATATTTAAATTTGTTTAAAGTATCCATCAGGAAATCCCGATGTGACTTTTATTGAATTTTTATGTTGGTTTCCTAATTTTTTACAATGTACGGTAAACTTTTACTTTTGATGAGTCTTTTAAGGAATTTTGATCTCTTTTTTATTGAGTTAAGAAAGTACACGAGATCAGAAGCTGCCGCCGAAATATTGTGCGATTAATATAATAGAGTTGGACAGATAGATAATGCCTTGATTGTTTGAGGACAAAGGTCAGGATGTCAAACTGCTTGAACACATATGTCTTCCTTATTGGACAGTTGCTACTAGTGCTATGACAGTTGTTATGACAAAAACTCTCTACATTATGATTTTGTCAGCGAGAATGAAGACAAATGGATATTTGCTCGGACACTTTCTTCCGGATGTATTTTCATCTACACACACACACATACACGCACATATACACATATACACACATATACACACATACACTCAGATGAAAACATTGCTACAGCATTAAGAAGGTGCAAAGACATCGTTAAGAGAATTCCATATACAGTTACCGCTAATTCATTCCCTTTCTTTTTTTTCTTTTCATATATTGTAGGTTTACCGCTCGAGAATCATTCTTTAAATACATTTTATACTTATGCATTTATTTAAATTAGATCTCACAATTTTTTGTGAATATCTTTCAAAAAACTTGCCTGAATTCGACATTACTATTTGTAAGTTATTAAAAAACATTACCAGACTTCTTTGGAACTTTTCTTACTATTTACACTGGAAGCCCAAAAATTTTATTTTTCAAAGTTTCCTAAATTGTACATATAATCATGTCTCCGTTTATCTGGTTTCATTTTGAAAAAGCATTATTCGAAATTCTAAATTTAACACGACCTACCTGCTAGCTATTATATAGACGCAGTTATTACACTTTTCCGTTTGAAAGTGTTTTCAGAGAAAACTAATTGATTGGGAATTCGATTAGGAGTTTTATGAAAGTGAAACCGAAAGTAAAATAAACGCTTTTTGTATGTAAATTAACTCTTTTAGTTTTATTTTACCTTATATTAATAATAATAAGTTTTATAGGCATTTTTATATGAAGCATATTTTCTTATAAATTTGAAACTTTCACATCTATTTTAATGTACAGTTCAGAATTATTATATAAAATAAATAATACTATTTTAGCCATTAATTTGAAACAAAACAAAAGTCATAAACCGTACATTGTACATTAAACCTGCAATCTCTTAAATCATGCATGTTTTTCGTTGATTGTGTAAGTTTCACTTGTAATATGTAAATAATGGACAAATATGTACACTAGGATGGTCCAAAAACCGTTTTTCGAGCTAGAGGGCAAGTCACCCTTCCCCCTTCCAAAATTTTCCATTTCCGGAGAAAGAAAATTCGTATTTTTTTTAATGCCAATATTAACACGTGTCACCGCATATATGACCCAAAAATCAAAAAACTACATTTTTACATGTTAATCGTATTTTCTGAATGAAAAGTAATCGTTAGTCATTGTTTGGAATAGTACATTAAAAATAAAAATACTGTGTGATTACTTAAGCAATTAATTATTGTTTATTTTCAAAATTTCTAAAAATCGAGCCAAAGATGTCTTTTTTTCACAAATTGGTATCCTATGCTACTTATTGTTGAATAATTACATAATTTTAATACTTTTCTTCTAATGTTTAAAAAATTTCCATTTTTTTAAACAATTTCTATTTGCTCAAGCAGAAAACTTTGAAAACTTCAAGAATATAATATAAAATAGAACATTAACAATCATTTTTCTGACTGTATAGTGTATAAAAAGAATTTATTAACCACTTTTTGAACGTTCAAACAAATAGAATTTGTTTAAACTTTTTTTCTCCTCAAAAATATTTTTGAAATCGTATTTTCTGAATTAGGAATAATATTGAATGATTTTGAGCAGTAGTAAATTCTGATGCAAATTTTATGTTATTGTTTAAACAATTAAAAAGTATATTTATTATTGTATTCCTTATATTTTCACTATCTTTACCATGATTATATTATAAAACAGTAGATTCAATAACAAAAATTATGATTCAAGTTTCGACATTTTCTTTAAACAACATTTATAAGTATTTCAGGTAATTAATAATAATTAAAATAATAAAAACATCACTTTAGCCAACTTTTTATAATTAGTGTGCTTCATTCATAATAATTTGAATAATAAAAAGCATAATACAAGCCAATTTTGAAACTTTCTTTATTCTTCCCAAAATGGGCGGTGTGAATAGAATGGAGGATTATCATTTTCTAAATATGTTTCAGAAAAGCACTTCAAATTTTGTAATAGCATGCTTTTTTACATTTTCAGATTCTATGTGTTCTATTTTATATTATTTATCGACATTTTTGGTTAGAAAATTGTTTGAACGAATAAAAACTGTTTAAACAACGGTATTAAATTTTTAACAGAATTTACTACTCCCCGAAATCATTCAATATTATGTTCAATACAGAAAATATAAATTTTAAAATATTTTTTGGGAAAAATAATTGTTTGAACAAATGTCTTTTGTTTAAAAAATTACAATATGGTTAATATATTCTTTTTATGCACTATACCGTCAGAAAAATAATTGTATGTGTTCTATTTCATATTATTTTTTTCAAGTTTTCGAAACAAAACTGCTTGAGCAAATAAAAGCTGTTTAAACAAATGGAAATTCGCGAAATATCAGAAGAAAAATATCAAAATTGTGTAATTATTCAACAATAAGTAGCATATGATACCAATTTGAGAAAAAGTGGACATCTCTGTCTCGATTTTTAGAGATTTTGAAAATAAACATTAATCAATTGTTTGAATAATCACATTATATTTATTCAAAAATTTAATACTCTAAACAAAGACCAACGATTACATTTCATTCAGAAAATACGATCATTTTTTACATTTTTTGGGGAAAAATAATTGTTTAAATAAGTTACATTTATTTAAGCAATTAAAAATTGTTTAAAAGTCATGAGGGATATTCAAATTGTCCATTAGTAATTATTTGTATCAAAGAAAACGGCAGAAAATGCTGAAAATTAACAATAATACGAAAGAATGTAGTTTTTTAAATTTTTTGGGTCATATTTGGACCGTTGTGAGGGGGTAAGGGAGGGGTTAAAAATGAAAGTTATTGATATATGGTTTCATTCTGTAGACACTCCTCTTCAATCTCTGGAAAATTTGGCTACTTTCGATCAAACCCTGAAGGATCAGTCCAATTTTTCGAAAATCCAAAATTTTCTCATGTAAACCAAATGGGATTTTCAAGCGCCCGGTGGTAAGTGTTCATATTGGAATTTCGAAAAAAAATACGGATTTTCTTCCTTCGCAAATGGAAACTTTGACTGGGGAATGGCTGGCTTGGCCTCTAGAGTAAAAAAAAATTTTGCAGTGCATTTTTGGACCACCCTAGTATGCACCCATATTAAAACAACCCACTTTGTCGCTTGTCAATAAGGGTCAACTTCAGAAAATATTCAACTTGAAGTTGACTCTTATTTACAAGCGACAAAGTGGGCTGTTTAAATATTGAAGTATACAAATAATATAAATAATAATATTCTAATTTCTAATAATATAAATTATATTTATTTTTCATAGTTTGAATAATTAAAAATAATTGAGAATAATTGAGAATTTAGAGAACAAATGGAAAACGAGGAGGTAGGGAGTATGAGGGGGAAACAAGTAGACAGCGCCAGAGAAACTTAAAAAGAGTGATTTATAAAGTAAGGGAGCAGGTGAGACCGAAAGGAGATGGAGAGCGGGGTAGGAGAGGTTGGTGAGACTACGAATGCAGGGAAAGTAAAGACAGGATGAATGACAATGTAAGAAGATGGAAGAAAGGAAAAGTGGAGGAATGGGAACTCGACAGGATAAAGAGAGATCACGAGAGAATGTTGAGTGGAAAAAGATAGATGGAGGAGGAAAGGTACATGGGAGTGGTCGAGAAAGAGGTAAAGGAAGGAAGGGAATAGTAAAGGAAGGTCATAAATGAGGAAATCAGGATGGAAGAATGGACTACAAATTTCAAGAGACAGTTGAGGGGTGTGGAAAATAGGGTAAAGGGTTAAGAAGAAAGACGGTAGCAGGGGACGAGGACAGCATGAACGAGATTAGTAGAGAAGAGGTGAATGAGTCAACTGCAAGTCTGAAAAGAAACAAAGCAACAGGTGAAGATGGCTTACAGAATGAAGCACTGAAATACGGTGGAGAAGGGGTGAAAGAAAAGATATGGAAGATTTGCATAAGGTTTGGAGAGGCGAAGGGCAGCCGGAGGAATGAAAGACAAAAAGACAGAGTGAGAGGGAAAGGTGCACGGAGGAGATCGAGAAAGAGGTAAGGAAGGGAGAGAATAGTAAAGGAAGGTCATAAATGAGGAAATCGGAATAAACGAGTGGACGGAATATTTCAAAAGACAACTAGGAGGCGTGGAAAGTAGGGTAAAGGGTGAAAGAAGGAAGACGGTAGCAGGGGATGAGGACAGCGTAAAAGAGATTAGTAAGAAAGAGGTGAATAAGTCAATTGCAAGTCTGAAAAGAAACAAAGCAACAGGTAAAGGTGAATTGGTCGCAGCGTTTGGTCAAGAAGGTTAGGAAGGGTGGAATTAGATACAAAGCAATAGTTGTGAGTTCATCCTCACTCACTGAAGCAGGCCACAGGGTTCGTTCAGTAGTTCGCACTTTATTTACTTTTTTCACTGTGCGTCACTTTTTTCGCTG
>JAUMHM010000016.1:22629072-22649353 GCA_032362435.1 Melikaiella ostensackeni | reverse complement strand
CAATGTTCACGAAACGTCGGCAAGATTCGTAGTTTTGCACACGATTGAAACCCGAAACACCTCCTTTCATAATAATAAGATACTTATTTTCAGATTCAGATATATGGAAAAGATCATTTTGAGAAACAGAATTATTCTTGAAAATTAACTATTGCATGATCCTAATTCAATAGTATAGGGTCGTATAGCCAAATTAATTCCCGGCATTTTGAGGCCAAGGTGAACCCCTTAGGTTGAAAAATGGGTCGCCAGGGCAATTTTCAAACTAGAGTTCCGAAAAACCACTGTTCGAGAAAAACACATCTAGAAATGGCGAGTCCCATAAGCGTTCGAGTTATACTTTTTCTCTAATGTAAAATATACTCACTTCCGGTAGCTTTCGAAAAATGAGTATAGAGCCCACTCAAATCCAAAAATTATAATTTTGACTCTAACTCAGAAAAGTTCGAACATCTCCTGAACTAGAACCGGCCACAAGGGCTTTTTTCATGCGAACACCCATATATAATGGTAGTAAAGCAAGTGTAAGAGTAAATGGACATCTAAGCGTTTGGTTCGATATTAGTCAGGGCGTTAGGCAAGACTGTGTTATGTCCTCCTGGATTTTGAAAATATATGTTGTGGGCAAAGCCCGGAATGCGGGCAAGCCTATGATAGACCAGTCATTCCGCAAATCACCCCAGCGCTGTCGGGCAAAGTGCAAAACACTTCTTTACTTCGAGCTTCGCTCGGAGCGTCCTGTCATGATGAGTGCACGTGGTCAGGAGAACAAAGGAAGTGTGAACAAAAGAGATTTCACAAGTGATGTGTTTGAATCGTCTAATCTAGATCTAGAATCGTCTAATGGAGATCAAGAAGTAGATTCGGACGAAGAGGTGTCCGATTCATTGGAAAACAGTGAAATGCCTAAAACAGAAGTCAAAATGGAAATATCTATGAGAGCTCCACAAGCCGTGTCCTTCAAAGGAAATGTAAAGGAAAACTGGAACAAATGGAAACAAAAATTCAATTTGTATTCAATAGTAACAGGTTTAGACTCAAAATCTGAAGAACGCAAAGTTGCAGTGCTTTTACATAACATGTGATGAGGCACTTGAGAAATATAACACGTTTGGATTAAGTAGGAAGAAAGTTGAAAAAAATGAATAGCTCTTGTGGTTTTGGGACTTTGAATGGCAGTCTTATTAAAGATCGGATTATATGTAGAATTTAAGATGCGGATTTAAGAAATCAATTATTAAGAGAAGATAACCTGGATTCATCAAAATGTATCAACACGTGCAAAGCAGCTGAGTTAGCTAATATACAAATAAAAACCTTGGATAAAGAAGAAAAGGTGCATGCAGTAAAATCAAAAACTTCAGATCGTGGAATGCAAGATAATTTTGAAAAGAAGGAAACAGGACATTAGTATCGTGACAATAATCAACAAAATCAAAATAAAGGAGAAGGTTCATCATCGGAATTTGAAAGCGGAGACAACAACAATAGTAATCGAAAGCCATGCAAGAGCATGTCCAGCATATGGTAAGAAATGCACAATATGTCAATGCTTTAATCACTTTGCTAAAGTTTGTAAAGATAGAAGAGATGAAGCAGTAGAGAATAGAGAAACGGATCAGTTGGCATATCAAGTTGAGTCTTTGTTTGTAGGTACGGTAACAAAACAGGCTCGCATTGTAATGTAATTACGGTGAAAGATTTGAAAAGAATAGGAAATCCTAAAATTTCAAAAACTTTAGTGAAATTGGATGCATATGGAAATAACAATTTAAAGGTTATTGGTAAATGTGCCTTGGATTGTAAGTTTGTGACTGATTCAGTACATCTTAACGAGAATATATCGAGAGAGCATCATTATATTCCTACTTTTAAAAGTTTGTGTTCAAGCATGTCGGGTACGAAAGTTTTTAGCACACCAGATGCAGATCGTACATTTTGACGAATGAAGATAGATAACAAAAGTTCTGATTACATAATCTTTAATGCTCTATTTGGAAGGTGCAAGTTCTGGCGAATGCCTTATGGTATCTGCTCACCATCAGAAGTATTTTAAAGGTGTTTTCAAGAAATATTTGGTGACATTGAAGGTGTGAAAATTTACATTGATGATGTACTAATTTGGGGAAAAGAGCAAGAAGAGCATGATGAGCGTTTAGAAAAAGTCTTGCGTATAGCTCAAGAAAGAAACGTAAAATTTAATCTTCAGAAATGAAAAATCGGTATAAGTTAAGTAAAATATGTAGGTCACACTTTTACAGAAAAAGACATTCAACCAGATAATTGTAAAGTCAAAGCGATAATTGGAATGGAAGCACCTAAAAATGAACAAGAACTTGAAACTCTTTTAGGCATGATTACATATGTTAGCAAATTCATACCTAATTTATCACAAATAAATTCCGTATTAAGAAATTTAACGAAAAAGAATCCTGTATGGAACTGGGACGCAAACGCAAAGCCTTTAGTGAATTGAAAGAGATTCTAATAAAATATCCGGTTTTAAGATATTATGATGTTAATAAACCTGCAACGTTAAGTGTAGATGCTTCACAAAATGGCTTAGAGCAGTTTTTCTTCAAGAAAATTTGCCTGTCGCGTACGGTAGTTAAGCTTTAACAGAAACAGAAAGTAGATATGCTCGAATAGAAAAGAAATCATTAGCAATCCCCTTTACGTGTGAGAAATTCCATCAGCATATCTTTATAAAAGAAGTTCTTGTAGAGAATGATCATAAGCCATTAGAGTCTATTTTTAAGAAATCAATGAGCCAATGTCCCGCTAGAATACAAGGAATAAAATTAAGATTTCAAAAATATAATATATAGGTAAATTATAAGCCATGCAAGGAGTTGTTAATAGCAGATGCATTACCTCGTGCTTATTTAAAAAGTGAAAATGAACCTATAGATAACGAAATTGTAGGTCAAGTCTGTTTAGTTATGCAATCATTGCCTATTTCATTAGATAAAAAGGAAGAATTTCAAAACGAAATTTCTGAAGACAAATAAATGCAACTGCTAATGAAAGACATCTTAAAACGATAGCCGTCGCAAAGCTCACAAGTACCAGATTTAATTAGGCCTTACTATACTTTTGAAAAAGAATTGACTGTGATTGATGATTTAATTTTTAAAGGAAGTCAATTAATTGTACCATCGAATCTAAGAGAAGAAATGTTGAATAAGATTCATTACCATCATCTTGGCATGAAAAAATGTAAAATGAGAGAACGTGAAGTACTTTACTGGCCTCATATCAACAAAGAAATTGAACACACAGTTCGAAACTGCCTTTCGTGTATAACATACCAAAATTCGAATACCAAAGAACCTTTTCTAGCTAGAGAAGTGCCAGATGGTTCATGGCAGACAATAGTTTTAGGCATATTTTATTATCAAGGTGCAAATAGGTTTTCAGTAATAGATTACTTTAGTAAGTATGTAGAAGTCGCCAAATTACCAAGTGTTACTAGTTCAGCAGTTATTGCAGTATTAAAATCCCTTTTTGCTAGATTTGGTGCACCACAAATTGTGTATTTCGATAATGGAACACAACTAGAGAGCTTAGAATTAAGAAGTTTCGCTAAAACATGAAACTTTATCAATCAATCATCTAGTCCAAAATATCCTCAATTAAATGAAATGGTTGAAAGACACATTGGAATAATTAAAAATATGTTTAAGGAAATAGAAGACGAAGATAAAGATCCAGGGCTTGCTTTATTGGAATATCGAAATACTGCAATAACACACAACATTAAATTAGCTAATGAGTTAATGTTTGGACGTAAAACAAGGGGTCTTTAGCCTATTGAGATAAACACAGAAAATTTGTTTAAAAATTTGAAGGTAAAAGAGAAATTAACCCAAAGACAACAAGATCAAAGGTATTATCATGATAGTTCAGCTAAGCCTTCAAAATCAATGAAAATTGATGATGAAGGTTTTGTAGAAAAAGAAATGAACAAACTAAATGAACTATAGGTTTATTTTGACTTTTTAAATAAGCACGAGATAATGCATCTGCTATTAACAACTGCTTGCATGGCTTAGATTTCATATATTATATTTTTGCAATCTTAATCTTACTCTTAGAACCTGCAAAAATTACGAAAATTTGTAATAGATCCATATCGTACGAGGTAGAGTTATCAAATGGTAATAAAATGGAAAGAAATCGAAGATTCTTATTTAAAGGTGCTACTTCCTATGATTTGGATAAAACTAATCAATCAAATGATAACAAAGTGTTAGATAATAACATTGAAAACAATGTATCAAGTTCTAATGACACTATTATTAAAGTGCCTTGAGTAATAAATAAAATGGCGTACACTAAACCACATGTACTTGATTATGAGAAACTATGATCTAATTAGAAAATATATTATTAAGTAAAATGTCCCTCAAAAATTATAAATCACGTTCCTTCAAATGAGATAACATAACATGACACATTCTCGGTCAATCTGCGGAGTGCCCCTGTCGCTATGGGAAAAATACAGAACGCCAAAACTATCTCTGATTTTTATGTCTTTTACTCATCGTGTTGCCTATTTGATTTTCTTAACGAGATTACTGATACATTACTTCTTCGTACAATTACACTTTACGAATCCTCGAAGACCGAAAAATGACTCTTCACCATTAATTGGTCATACAGATATGGATTTGTTGGGAACTTCATTTGAGCTTATAAACTTTTCTTCACAAACTGTAAATTAATACCGAGTATATAATGTTCTCAATATACCATTCTGAATGCCTACTTTATAAAAATTGTCTTTGGATACATCCATAATAATTCTAATCAATAAATTCGCTATATTTCCAATTTCGGTTCCTGTGTCTTGATGAATTTATTCAATGCGCAATTTTATCCTTGGAATGTTTTCAAGTACACAAAAAATTTTTTTCCGTATTTATACAAGTGTTAGGATTTTTTTCCAAAAACAGGGGTGAATTGAACAGGAATTGTCTCTCAGAAGATAATTGTTTCAAATCCGCCAAAATGCTGGGAAGACTTTTTTGACCTCTAGGAATGTACAGAAAAGATTGGAACTCCAAAAAATTCAAAAACTTTGGGAACAAGATATTTTTTAACATTTTTTGAAACTTAATTGTACTTTTCCAGGATCTCCATACGCTACTTTTTCGCGAAGTCATTCAATAATTTCATGGCTCCAATACCTGCTGCAATAAGTAACTTAGGATTGTAACGCGGTACTCTGTAATTTTTGATGCATGAAATGATATTGTAAGATAAGGGTGGGATTTCAATAATAAAGTTTACATTTTGTAATAATATTCAAAGCTCTTCACAAAGAATTGTAATAATAATATTTCGCTAATAGAATATGTCAGTAGTGAGTGGATTCTTAGACAATGTGGTGTAGAAGAAATACTGATTGATAAGAGTGGAAGCAATTTGTTGATATGGTTTGATCATGTTGAGAAATTGGAATAAGGACGTTTAATGAAGCAAGTGTATTTAGATGAAGCAAACGGTAGAGTACCCAGGGGTAGACCGAGGAAATAATGGTTGGAATGTGTGAGTGAGACTCTAAATCAAAGAGATATAAAGAGTCATAGAAGCACAAGAGCTTACATGAAAAGATGTATGGATTTGAAGAAAGTAAAAGATATATGCAAGAATAGCGATGCATGGAGGACAGTTGTTTATTAGAAGAAAAGTGACGCCTGAAACGAAAGATTTTGGATACTCATGGGCCCTTGTGAAGAGCTTTGCTAAGTTGATGTGCTTGGGGTAATGAATATGGATCTTCTTATGGGTTTATCAGTTAGTTTGGGTCTTTATGTGTGAATCGTGAAGTATGATGGCTCTGTGAAGCTCTTCACCTGGGGTGATTGCTAGACAGATTGATCAGCGAAACGTGTCGAAGTGAGCAACACGCGACTTCTAGATTAATCTAAAACCTATCCCTTTTCCTGCCTACTTACCCTTACCATATAAATTACTTGCTGTCTGGTAGTATAACGAGGCTGAAATCGAACAAGTTGGCGGCAGCATTGCTACCGACAGGATTTCCTATGCCAAACAGGCGGAAAACGAAGAGGAAAGAGACTAAGAGAAACACCAAACCCCAAGAAAATGGAGAGCTTTAAAAATACGAGTATATTGAAACGATGGTCGCTTTCGGAGGATTATCGAGGTATCCCTGAAGCCACCGCTGGTGGCTACAGCATGCGGGACGGTGGTGATGGTGGACTGCGTGATGGTCAGGCAGATCTCATCGATCAACAATCTGGCCAGTAAAAAATTTGCGAAAGCGGCAAACAGTGGAACATCCTGCTGGGGATGCTTGGGCTAGCGTTAGCGATTTGTATCCAACCGCCTCAACAGGAATACAACTAGATATAAAGTTATGAATGTGGTTGTGAATCCGCCTCTCAATAATAATTATCCGACGTCGTATAATTGTAATTGTCAACTGTTTACGATGTCTTTATCCAACTTCAGATAAAAAATATTTCTGGGATTCACAGTGTGATGGAAGAATTGATGCACCTACAAATGCAGTCGTTACACCAAGAAGGGAACCAGATCGACCATGGAAAATTAGGTTAGATATGGATGCCAGCAAAGTAAAGGGAAAATTGGGTCGATTGAGTCAATATGGGAAAATAAATTGAACCAGAAAGATGATACATGTTACTTAAATCATCCACCCTCCGAATATCGAGACATTGACACCAGCTATATTGGATGAGATTATACACTCCCAACGGCAGAGACTTGATATTCGTACTGCTAGACTGCGTCGGTACAATAAGAGTAGTGCAAGAAGGCAGCAGAATCGAACTTTTCAGGTAGATGAAAAAAGGTTATATCGTGAACTATGTAAATAGGAAACTATTCAGCAAGACACTGAAGTTTCTCAATTGTAAGACATTCCTGACTACTGGTCAGATGCTTGGAGAAAAACAAACAGAAGCAAGTTCGGAGCTGCGTGGTTTCAACAAGGGAAACAAAGTACAAGCAGTAACCCTGCAATTGAGCCTACTAAAATCACAGTCTCAGGCGTTTCAGCGGCTTTGAAAAGAGCAAGTAACTGGAAAGCCCCAGGTCCGGACATGATGTACAATTGCTGGTACAAATACCTGACGAGTGTGCATCCTGCGTTGGCAAGATGTTTTCAAAAGATCATCAAACATCTAAATCAGATGCCAGGCTTTATTCTCAAGGATACCATGTATATGTTGCCCAAAAAACCAGATGCTTAAAATCCATCTGAATTCCAACCAATAGCCTGCCTCCCAACGATTTATAAGTGCCTTACAGCTGTAATTGCAGATAAGGTTTACCTTCATTGTGACGAAAATAACATATTAGCAGAAGAACAAAAAGGATGCCGCAAAAACTCGCGGGGCATTAAAGATCTGTTCACTAATGACACTGTGGCCATGACGCAAGCCAGAAATTATCAAAGAAACTTGCACATGGCATACATTTACTACAAGCAAGCATTCCCTTCGGTACCATATGACTATTTGCTTGAAGTTTTAAAAGCTTACAAGATCTGCCCACGTATCATCGCCTTCTTAGGTTTTGCGATGATGCATTGGAGAACAAGAATGAAGTATTTTGATCATGGGCAACCAAGAATAACTAGATCAATTCGCATCACGAAGGTTATCTTTCAAGGAGACTAATTTAGTGCATTATGGTTCTATTTAGCGTTGAATCCATTGAGCCAAACACTAAAGAGCATGTCTCATGCATTGAAAGCACTGCAGTAATTCGGCGATGGAGAGGTTAGTTCTACCACGACATGGAGGGAGTAGGAGCAGAAACCATTGAGGAATTCGAAATGCAATAGAGACAAAAAGCTATCCACGGTGAGCATGCCAAAACGTTAAATAAATGTGAAGTGGACAGAGGGGAATCTAGTATTTGGCTGAAAAAGGGCGTCCTGTTTCCGGAAACGGAGGGATTCGTGATAGCGAGCATTATATATCAACAACTTGCCTCAAACCTAGGACTCTCAATAGAATCGATGTCTTTTTACAGAAACATCTAGTGTCTGTTTTCGAAAACGAAGACTACTTGTTATACTCGGATGTTACTATCCAGGCGGATCATTATATTCGAGCCAATCAACTCGACATCGTGATGCGTGAGAAAGAAGGTGGAAAAGCCTATATCATCGGCATTGCTTGTCCAGTCAACTAAAATTTACAGGCAATTTATACAACCGAGATACAATGGTTGGCGAGGCAGTTATGGAGATTAAGTGGCACCTCAAGAGTTTGGATGAGCAGTTAGACAGGTTAAGTGAGTAGTTAGAAAAGTTGGACGGATAGTTAGGGTGGCTGAGCGGGCAGTTAAAGAACTTGAGAGGGCAATTAAGAAGGCTTGGCGGGCAGTTATGGAGACTGGGCTGATTGTTAGAGGAGCTGAGCTGCCGGTTAGGGAGGTTGGGCGATAAGTTATTGATGCTGAGCGGGTGGTTACGGAGGATGAGCAGGCAATTAGGTTGTTTGATCAATTATGGAGATGGGGCTAATAGTTGCGGAGGTCAAGCGGACAGTTGGGGAGGTCAGTTGGTCAATTAGAGTGTCTGGGCGGGCGCTTGGAGAGGTGAAGCGGGCAGCTAAGGAACTCGTGGGGCAATTTGAGAGGTTAGGGGTCAATTGGAGAGGTTGTTCGGGCTGTTAAGGAGGGTCTTGATTCCTGACAGCGGCGGCGGCGAGATTTTTCCATGATGTAGAGAGACGATAGCAATACTCTTCCCGATTTGCGGCTAGAAAATTGCGCCCAGCAATTATGACCGACAATTGTTCTTCCTGAAGATCGGAAGAGAATTTTCATCTTCTTTAATACCCATCTCATATTGTGTTGAGGCATAACAATGTTAATCGAATTACTTTTTATGGTTTTGAGCACATAAAGAAGAAAGAATGGCAGGCACAATTTCTTGTTCTTCTCGAAGTTGGAAACCACAAAGTCGATTACCTTGTGTTAATTCAGAGTTCCGACGATGTCGGGAGTTGATGATAGTAGAGGTCTGTGACACGGAGAAAGTGCATTACTCCCCCACCCCTCTATTTTCTCCCAACCCTTCGCTCAGTCAGTCACACTACTCACTTTATTTGCTTGTTCGTTCTGATCCCCTCCGCTCTTCATGGAGAAGAAGTTTCACGTAATCAATCCTCAGTTCCGAGACTTCCTGGATGTTTGATGCACGATCACGTGTACTATATGTACAGACGAATTACGATTGCGATGGGTTAATCGAAAAAGAATTGTTTGATCTAAAACTAAAGTGATTTTGAAACTATTCTTGTGATCAGATATGTTTTATCAATTTTCAAATATGATCATCATAAACAAAAAAGTTTTACCGAGGAAAAATAATTTAATAAGTAACTTTCAAGGACTGCGTATTTTTAATAGCATCGCATCAATTCGCTTCATTTATTTTTTTGCAGAAGAAGAGAGTTAAGAGTAGTTTAAAGTTTTCAAGTTAAGAGCATCCAACTTTCACATTGTAATAGGTAAGTCATTATATTGAATCATTTCAATCCGGCACTTCTCTCGCAATATATTATGTCAACACGAAAAACAAGATATCGAGTTGGAAATTTGGAAAATCAAATGAAAAGCACCGCGACACGTTTGTAAAGCCCTACATTTATATAATTATAAAATAAAATCAGAAAATCTAATTTTGTATTTATTTTTTATATTATATATTATATTCTGTATATATTGATTTAATCTAATCAATCTTTGTGAAATTACAAAAATCTCAAAGATTACACAAAGATTACGAAAGATTGCAAAATACTCAAAAGATGAGAGGGAGAGAGAAGTGGAAAGAAGCAAGCGTCCAGTCTCTCTCCCTCTCATCGCACACAGTGTCTCCATTTACGCAGTTTGATCATGCGCCTAGCGTCCGGTGTAAAGACTAAAGAACTCAATGCGTTACACTTTTTCGTCACCCAGCAAAGCATTCAACGCTCTGGCTCAGACCTAACTCTCCATATCGAAGTCTAAGATATTTATACATAAAAGAATGGAAAACAGCAGACAGTGAAAATACAGCTTACAATCAAGTCCGGTCGATAATTTTAAAACAATTACAAGTCAAAATTTTCATTTAAAATGGAAAACAGGGAATTTTTTTCCGTCTACTTTCAGTGCCATCTCTAAGGGCTTTCCGTGCTTCCCACACTCGATGGAGGTGATTTTGATTCTGATCTTCGAGGTTGAAAAGGTGGAGGAGATGCTCCAACTATATTTCCAGGACGATTTTTGTGCACAAAAAATTCTACGTTAAGTAAAGTAGCTTGATATGTTCTGAGTGATCCATCTTGTGCTGGTCGAATATTAACAGGTTTCATGTAAACATTGATCAGGCGTCCAAAACGGTCTTTTTGAAATATAAAAGTCATGTCCTTACCGGGCTCACCTACAATAATCTCTTCGAATCGGTTGTTAGGACGATTGGAATGTGCAAGACTCACTGCTCGATTAAGTTCACGTGGAGGATTATTCCTTCTTTGATAAACAATCGGATGCACCTTTAATGCATTCGCTGGAACTCTAAGACCAGCACTTAATTCTGTAAAATAAAAAAAGAGATTTCTACTTAGTGGAAAATTTACCATTGAGCCAGACTTGGCTCAAGCTTGGAGTCCAATGATACCAATCTTGGCGGAATATTGGCCGCCAGTCTTGGGCAAACATTGTCCGAAGCTTGGGATGATTCGATGCTACAACAGATTCTTTGGCAACAAAAGTATCTTCTCTGAACTTTCAATTTAACAAAAGAGTGTTGTTAACAATTTTTCTGCCTCAATCAACCTAAGCGTATATGATGACGGCTCATCTATGGATTTCCAAACTTTTGTTAAGCATTATAAACAAACTAAGGATCCGATCAAAAACACCTTTGGATTCGTCTCCGAAATACCTGAATGCGCCTTTTTTGTTTTTTAAAACAATTTCATCATTTTTTAAGGTTCTGCAATTATTATAAACAAGCGAGAAGTCCGATCAGAAAACGGAAAAACACTTGGATTCGTCTCGATAATATTTGTTCATTAAAATTACAGAACTTAAATAATGATTTAATTGTTTGAAAAATAGTTTTAAAGAAGGTCGCATTTAGATGTTTCGGAGGCGAACCTAAAGGTGTTTTCAGTTCTTTCATCGCATACTTAGTTTGTTTATAATGCTTCGCAAAGTTTTAAATTATTGAAAAATGATGTAATTGTTCAAAGAAATTGTTTTAAAAGAGTCACATCTAGAGATTTTGGAGACGAATCTAAGGGTGTTTTCCGTTTTTTGATCGGACCCTTCGTTTGTATATAACAATTGTAGAACCTTAAAAAATAATGCAACTGTTTAAAAAAGTGTTTGAAAAACGAAAAAGGCACATTTAGGTATTTCGGGGATGAATCCAAAGGTGTTCTTGGTTTTTTGATCGGACTTTTAGTTTGTTTATACCGCTTGACAAAAAGTTGGAACTCCATAGGTATAGGAAACTTCAGGGGCGTATTATATAGCAAAGTGAACTAATAATAGTTTCAGATGCTCAAGCTTTCTGAGAGTTATTGAAGAACAAATATGAATTGAGTAATATCCTCATTGTAAGTTCGATTATTTCAAGTACGTACTATTAAATAGTAAAAAAACAAGTTTTAAAATAAAAATTTTGCAGTAGAAAGAAGTCGATTGTTTAACAGTAATTGAGTTTTTGAATGATAAAATAGTAATATTTTAGCATTTTTTTGATAGAATAGCAAAATAAATCACGAGTTCATTTCAGTAAAGTAAATTTTTGAATATACTAGTGAATTCTTTAGTGATTTTAGTTACTGATCAATTAGTGAACTTTTGATTTTGATTGTTTTCGATATAAAATGGTGCACGTGACGTGTATCAGGTGTGTGCGTTTGTGTTTTATAGAATTTCGTGGTGGTTCTGTGAGAGCATAGATTAAAGGGATTTTTGTAATACAAACAAAGTAAGGTAAAATAGATTGATAGTGCAAATACTTTTTATTTCTCCATGTTAAATCACTGATAACATGTAAATACGTTATGTTGGTAAAGGCAGATTTCTGGCGGAGGTCACGTAGGCTTTTTAAAAAATTTTAAATATTTCTTCATCATTGTTTCAATAAAGCTGAAAATGTTACACAATCGCGTTTTTTTATCAAACTCTTCCTTTTTTTAGTTTTCTCATTTCTGTAAGCCTCTTCTAATTAATATGCGCAGCCCTAAAGGAATTAATATATTTTTAAAAAGAAGTTAGTCGTTTTCCATTATCAGATTAGTAAATATTTTGTCTAATTTAGATTGAGAGAGTATAATAAAAATGAGGAGATTAAATCAATTATTTCTTAAATGTTAGCCAGTACTTTATTTGAATAAATATAATATTTTTGAAACTATACAAGTAGCATCAAGCAAATAATTTCTCTAATTCAGAGAAGGAAAAAAGTCATTAATGAAATCAAAGAAACTTTCACTCCTTCTAAAGGTACATTTATTTTGAATGAAAAAGAAAACAAAGTTAATGAACCAATTTTTCGAATTTAAATATAAATTTTCGCTGGGAGTATAGATTATGTATCCCAATTTCTTTTTCTGCCAAAGTTCACAAAAATTTTCTTAACAATTTTAGATTGTTTCAGTTATCATACAGATTCTGGAGCTAAATTTCTTGTTCTGACGAACTTGGAGAATTTCGTAGAAAACTATTTAAATGAGCTACTTTTTTAGTTTTTGAGTGGCCGCTGTTTCTTATCGATTTTTTTTCAAAATGTTGAATTTGGAAATCTTTTACTCGCTTTAGGATGAATTATTAGATTTTTTCACTATTTTTGGTCATCTTTTGTTGACAATTGAAGAAATTGTAATTTTTCAGCAAGTTAGAACAGGAAATCCAATTAGACTGGGCCAAAATAGACAATTAAAACTGTTGCAAAATTTATAGACATAAAAACAAGATTTTAAAGAGAAAAATATAAAGATAGAAACCAGATTAAAGATAAAGGATTTAAAGACGTTTTATATAGGTTCTGTGCCCCTGAGGGAAAGAAGAGGAGAATCTAGTCCAAAAAAAGCAAAGTTCGAATTTTGTTTGCGACAATCACTCATTTTCTGAGGTTTCCAAAAAAAATAAAAACTTATTTTTTCGATCGAACAATATTAAGGGGTTCTACCCACCCCCTCTATTTTTCCCATTTGAATAACATGGGGGAAACCCCATTTTTCACAAGTATGAGACTGGAAGGCGTAATTTTCATTAAAACGAGTGAAAATAACAGGGATCTCTTAAAATCACTTTCCCGAATGCGACGTATGCATTTATTTTTTAACTTAACCCCCCGCCCCCCTCACAGCATGCCCTCAAATTCACCCTCTAACGAGGTTCAAGTATTTTACGGTATATTGTATTTAATTATTATCTTTTTGTACTTTCTTAAATAAATTATTTTTAGTGGCACAATTAAAAAGATTCATGTATTTTTTCATCAAAAATTAATGATTGAAACAATTTTCCTTTATTGAAACAAGTATTTTTTTCACATTCAATTGCAAATTCTCGGTATCCTCACAACGGCATAATCTAATTAGGTAACTTAGAATTTTTTTCACCAAAATATCAAAAATTTACGTCTCTGAGTAACGCGAACTATTCATTTCTAATTGAAAATCAACACAACCTATTAATTTATTAGTTCATGTCATTCGGAAAAAGTTAAAGTTTTGTCTGTTTTGTCGAAAAAGTGATGAAATAAATGAAGTTTGTTAAAATAATTATCGGTAAGTATAAAGAGTGGCAACATAAGAGAGCCAATGAAGCATATTGCAAAATTTGCAAATAACTGCACTTTTCTGCCTTATTTCAGTCAAAAATTAATATATATTTCAACAAATCATTTCCTATTGAGAAAATCCATAGTCTAAATTTCATCGATTTTTATCAATAATTTGTAACAGTAGTTTTTCGAAAGTATTTTAAAGTTCTTCATTCGTAGTTTGAATGGGGATGAAAACTTTCTTTGTGGAATTAGAAAAACCCTCCGCCGAAGTTTAATTTTAAAAAAATTTAGTCTGTTTCCGCATCGTAGATATACAGTCAAAAAACAATAAAAGCAACACACTTCTTACTTAAAGATCAACAAATTTGTTCATGAGATATAAATCTCCAGAAAAAATAGATCATAGCAATTGCATCTATACCTGTTCAGCAATAGTGTCATTGAAATATTTTTACGCTGCCTAAACGACCTCAAAATTCATTTAAAAAAATTTTAAAAGCGACTTTTTCGCTATTTTCTTGAAGTAAAGGTGACATATTGCTTTTTTATTTCACGATCAGATCAATTTTAAGTGTCTAAATGAAGTGAAAATGTTTTCCTGTATACCTAAATTTATGTCTGTATGGTATAATGAGGTATTTAGAAAAAATTCAAAGTTCTCCTAAGCTTCCTTGAAATTTATTAGGGAATTCATTTAAAAAAATGTTTAATGGATTTTTGCTGTATAGATACAAATTTAGGAACAACAACAAAAATGTGCAATCAATTCAAACGCCGAAAGGTCCTTTCCTCGTGAAATCAAAGGCAATATCTCACTTAAAGATATTTTTCTTCCTCATAGTGAGAGCTTTGTAACGATGAAAATTTTTTAACTTTAATTTTTGACATATCTTGACATAATTCGAGTTAGTGTGCATGTGTGTGCGTGTGTATGTGTGTCAACAATATTTTTTCATGATAACTCGAAAACAAGTTGAACTAGAGTCATGAAATTTGGAGGGATTGTAGTCCTATATGATTCCCATTATTTATTAAGTTTAGAGCCAATCAAATGAAAATAATTTTTCTTTTCGTTTTTTATTTTTCTGAAAAATCGTTTTTGATGTAAATTTTTCGCGATTTCGATCATATTAGTGAAAAAAAATTATGCGTAGATTTTAATCAAATACGTCCTTTTTTAGCAATAAAAGGCTGAGATTCATTCATTAGATATCGTGAGAATGACAAAAAATGAATTGAAAAATTCGAAGTTTTGAGAATTTTTATCACAGTATTGGCAGTAATACCAGGCTCTGTAATCCGCTTTTTTCAATCATCGGGTGATAATTCAGTTGACATAATTCGATACATTGCTTATAACTATCTCTATACAAAAATTTTCTTGTTAAAGAATTTTTGAAGTTTCCAATTTTTCGTTTATAATTAATTTTTTTTTAATATCAGGAATATAGCGACATAATATGCACCAAATTTTTCTATTTTGACAAGAGGAATCGATTGTTGTATTTATAAACTCTCTATGACCAAAGGGAGTTATGATATGTATAGACTTATACATTTTTCTTACGTTTATATTGGAAAATTTTTCTGAATTTTGGGAATATAGCGACATTAAAGTCAATATTAAAGTGAGTATTAAAGTAAGTATTAAATTTATTCATTCTTATGAGGAAAATTAATTGATGTATTTAACAGGCTTGTATCACCAAACAAGAGTATGATATATACATATTCGTCAATTTGTTTAAAATTTATAAGAGAAAAGATTCTAAATTTTCGAAATTCACTAATATTTTTAGTATCAGATTTATTCGTTTTAATGAAATGGATCAATCGAACTTTCTAAGATCTATGAAAAATAAACAGAAAATAATCAAATGCAATACTGAATAATAAATAAATAAAATAAACATTAAATACTAAAAAAACGCAAGAGAAATTGTGTTTTCCATCCTCTCAGACTCCTTTTACTGTCTAATAGCTCTTTCCAATCTCCCTGACTCCATAATTTTTTTAAAGAACTAATAGTCCTAAAATTATATCGAAAATAAAAATCACTGTAAAGTCTTAGAAATTAATGAAAATATTGAAGTTAAAACTTAAAAATCTGTGATATCGCTAAGGGCGCGCATCTGTCGAATTTCGCGCTTCGCGCTCGATAATGTATTCACCTCCCGCTACGCGCTTGGTCTATGTATTTCCCCCAAGTTTGTGCAAAGAAATTCTAAAGCAATTATTTTGAACTTTATTATAATAAATTTGTTATTTTAATTTCTGCACCTCAATTTGTTTAATTAATTACGAGTAAGTTTATCACTCAACAAACTATGTTAGTGTATTTATTTTTTTTCAATTTTAAATTCGGTAAAAGTAAAGTCTAATTAATTAACTGAACTTTGGTTTTAGGTGGAAAATGTTGCCGTTAAAAACTTTATTATATTTTTTCGGTGAAAGTTTTGTCATGGAACATGCTTTTGTATGAAGAGTGTCCCAAAAAACGCCGATTTTTACCCTGTAAGAGTTACACAACCTTTTTTGTTATTAATTTAAAAATGAAACTAAAAACACGTCTCGAAAGCCTAGAAAAAAGCAACCATCTCCGAAGATACTCTTGTCAAAATACGACGCGTTCCCAAAACCGCCAGTCCTGACACAAAAAAAACTACATAACGTTTTTATTTTTTAATTTAGGAACAAAAACCAAAAAACGTGTCTCGAGCTATAAGTTAGCTCCATACTCCGCAAAAATTTACCCCACACCCTATCCCCTGCGGGCGGTAGGGGGAGTAACTTTACAATTTCAAGTGGGAACCTATATTTCTTATTGGAGATTCAGATTCTCTATTGATAAATACGTAAGTTTTATTCAACATTTTCTTTTGTCCGCCGTACACCGAAAGTAAGCTTTGCCGGTGTCGTTTTGCGTGCGGAAAGTTGATTTTTCCGCAAAAGAGCGGTAAAATTGAAAGTGTGCGGAATATCAACTTTCCGCACGCAAAACGACACCGACTCGGCTTACTCTCGTTATACAGCGAACAAAAAATATCGTTCGTATCACGTGCGGATCGTATTTCAACGCGCGAGCAAGAACGTATATAATAAGGACAGGAAACTCGAGTTTTCGAAATCGCAGATAGTGTAATCTACAAAATGATAATTAGGAGTACAAGAGTCTGTTTTATCATTTTTAATTTTTGCTCATGAATTTTCAACATAATTTGCTTGTAAACTTACCATCCTTTGAAATAAATTTCTAATCCTAATTCGGATGGCACTTACGCCCGTATGCCCTGACGTTTTTTCCTTGACCCACTTCCGGGTCGAACTGGGCCAAAATCTTCTACAGGGACATGAGTTAGGGGAAAACAAGTAGGTTAAGCCAATAAAACGATTTTCGGAAATTTGGCATTTACGCTCGTATGGAGTGTCGCCCTTGAAATGTTTTTCCTTGAAACTGACTTATGAAAAATACATGTCTTGGAAGGCCAACCTTGATGTCTATGATCCATGAGATAGCAAAAAATGGTATATAAAGCCCCAAAACAGACCAGAATATTCATTAGTTGAAATTTTTAACGAAATTTTCAATTAATACATTAATCATTATTTTATGTATTTTGAGAAAATGAGGGCCGTTTTGACTCTGCTCGTCACCTTGGTGGTCATCTTTAATTCTATTGGTAAATACAACAGCAGCTGTAATATACCTCACTAAATACATTTATTGCTAACTATTTTTTGATAGGACCCCTCGTTTTTTTCGTTTTTACTCTCGAAATTTGTATTAAAAAAAAAAGAAAATTGCAATTTTGACCCAAACGATACATGATAACTGGGTCAGAAATAAAGCTGGACATTTTTTTTAATATTTAGAAAGCTTATAAATTCTACGTCCAATGAGCCCTAGTGGAGATATTTTTGACTTTTTGAAGAGGAGATATCACGTGAAACGCTTTGTTTTTCAATTAAAGAATTTCTCGAATTGTGTATCTCGATTACGACTCATGTCATGAGCTGGAAAAATTTCAACAATTCCCAACTTATGAATAAAAATGTCCAAGCGTGTCTATGGGCGAAATTTTTTTGGATTTTTTTACCTCAACTTCAACTTGGGCTATAGCCTAGAGAAGCTGTGGCAAAAATCTGAATTTCAAAGGATGTAATCTTCAAAATCTTATCTTAAATTTATTTCAAGAAGACTTGAAAAATCTTTCTGGATTCCCGAGTTATAATTAGAAATGTCTAAGCGTGGCTAAGACGAGTTTCAGTCGGTCGTGAATTTCTCGGATTTGTTACCTCAACCTCATCTCGTGCTATGCCCTAAAAAAGTTGTGGCAAAAATCTGAATTTTACAGACTGTAATCTTTGAAATCTTAATTTCAATTCAACTCCAGGAAACTTAAGAAATCTTAACGGGTTCCCAAGTTATAACTAAAAATGTCCAAGCGTGTCTGAAACTCGACGCAGACACGATTGGACATTTTTAGTCATACCTGTACCTCTGAAACCCGTAAGGATTTTCGGAATTTATTTCACAAAGTACGTCATGAAATTTTTTTTTTAATTCAACGTCGCAAATTATCAATGTAAAATGGCGGACCCAATATGGTGGCCAACATTGTTAAATTTTTGCCTATTTGTCTGAAACTTGATATAAGGGGGTCTTTGGGGTCGCTGATTTTCAATTTAACGTTGAATTTACAAATTTGAAATGGCGGATTCTATATACCAACCAAAATTATTAAATTTTTACATATTTATCTAGAACTTGATATAACAGGGTTTTTGGCATTACTCATTTCGATTTTGACGTCAAAAATTACAAATTGGAAATGGCGGGTCCAATACGTCAGTCAAAATTGTTATTTTTTACATATTCGTCTAAAACTTGGTGTAAGGAGGTTTTCGGGGCCGCTGGTTTCGAATTTAACATCAAAAGTTACAAATCAAAACTGACGGATCCAATATTTAGTCAAAAGTTATATTTTCCAACTCTTGGTTTTTACTCTGGTCTTCATCTTCGTGGTTATCTTTAATTCTATTGGTGAATATAACAATAATTATAATATATGTCGCTAGACAAATTTATTTTTGCTATTTTTGATAGGACGTTTTTCTTTTAGTTTCAACACGATAAAAAATAAGGCTAGGCATTTTTTCTTAATACGGTTAGAAAGCTTATGAAATGCCACATCTAATGAGCTCTAGTGAAGATATTTCTGGTTTTTTGCAGAAGACATATCACGTGAAAAGTTTTTTGAAAAATTCAAGAATTTCTCAAATTTTTTTAACTCGACTTCAACTCGTGTCATGAGCTAGGATATTTTCAAAAATAATCTGGAATTTACAGGTCGTGATCTTTGAAATCTTAATTAATTTAAGCCATGCAAACTAAAAAACTTTTCGGGTACCCGAGTTATGTTTGAAAATATCCAAGCGTGTTTACGGCCGAGAGTTTTTGGGATTTTGTACCTCAACTTCAACGCGTGCTATGGCTTAGGGATTTTTTGCAAATATCTGAAATTTACTGAACGTAATCTTGAATTAAAGATAAGATTTCAAAGAGTACGTTCTCCTCATTTCTAAATTGGAATTTAATGTGTGAAGTTAAAAATTCAAAATGAAGACTAAGATTGTTAAATTTTTTAATATTTGTCTGAAACTTGATATAAGAGGGTTTTTGGGGTCGCTGATTCCGAATTTGATGTCAAAAGTTACAAATTCAGAAAATGTATCTATTTTCATTTCCTCTTTCAGAATTAAGTTCGCAACGCAGTGGTGCTGAGTCTTCCTCTCGTGAACAAAGGCTTCTTGAACTTCCTCCTAGTATGCGGTTCGGAAGGCAGGATCCAACTGTCGAAATTCCTCACATTGAAGGTCTTACATATATGGGATCCTACTTGGGATTTAATGAACGTTCTGGCCAAATGGAAAGGACATACGGTTTCATAGCCGTACTACCAGGCAGATATAAAGTAAAAGCAAGCGGTGATAATATCTTTGGATTTTTTGACGATGAACATGTTTTTCATAAATTTTTTGTTGGGGGGGAGTATGGGACAATAAACATGAAGAACTTACACCTGCCTAGGCAATTAGATGAGTGGGAAAAACGGCATATCAAAAATTTTTTAGATTAGTCAACACGCCCTCAATCACGGGAAATCATTATTATTATTGTTTTTAATAATAGTAATTTCACCTGATTAAGAGAGTGTGTCACACAATATTTGCAATAATTAAAAACGGCTCCCGGACAGACCTCTAAGTGGATAAATACTAACTCAATCACGTTAAATCATTATTTTTATTATTATTATCATTATTATTATAAAAAATTATATCTCAGACTTAAGATGGTTATAGCCCAATATGTCGAAAGCACTTTTTTCGAGTTGGATATTTGTACCAAACTGAATATATTGCACGGGGCTATTCCGGTTTATATCATCAGTCACGGACACATTTTGGTAATGC
>JAUMHM010000016.1:22613289-22628972 GCA_032362435.1 Melikaiella ostensackeni | reverse complement strand
CCATGTTTTTTATCCTTCGGCTGAAAAAATTGGTCGGCGAAGTTTCGAATTTCGGAAAAGTACGACGACACATTATTATCAGAATAAGAAACGGCACAACTTTTCACTAAAGATTTATTCAATTGGATCAATAATTATTGAACAAACAGTGTTAAAAGAAGCGCTCGGCCAAGTTGCGTGTGGCGCAACAGCGAATTATACAGCGTCATTAAAGGAATGAGTGGTTGTTGCTTTTTTTCGAATTAACAATAACTTTAATTAAATGATTGTAAGAAATAATTGTGGATGAATAATGACGCTTCTCAAACATTTTATCGTACTAATGTTCGGTCAGTTCGTATTGTAAACATTTATAAAAATTATCTAAGTTTTAGAATAAAAAAAGAAAAAAAATTTTTGTTTATCCAAATTTCCCCAAACCCTCCCTCTTATCGAAAAAAATTCCTGTTAGACTACAAATCTTCATTCAAGAATAATATAAACATTAATTAGAGTTATTGTCAATTTGAAATAAAAAATAAGCATCAACCACCTATTTATTCAATAACGCTTTATAATTCGCTGTTGCACCACGCGCAACTCGCCCGAGCATATTTTAAAACACTCGTTTGTTCAATAACTATTGACCCAATTGAATGAATCTTTAGTGAAGAGCTGGATGTTTCCCTAATATGAAAATGTGTTGTTGCATTTTTCGGAATTCGAAACTTCCTTCACCACTTTTTTCGGCCAAAGGTTAAAAAACATGGCTTTTATATTCAATTGAAATATTGTCAACTGCTGATTTAATATTCACTTGTTCATCAAGCTTGTGTGCATCGCTTAAGTGTCCTGAACAAAATGACACCGACTAGAAGTCATTCCGTTGAAAATTAAGGGAGCAACGACATTTTATGAATGGAAAAACATTGATTTTTTGATAAAAAGAAGTTCTTAATTGTTATCTAAAAAAATATGAATAATTTGGGAAAATCGTAAGCGGAACCTCACTTTATTCTTTCAAGATCTTTTGTTGTATATTTTTTATTTATTTATTTCCTAATTTTCATTTTTAATGAGTGACGTCATCAACCAGACAATAGTTGCATTCCTCGCATAAAACTGAATTATATTCATCAGGAAAGGAGGATTGTCAATAAGGCCTGTTTTTTGTCCTGTGCTTTCGTAATCCTGTCTTGTGTATACTATACAATAGGGTGGCCCTCACTCATACGTGGTGCAAAAAAAAAAAATTCAGAATTTTTTTGCTCTCACCCCCCCCAGTTTTGTTCGAATACAAAAAAAATGATCTTCTTTGAATGCTATCCAAATCGGTTGATATTAACCTCTACCTTAAACACCATAAAGCTTAACTCATGTTTCTTATGGGGAAAAGCAGTTTTTGTTAAGGGGGGCAGTCTCGCCAGAGCCCGCAGAAAGGTGTTTTTTGAGATTTTTTTTTCAAATAAAAAAACAACATAAAAATTAATCATTCAGGGATATTTTCATCAACTTTTGAACAAAGTTTAAAAAAAATAACACAAAAATATTTAAAAATGGTGGAGTGAACCATGGTGAACTGGAATGTCTCGCCGCCGAAGTAGTAGGACGGCGTACACCATAGCGTCCGGAATTCGTAACAGAAACAGAAATAATTGTCGTTTTCCTAATTTGAATACTCTTTTACTTTATATGAACCAAAAAAACCTAATAAAAACCGAATATGAATGAAAATTTCCGCTGTTTCAACCAAAACTACGATTTTTGATGAAATTTTTAAAAATATTTGTGCTTATAAAATATTAGAAACAGATAAGGTCATATATATTTGTGGTTCATATAAAGTAGTTTTCAATACTCTACAAAATGAAACTTGTTTCAGGTCAATAGGTTGAATAGTTTTTGAGAAATCTTGCTCGCCGTTTGCGAAAATATGGTTTTGAGAAAACACGCTTGAAAGTTTCAGTAAGATACTACAACTTTTTAATAAAACAGCGATGGAATTTCAATCAGTTACTCCCGGTCCATATAACAATTCCTCAGCTTTTTCAAAAACAAACAAAAGAATAGTAGAAAAGGCCCTGCTGGTCTTTTTCCATGCATTGAATCTCGAGGAAAGGCGAGTTTCGTTATGGCAAGCAACTCGCCGAACGTCGGCATGCCCGTGCACTGCCTGCAATATCTTCCGAAATATTTTGAATTTGGAGCTACATATTTTGAAGGACGTTTTCAGATAGTTTTTGAACCGATTAAGCCAATAAAAAAATCGATTTTTCTTTCGGTTTTGAGGGACTGACCCCCATAATCTAAGATTTGAAAGCCATGATATCTTGCAAATTATTCCGCAATATTGCAATATTTTGTTCAGAATTCATCGAGGAATAAATATCAGTCATAAATTTTAAAGTACGGTTATTTTATGGTACTCTTATGGGTCTCTAAGGAATACCTCATAAACGCCAAATATGAATTTGATCTAATATCGAGGTTTATTCACGCTTTTTGAAGTTTATTTTTTCATTAATCATCATGAGTCGGTAGTCTGACAATAACCAGTAACTTTCCAGGCAATTTTAAAATGTCTGAGCAATTTTCATTAGTTTAAACATCTGATTTATCCATATGAATCGAGAATGTTATGGATTTTCTAGACAAATGTCAATTTTCGTGAGTACTGATTTGTTTTTAATACTACTTTGAATTGTTTGAAGAAACTTTAATTGTTTGAACAAAGATGAATTGTTTAAACAATTTCATATATTCTTGATATTCAATTTTCGCCATTTTTCTGCAAATGTGAATATTTATAGACACTAATTTGTTTCTGAACGATACTCTAGAATGTTTAAGCAAATTGAAATTGTTTGAACAAGTTTTGATTTTTTCAATATTCGATTTTTACCATTTTCCGACAGATCTGAATATTCGTAACTGTAACTTTGTTCTCTCAAAATACTCTCAAAAGTTTTGGAAAAATTAACATTTTATAACAATTTATTTCCTTAACAATTTTCAAATTTTCAGAAAAAATTAGTACCTACAGTTATTCACATCTGCAGAAAAATGGCGAAAATTGTATATTAAGAACATATGAAATTGTTCAAACAATTAAGGCTTCTTTAAATAATTGAGAGTAGTATTAAAAACAAATTAGTACTCACAAGAATTTAAATTTGTCTAGAAAATCCATTACATTCTGGACTCATATGAATAAATCAGATGTTTAAACACATAAAAATTGTTTAAACAATTAGAATTTTTTTAATCACTGGCTATTGTCAGATTATTGACTCATGGTGAGTTATGGAAAACAAATTTCCAAAAAGCGTGAATAAACCTCTATATTAGATCAAATTCGTGTTCGGCGTTTTTCGAGGGTATAGATATTCAAACAATTGGAACAGTTTTTTTTTCAAAATATCATTAACGTGTTTTAGAATGTCTATTAACTGTGAATACATTTAACGTAAAAATAAATATTGTCTTTTTTTTCTGAAAAACGTAATATTAAGTTCTATCTTTATGTGAAATTGTAAATATTCACGAACAAATTTAATTTTTATAATTTTGGAAAGTTTTAAATTGATATAAAATATATGAGGAGCAAAGTAATACACTATATCTGAAAACAGTTTTTCATTCAAAAATTTTTGAAGTTATGAAATTGTTAAATTCCGTAGTTAAAAATTTAAAATATTCATGAACAATTTTTTTTGTTCTAAGGGATCGTTAAATTGTCTAAAACGCAATAAAATGTTATACCAAGAAAACCTTTCATTTAATAATATTTAATTACAAATTGAAGCCAGCCGGCAACTATGTTTTTTTTAGTTTCACCAACAAAAAGTATCAAGGAAATTCAAAGTTAAAAAAAATTCTGTGAGGCGATTGTTTCTTACTATTCAATTAGGATTTCTGGAAATTTTCAGATTGATTTATTGAAAATTGACGGTGAGGAACAAATGCCTTTCTAAAAGATTTTCCAACCTGGAAAGTCCCTCGATACTTTTTGTCGGCAAAACTAAAAAACATGTTTACCGGCCGGCCTCGATTTGAAATTGAATATTATTGAAGAATAGGCGATTTTCATTTATTTCATTATTTTTTAGGTATCACTGGACTATACTCTATGTCTAACCCAAGTTTTGAACAATTTTGACAACAATTGGGCAACTTATGACGAGTTATATTTTAAAAACTTATTGAATTCACGAATAAAACTTTATGATTTTATAATTCTTATTATTCTGACAAGAAAACAGTGAATAGAAGAAAGATCCGTCTTTTTATTTTCAAGTTTATATAAAAAAATAATTTTGTGTTTCTTAAAATTTTCATAAACTCAGATATTTTCGTTGGGCGAGATATTTGAACCTGGGCCTGAATTTTGACTTAACAGTTAAGAGATTTATGTTTTTTTATGCCTCTAGTGATGTTGAATGTCTCTTTTATAAATCCCTTGGAAAGCTAAGAATGTTTTGAAAATCAACAATTCTTTTTTTATTTGAATAGTACAAATATATTTTATCAAGAAGCACAACCCCTTTTTCATATTCTTTCAAGAATTTGTGCTTCTATGAGGAAAATATTCTGTGAGTTTCATATGGGACAAACCATTCTTGTGGCTACGAGAATTTGATTCTCGAAAAACTGAATGTTCCCATTTTTCTTATAAACATCGATTGATTGAAAAAAATGGTAATAAAAATGTTTTCTCATTTTCAAAAATCCTACAAAACATACTTGTTATTCTTATATGATACCTTTCACCGTCCGTGAGAAAAATTAGAAAATGAAATTTTTCTAAAAACGTATTCTCGTGGTCATAAAAGTGATTTGGCCTGCATGAAAGTTATAGAATGTCTTCTTTATAGAAAGCGTTGTTTTCTAGTATATTCTACTTCATCTTTCTGACTGAAATTTGAAAATATATATATTTGATTTTATGGAAAGCCCCTTCTTTTTTCATGTTATCCAATAATTTTTATGAAGTCGTGTTTATATAAAGAAGACATTATGTAAGTTTTATGCTGGCCAAATCATTTTTTTGGCCGCTAGATATTTTTTTTCGAAAAATCAAATTCCATAATTTGTCTCGCGAAAGATGCGAGATATCATAAAATAATTAGATGTTTTTCTTGTATAACATTGTATAGGGAGCAGAATTTGTCCTCAACATTTTCTCCAATTTATCGCTGTTCATATAAAAAATGCTTGAGTTGAATTTTTCGTAAGAAGATTCTTTTGACCATAAAAATATTTGGCCTACATAAAACTTACAGGATTTCTTCGTCATTCGAGTATTGATTCATCAAAAGAATTTCATGAAAAAAAGTTGGTGTTTTTAAGAAAATCTACTTCCAATATTTTGAGAAAAACCGCCACCACTTTGTTAATTTTCAACCATTTTTTACTATTCTGGCGGATCTCGGAATACAATAATTAGCCTCACAAGATTCAGGAAATAAAACTTGAATATCTCAATTAGCTCAACTCCTGTTTCCTTTTAAAAACAACATATTTAAGAGACGAATGATTCTGTACGAGAATCTGTGATTTGAAGTCACACTGTCTGTCTGATTTGAAATTGATTTGATTTTAAAAAAATAATTTTATTTATATTCCTATTACCAGATATTTTATTTTACATCTACATATAATCGAATGATGATAAATAATTAGTTATAAAAATATATATTAACTATTTTCTTTGTAACATCTCGGAACTGTGACCCATCATTATTTTTCTTAAATAACTTTTTATTTTGTAGATGTCAGTCTACAATCAATTCTGTAGATATCAATGGTTGAGAGTACCTACTTTTCAGCGATAAATTGAATTCTAAATGTAGATTCTTAATCCCATAGCGTTAGAAATTTTCTTTTTGATACAATGTTCACGAATGTAATATTATAATTAATTGTGAGCAAGATCATTAATATTTATGGACAAAATACACGCAATTGATAATTATTTATATTGTAAATGAATTTGTTCATATTGCCAGAGTGTAGAAATATTATGTGTCAAAATGAATTATAAAGCATGTGGGACTCTATCAATCTATACAGACACACTACTGGGCTAGATATAAATTTCTGCCTGACATATTCTGAATCTGTAAATAATTCTGAACAAGTATAGCGATAGCCGAAATAAACTTTGAAAATGATACTCAAAAATTCATATAATCTACTATAGATGAAGATTATCCTACAGGACTTGTAAATATTCTCATAATTATTCAAATTCAATGTTGAAATTAAACGTTTCACAGTATTGCTTTTTGAGGATTAAAATTTTCAAATTTATATTCATTAAATTTTGATAAAAAATTAAAATGTAATAATATATTAATAATCATTCTTAAAGTCCATTGTGGAAAATTTTTTTTAATACTGTTGTAATCTTTTTGATCTCCTCAATAAACCTTAATTGAATTAATCGAACGAACTCCTAATAAAGCAACATATAACTCTCCATGATAAAAAAATATCTTTCCTCAAGTCTATTGCAATCTTATCAAATGTCTGTCCTCAAGATTTGATTATGATTATTGCGAGTGCTTATGCAATTGGATGCCTTTTTCTGAATGTAAAAAGATAAATACCATATTTATACAATGTAGAGTAACACGATTCAAGAATACAATGTTTTCTTTATCTCCGCTTAATATTTCACATTCGATCAAATTATTACATAAATATTTTATTAATAATCGTGTTTCATCACACAATCCTTCACTGATACTCAGATTTCGTATAAGCTTTATAATAGAAGTAATTCTTAAACGTAATTCATGAGGTGGTAACCCCGTTGTTGATAAACTCTTTGCAGTAATTCGTTTAGTTTTTTATTAATTACTCTTGCGTCAACATTTCTAGTTGCTGAAATTACAATTTTTTGAACTTCTTCGAATGTTTTCTTTGTAATAAGATCACCATACGTATCTTGAACAATATCTAAATTGAAAGAAGCAATTATTCGTTTCGGAAGTTTAACACTGTTTTATACAAGATTGTTTACACAATTACCGATTTTTGATGAAAAATCTACAAATTCAGTTTCCTCTGGCAATGTACTAATATTTCCTGTAAACTTGTACGTTTGAAAAATTTCCATATTTTACTCGTCTTAATAGATAAATTTACTATTTCAGATCTAGTACCACTTTCTTGAATTTGGCAAAACTTGTCTGAAGTGTCTACCTAAAATTACAATTTTTCCTCTGAACATTATATTTGATTTCATAATACCTTTCAAAGTTGTGTCCACTATTGCTAATGCATTTTAAGGAGCCATTGGTGCTTCAACTCAAATAAATACATCAACATGTTTAAGATATAATCCTATTTTGAACTTCACTTTTATAAATAATGATGAATCACTATATAATGGTACTGGTAAGCTCAAGACTTTATTTACTGTTTTTCATTTTGGGAGTAAAGTTGTCGCTATTCTTGTGATTGCTACACTAAAATTTTTTTTCTCTACTTCCTAATAAATTCCACAGAGTTTTGTATACGAAAGTTTAACCTGAACATCCTTGGCCATCTACATACATCAACTTGCAGTATTCTTCGCTAGAGTCTTCTACTGCTTTCAAAGCACTATTAACTACATTCTTTTGCTCAATATTTAATTTATCATAATTTTTTTTTCAAAATCTAATTCCTCTTCAATATTAACCGGTTCGATAGTTGATGGTTCATAATTATCGTCTTTGATATCAATTAAGCCAGAGGAATCAGTTGAGTTAAAAACTTAATCCGATAACATCTTTCAAATGTCTTTGTGAGCTTCACCTTAGGCTTCCTTATTTTTGAATTTTCTAATGTAATCTTCCGACATTTGTTTCTTGAATTCTGCTTGAAGTTCACTTCGATGTATTGGTCGACAATATATTAGTATTCTAATGAACAATCAACGAAGACTCCATGACATCATCCACAAAACAGCTTCTTCTATTGCTCTTTTCCACTCATCATCATCTGCTGATGTAAATGTATCATGATTTATTCCATGAACGCACTTCAAATCTACTACTGATGTTTCGCCCTTCACTGTTAATAATAGTAATCATAAATAAAATAGTTCTACGTTACATGGATTTGATGAATGCATTCTTCCTATAGTATTTTCTATGCTCTTTCGTTTTTGCAATTGATTTTTTTTATTCCATGTGTAATGCTCTGGAATTTCAGTATAATAATAATATTTACGTGCATCAGGATCACGAGTATTTAATTCAGAGTAGTGTAACAATTCTGTTTTTTTAATCCTAATTGAATGAAATTGAATAATTGAGACTGCTTCATTGAACAATAATATTTTCTTAATCAGTTAAATGTATAGGTAAACGATTTATACTATGACGTTCTCACTGAACGGTTTACTTAATATTCTCTTCATCGCTTCAACTGGACCGACATATCTATTTTCTTTCTAGTGACGAAATAATTATGAATGCTGCCTCATGTCCTTTGTGAATGTATTGTATAAATATTTTACCGACCTAATACTTGAAACAACTTCCACATTTAAATGGCAATTATATAATTGTAATTTAGGATTTTTTTATTATTCTGTCTTACTTCTACAATTTCTATTTCAATAAATTCTAATATCATTCTATTTTCTATGTGATTCACTATAAGCATTTTTTAATCTTATCATATTTTCGATTGTTCTTCATTTATCTTCATCCAAACGTTCATTTTGAATTAATCGATATTAAACAGAATCGTTATGATCATACATAAAAAGTTATCCAAAACATGGATCATTAACCTCGTTTGGGTATAGAGCATTATTCATTTGATAATAAATTGGCACCTGAATTTTATAACAAAACGGTCTTCGCCTTCTTTCATTTAAATCGAATACATTTGCGTTCGATGAAGCAGAAGAGAAAGAATTATTATACAACTTTTCTTCTTTCAAGTGACGCAATTTTTATGTTTTTGATTGCTTGTAATTGAATAGGAAATATTTTACATGAATAATCGATCATCTTTGATACCCATTTTTAAGTTTTAATTTTTTTGGATTTAATTTTTTAAATTGAGTTCATTGTATTTAGATAATCTTCTGAAACTTCATCATCAAGCTCCATCGTATTTTCTAAGAAACTATTATTTTGTAATGACGTTGATTTCTCATTTATTTCTATTTTTAAATCATTAACTTGTTTATTGTTCTCATATGTATCTTTCACTTCAATGTTTTCAACGCAATTATGTAATTTTTCTTTTATCTTTTTCACGTGAAAACGTCTCTGATACTCGTTTTCACGTTCCAATTTCTCCGCGTCTGATATATTTTTCTAAACATTTTTTTCTCAGCATTAGATGAATACATGAGATCCTCATTTTTTTCTTTATTATTCTTGATGTTTTACAAAGTACCGTTAATTGAATTATCTCGAAACTATAATTCGATGTTCATTAGAATTCTAAATACCAGAATTAGAGTCTCTGAAAACAGTTATCTCAAATTAATGCTAAATCATTCAAACATATTGCTTCTTTACTTTAAGGTTATGTCATGGAATATTAAAAAAAAATCAATTTCTCACATCAGATACATCATTGCTAAATTTATAATCAGAACATCAAAATACATGGCAAATTATTCAAAGATATTACTTTAAGGTTATGTATATTTAAAATTTGAGAAAAGAAATTTGTTTATAATGAATTTGCGGGTAATTTTATTACTATGTTTCTAAATAAGCGCACCAAAATACAACACTAAATCATTTTGAAAATTCATTTCAGATACTCATTTCACAACATCACAATCATTGAAAATAAAAATTCTATAATTCTAATATAGGTATTTTAAACATGAATACACTTTTATTATACAAATTATAGCTAATATTCAATTACATAACCGTAAAGTAAATAAGCAATTTATGTTACTCAATTGATAAAAATTAGAATTCAACCTTTATGTTATTTTATATTGCGAGAGAAATTAATTTGTTTACAATGACATCTGAGAGTACAATTCTTTTCTTCGAAACGTTGAAATCATTTCTTTAATAATTTTTTGATCATGACTTTTATTTCTGAAAATATGATTTATTAATAAATTCTTTAACTAATTCCAGAAAATGTAAATTTCAATAGAAAACATGTGTACATAAAATTTGAAAATTGAATTCAGATACTCATTTCATAACATAACAAACATTTTGAAAAATTCTATAATTTTAATATAGGTATTTTACGCATAAATAAACTTAATTATAGAGGTTATATAGCCAATATCCAATTACATAATCTAAAAATAAATAAGCAATTGTGCTACTCAGTAATGATGTATCGTACGTATTTTTGGTACAATAATTTCTTATGCATTGTTATTTTTTTATTATAATGGACATTTTCTGGAATTAGTTTAAATAGTTATTAAATTTAACATACATTTCTTATTTACTCTCAGGTTATGTAATTGCATATTAGTTATAATCAAATATAATCATTATAATAAAAGGTAACTACATAAATATTAAGAAAAAGCTTCATAACTTACCTACATTGAATACATTTATTTACACAGTCTTAAATACAACTCGTATTGAAGAAATACGCAGTCTCAAAGTTAAGCACGGCACTTATTATTGCCTTATTAATTTTAATCATATTAGCTCGTTGCCAAAATAGGAAAAAAAATTGAGTTCGTACTCACAAAAGGCCCTCAGTCTGACCTGTTGAGTACCGGTAGTAAAAATACATAAATTGTACTTCATAATATAGCACTATGGTGGCGCCACGTACTTGGACAATTTTGAGATTCATCTAGTAGAACATATAGAATAGAATCCATCTTGTGGAATATTGGCTCAAATAGAACACGCATAAAGATATAGTACAATAGATTAAGAAAAATTAATGAAACAAATTTTACGTATGAAGCAGAATTTTAATTCAGGAAACAATATTATAATACGTGTTCCTTATTTCACTTATCGTACAAACACATGAATCCAAGTAATTATCAGCGACTGATGAACTCAGGAATCTATTATTTCGACGGAATGGCGCCCGGTGATTACTACCCCAATTAAAAATGTTTTGTCTTGATTTTGACTCGATTCAGACTTGAGTTCGACTTGAAGACGGAGATATCTTGCTGCGTCTCAAAATTGAGCCGAGTTTATGAGTTTATGGCCACAAGAGCTAAGACGGCGTTAGCTCGACTCAAGACGAACCTTTCTGGCCTCAGAAATGAGATTGTTGACAGATGCAAAGGATTAAAATTGATGAGAAGAAAGGTCCAATTTTTAAATTAGTCGTTTTCAAGAGGAGAATTCAGAATCTGTGGGTCTTGACGACTATAGCCGTAAAAAATTTGCTTTAAAAAGATTAAAATTACAATTTTCTATAAGGATCTCCTGATCCGTAAGAAATACGTGAAAACAAACAACAATTTCGGTCTTTTCGCCAAACAAGTATGATGCAAATCAAAATCCATAGATGAAATAATTCAATATATATATATATATATATATATATATTGTATAAACAAATACAAAATTGTTTAACTATAAACAAGGATTAGCTTTTATGACAATTAGGATGACCCTTTTCGTCAGGGCAGGTATACCTGCCCTAGCCTATACGGCTATAGGCAACCTTTTTACTGTCTCAAGACATAAAACGTCGACTCAAGTCATGAATATTCGTCTTCAAGTTGTAAACGCTGGTCTCCCAGATGTAGAAAATCGGTCTTCAAGTTGTAAACGCTGGTCTCCCAGATGTAGAAAATCGTCTCAAAACGTGAAATAAAGTCTAGCTCCATCTCAAAAATGAGTCATAGAAATATGTCTCCACTTCGTCTCCACTTCGTCACCATCATTTCATTTCATTTATTTTCATTTTTTTAGGTATTCAAACAAAACTGGGGAAAAGGAGAGTAAAGAAATTCTAAAAGTGAAGAATAAGGGCAACCTTCGTGTACAGTATTCAGTCAAATCGGAATAAAAAACTCTGTTCGCAACCGCTTTGTTATTCACGTACATTGCATTCACATGATTCGAAAACAGAACAAGATATAATGAAATACAAAGCTGTCAAACAAATCTAATACTTTCTATCATATGAATGTTAAGAATGTAAATATTAAAATTTTATTACAAAAATATGAGTGCAATCAAAAAATGGTTAGAGGGACTTTTTAATTTATTTTTGAGACGAGGAACTAACGATATTGACCTATATTTTTGTACCAGAGAAAAGTGTATCAAAGGGAATTCTGACTTAAAAATTCCTTCGAAAAGTATTGCCGTCGGACCATACCGACCGACATGTATGTTCGCTGAAACAATTTTTTTACTCAGGGGGTTCCAAAACGTCGAGAATTGATAAAGACTGGGTATTACACTCGTCGCGCGTAACTGTGCCGGCCTCGGATCTGGTCACAGTACCAAGCGCTATTTAAATCTAGTTTCAACTGGACTTGAAGCGACGAGCGAGTAAACACTCAGAATAGCATATTAAACCTCTGAATCTGGCAATATACAAAAGGGCATATACAAAAGTATATGTTCAGAAAGTTGCGATGTAAACATCTGATACGGCACTGACTGTCCGTGCGAAGACCTTGAGTACAGGACGTTAAGGGACGCTCGGAAGGGGTGGGGGGGTTGGCAAAAGCAGTCAAGCGTGAACAACCGTGAAGCTGGTACAAGAACGGGCGGCATAGTTATGCGAGGTGAGTGTAGGTCCAAATTGCGTTCGTGTTTTTTAATTAGAATTTTGCAGATAACTTCGAAAGTATTGGGATTTTGTAAGAAGTGGAAGGAATCATCATGTGAAACTGTAGATCTTGAAAAATGGAATATTTTGAGTAATGAACACATTTTTGCGAAAATCACTAGTTTTCGAGTAAAATCAGGTAGACCAATTTCTTATGCCTTATTACGAACAAAACCTGAAGGTCTTGCTTTCGACCTGAGCATACTTTTAGCTATTCCCGAAACTCACATATTTTATTTATTTCGTGAAACAGTAACTTTATGGAAAGTATTATGTTTGGCATCAAATAGCATAAACGAGATCATCTTATTAAGAGCTCTCCTTTGCATCATAAGCATATTAAATAAATACAAGATTTATCTATATTAGAAACTTTGTTCTGATGTTTCAGTTTGCGACGAATGGACAAATGTCGAACCAAGGAAGGCCACTGCAGAAGATGCACGGCAATTTGATTATTCGAACCCACGCGGCGGTGTTTTACCAGTGCAGAAAGGTGACAACCTTCTAGTTGACGGAAACATATTATATGCACGGGTCGACCATGAACAAAGAGCAAGAGAAATCTATTATCGACTTCCAGGCCCACTTCGTAACATGAGAGTTGAAAAAGATATAACTACTGGAGAAATTACCGAAGCTAACATAGAAGTGAATAGGGGTAGAGGTATGGACAAGAGAGTGCCAGACCATCTCATAAGCAGAAAATTTTGTTGCTTTCCTTTGCCACGACGCCGTGCAGAACACCGCGGCCATGGCGGAAAATAGTGAATGAAAATATGAATGAATAAAATGAATTCATGAAAAACATCTGCTTTTATTTCTTGCCATATTCATTCAACTAGAATTTCGTTGAAGCTTGCAGTTTCACTAGTGGGAAGAGGCATATAAAGGTTTTTTCCTTTAATCGACAAATATGAATCTATTTCGCAGTTTTTGTTGTACCACACTGACATTTATTTTTATGATTACGCTATCGATAGTTCTCTCAGAGATAAATTCTTGCTACTCTAGGACTGTGTTTTGTGGGTAATTCTCCACATACAGGGCATGTTTGTATTAAGAAAATCTTTCCCAAAATTGTTTTTGAAAATGTATTTTGTGGTTCAAGTCAGATTTATTAGCACCAAACGAAGAACTTGTAAGAGTATTTACGCTACAAACTCATTTTTAATATTTCAAGAGCATCGATGGATACTAATTAAAACGCGCAACCTTTTCTTGAACTTTTTCTTAATTTGCGATGAAAGTTCACAATTTTTTTCCTTGAAACATGGCAAATGACCAGTGAGATGTTTTTTTCTTAAATTCGGAACCAACATCCAAACCCAAAAAGATATTCACAGTAGTTGAATGATAGCCGTTTATGTATCGACATAACCATAAGACGATTTTCGAGGGCACTCATATTTCAGTACATATTGCTGTTTATATTATACTAAAATTAAAATATTGGTGATGGAATTTATACCTTTTGAGATAAGTTTTAAGACCATTATTATTTTACAAAAATTCCATTATACATTTCTCATTGGGCTGCAATGTATGCCTCGGACATATGCCGACATGCTTCAAAGCTATTTTTAGGGCACTTAATGTTATTTTATTGTGATTTTGATAATTTATCCGTTGGATACGAAAGTTCCCTGTCTTTAGTGAATTACCAATATGAGATAATCATAGTCTTTCCACAAAAATAATTGGCGAATATGATTACATATATAAGTCACATTCAATAAAGGATTTAATATTGGTAGAGATTGCAAATTTTTCTAAATACAAATTCATAAATTTTGTTTTTTTCCTTATTTATTTGGTACATGGTGTGATTGAAGATAATGAAAAATATGATTGAAACTCTCTTAGAACACCAGAAGAGGTTATAGAGTTATTGGGAGGAATCTTCAGGTGAAACTGTAGGTTTTTGGCGTGCAATCTTCACAAAATGTTATTTCGTTAATCGGTCACAAGTCGACTCACTTTTAATATCCTTTACGGCCTTTTACAAACTCATATTTTCAATGCGGTTGTTGCAAAAAGTATGGTGTGCATTATGGGAAAAAAGCGGTGATTTGAAACTCGTGTGATTGCTGCCCTCGCTTCGCTCGGGCGGCAAACTTCACATTTGTCTCAAATCAGTGGCTTTTGTTCCTCAGCGCACAATATAATATTATTTCTAGGCCTAGTCTCAATAACTGGTTGAAGTTGCAATTTAAATGATATAAATGTACTATATATTGTATAATGAATTTTATCGGAAAAATACACAGAACACTGAAGCAGCAATTTCAGAAAATGAAAGTCACGATTTTGGTAGAGATTGGAAATTTTTTAAAATATAAGTTCCTATATATTTTATATTTTTGAAACCTCGTATGTCGAATAATTTAAGAATAATCAGGAGATTGCTGAAATTTTCCAATAACACTGGAAAAGTTGTTGAAATAATTTTGAGATTAAATACATTTTTGTAGAGATAAACAGTTTCATCGTGTACTAGATATTATCGCACACATGCACATCACTCCGAAGCAACAATTGAGGGTCCGGATCCAATAAGGGCACATAAAATTTTCTCGTGCAAAAACGAAGTCCCTTGAAGACTTTCGAAATAATTTTCGAATTTTAATTTTTAAATGATATATATATGGATGTGAAATTTGATTGCGCATCTTTTTCTCAGAGACAAAGAGTTGTAACTTTTTTAGTTCAACAATTAAAGCCAAAAAACTTACTTTTTTGAAAAAGTCGACTTTAATCCGTTTTCCACTTCAACTCGTGCTCTGTTCATCATTTTTTGGAATTTTTGAATGAAATTTTCAGCAAATATACCTTACGGTATCCTTCGATTTATAGAGAAACAGGAATTCAAAATAAAAATTTTGAAAAATTTTTATTAATTTTTTTCTGATGCTCGGCGTGAATCGGACTTTTGT